>JAQFVV010000070.1:973578-1417102 GCA_028023455.1 Epiperipatus broadwayi
AAAGAATATCCCATCGATGAACCAGCTCAGATAAATCAGTCCATGCGTGTGTGTTTCATACTGTCCAGCTGCAAGCCTCCAGATAAATAATTGGTAACAACTTCTAATCCAAGCTAAATCTAAAAGCTATAGCAATCTATAAATCTTTCCTAAAGCTAGCTATATAATAAATCATGTGCACAAATTCTTAAATTCAAATCTTATAAATTAATCAAACTATGTTAAAAAAAGTGTATTCTCTCTTAAAGTAATTAACTGTATTAGATAAACGTATCTCCACCTGTATAATTTTAAAATACTTTAAAAGTTAAATGTAAATCTTGCCTGATCTCAAACTCTTAAATCTTTTTAAATTCAACTTATAAAAGCTTATTTGCCTTATTATTTTCTCTATTTGCATCTATACTTTTGCATCTATATATATATATATGTTTTGTTAAAATGCATTTATTGATTTATGCTTTGCCTTCGGAGCAGAGATTATTAATTATTATAAACTTAAAAGAGACGTTTTTGTTCTCGAATAAATTAAGGTATGCTGTTTGGCATATTTATATATCTCTGGTCCGAAACCTACTTTGATGTATTATTTGAGCTGCTATGTTTAGCTTAATATCACATATGTTGCTTATTAAAAGGTTTGTTTGGTTAAATAGGAGAGAGTAATAATTTAAGGCATATTCAGTAGTTAGCTAAGTTTAAGCCCCAGATATGCTTTAGACCCCATTAATGTAATTTCATAAAATATGTAGTTAATTAATAAACTAGATCAATTTTAATAAAGTCCTCTTTAGCACCATTTCAGTGCTTATTTAACTAACTGGTGTAAGGTAGTTTGCAGAAGAAACTATAGATTTCATGCTTTACTAGTTGTAATAATTAATATTTAGAAAGTGTTGTGAATGGGCCTTTATGAAGCACTGAGGTGCATTCCACCTTGCTATCATATAATTATTAAGATAAGATTAGGTTTTAAGGGCTATCTTATCATCCTAGTTTGGACAGCCCTCTATCTTGAATGGGATCATGATTTTAAGGGTCATTCCCATTTCCTCCTTTAAAACTGGCACACCGAATACAGCATCGTATATTATGGCTGTTCGATCATCCGAACTAAAAGTTCACATATAGCAGGTGACCGGTAGCTGAGAACCGAGTAAACGTTGCTGAATCTCATGAGTAAAGGCACATTCAAGCCGCACCTCTGATATAATTTGTATAGCGCCATAGCCTCAGAAGCTATGCTACAAAATGCCAGCTTATCTGCTATTATATTAATTGTTCAGCATTGATTTGAATCTAAGATCTAGTTTATGTAAGAATATCTACATAAAGAGCTCATTGACTGCTCACATGAATAATAAATTTAAGTACACATTGTATAAAGTGGCCACTCTCTTAAAGTTTAACTCTTAACAAACTGAGTAGGAATGTCAGAGCATAAGTTAGACATCAGTGTAGATGTAAAAATAATAATTAAATGTATAAACACTAGAATAAATGATGATCGTTAAGCACATTGATTACAGAACGTGTAGTTCATATTTTCACCATCCCACCTGTGAGTGGAATATACAGTATCTTTAATTGTTATTGTTTGTGTTTTGTTGATATTAAATAATTTTAAAACATATTAACGTCTATAGTATTATTCACTTTGTTTATATTAAATCACCACCCTTAACTATTAATATATATATTGGATAATCAGCCATAAGTTGTGTGAGTGTGTTTGGTTAAGTTATAAACATTCAGTTAATTATCCCCGAGTCTCTCGTTTTACCCTTTGCTATTGTCGGCATGAAAATTAAGTGATTACAAGTGTGACCTCATATATGTCATTCATAAGGTAGTAAGTCAGGGAGAGTTGGTGAAGGAGCTGAGGTGCGGTCAGATTTGGTTTCAAACCCTCATCTAAATCAGCCTTGGTATAATTTACCAAAACTCTGGATTTTGTTGCATGAATGTTCAAATATGACTGTTACAATATATATATTCAATAAAACAAGTAATATATCACAGTAATATATCATGTGACTTGTTTTAAGCTTGTATTACAAATATATAATATAGGGAGTGTACCAATAGCTCTAACAAGCTTTTATTGGTAAGTGGCATAAGAGAAAACATTTAAAATCTCTATCTAGAAAAATTCCTATCCTCAGACTAGTTTCAAACATTTGGCTCACCATTTATTAATAGCCTCAGAAATATAACATCACCAAAGTTCAAGGGTAAAATTATAATAATCAATAAAGCAAGTCATATTTTGCGTAACTTGTTTTAAATTTGTATTACAGATATGTAATATAGGAGTGTACTAATAGCTCTAATAAGCTTTTATTGATAAGTGCCACAAGAGAAAGCATTAAAAATCTTTATTTAAAATAATCTCTATCCTTAGACTAGCTTTGAGCTTTTGACTCTTCTCACTGGGGCGCTAGGACATTTCAGACACTAGATCTAGAATATCTGTAATACAAGCTTAAAACAAGTCACATGATATATGATTTGCTTTATTGATTATTATAATTTTTCCTTTGAGATTTTGGCGATGTTATATTGTTGAGGCTATTAATATATGGTAAGGCTGAAGTGTTATCAGATCCATATAGCTATTTAAGTTAGATAGTTAAATTTTAAGACATTTCCATATCAGAAAATTTCAGATTTTCTATTTAGTGGTTACATATTACATAAGTATTGGCTTTGAGTTGGTATTTTAGGTCTAATGTCTGAATATTCTAGTATCTCACTGAGAAGAGCCAAAAGCTCAAAACCAATCTGGTATCTATCATTCTGGATAGTGATTTTGAATACATTCTCTTGTGGCACTTATCAATAAAAACTTGTTAGAGCTATTGGTATGATCCATATAAATATATATATATATATATATATATATATATATATATATATATATATATATATATATATATATATTTCAAACTTCTATTCCATCACACTTTACTGAAGCATATGATCAGACGTGAAAAAACATCCTCAAGATATGCATAAACCAGCACTCATCAATTGGCCCAGATCACAATCACACATATCTTTATCATTTGTTATATATGTAAATGTCAAACTATTATATTTTAATTGACAGGTTTCAAATTTCCTGCACTCACAATTTTGATACAAACCACTTTTTGAAAATATATTAATAACTTCTACTAATCATTTATTAAACTAGACATTATCATTAGCTCAAATATATACTGCTGCACATTTTATCACCTATAATATTTTTAAAGTTATCTTACAATTTAATCACTCTCTTTTCAATTTGATAAATATTTTTTAGAACATATCAAAATCCCAGTTTATATTTTGATGGTTCAAAGCTTTAAGCATCATTTTAAATATCAGTATAACATCACATGATCACCATTCCTTATGCCTGTTTTAATATCAGTATAACATTAATGTCGTATATTTTGTCATTTACAGATAATATCCAGAGTTTAATATATAATATAAATAAAATGTCCATTAATTAAAACAAAATTGTCATCATAATAAAAATAATAAATTTAACAATAATAAACTATTATGAACAGTCTTCAAATCTGCAGAAGTACTTTTGGTTAATCTCTTAAATCTCCTCAACTGCCATTAAATTAAAAAGCAAAAACAAAACTGAAACAAACGTCATCAATTCATATCCCATGAATCCCGTATTTTAATGTTAGCAGCTTGTCTATTTATTGAATGCATTTTCTTCCTATCTATAAAAATTGCCTTCTTAATTTTTCTTTTAATTTATATATGAAATGTTAAATAATATTTTTACATTGAGTAAATATAATGTCACATAAAACTTGGCAAGGGTATTTTGATGATAATTAAACTGCCATTTAGCTACCAAGTTTAAGTTTCTACTTTAAGAAAATGGAACATTTTCTTACCTAAAAGAGTTATTGAACATGGCAGCTAGACACATTTCAAATATTATTTAAAACAGAAATTTCACACAATATTATATATATATATATATATATATATATAAGTAAAGACTTAATACAGCTTTAAATTAATCTTAGTCCATTGTAAAGCAAATTGTATTCAGCATTTCTTCAAAGTCTGTCAAATAAAAGACAAATTTCTTTGCAGAATAGTAAATAATTACTGGCCATTTGTTCCTAGGGTTTTTGATATTTTTTCTTTCTTATTCGACTTTGTAAGTAAAAATAGCTTGATAAACAATATTACTTACCAATTGTTAGCTGGTTTTATAGATTGGCCAAAAGCTGACACCCTAAAACAATATTAGGCTTATTTGGAAACTTTCAGCTATTTTAAAGTGCTTGGAAAATTTTATCCAGATTCAAATGTACTGGACACTTCAGCATTAGATTCACACACATAGGAATCAATGATAATATAGCTATTGTCTAGAGAAAAGTATAAGTGAAAAAGTTAATATATTAGATTTATTGATATATTTGTCAGTATTTGCAGGCAGTGAGAGTGAATTTTAGATCCATTAATTTCTTGTCCCACTTTTTAGATGCCTGTTTAAAATATAAAACTAAAATAACAAGACTATGAAAAACAATAAAATTTAATTATTGAAAATTACAGTATTATAATATTTATATATAAGACATTTATTTTATATAGCGCAATGTTTTTATAAAATATTAAATATTTGTATAGTTATAATTGACTATTACTCAAACTTTATTAAATAAATTTTTATGGTAAACCATATTGTGCTGGTCAAAATCGTGTATTCATTCAACAAGACCAATAATCCAAGCAAAAGTACCTTGAATCCAACCATGCACAAGATACATATGCCAGGACAAGGATGAATCCTAACCTATTTGCCTAAACTATTGCCTCTCTGACTAATGGATAACGTTTGTGATGACACTAGCAGTGCTTGGTTTTATTCTGTCCCAGCTGGAGGTCATGGTTCACATAGAGACTCAAAATAATAAAAGAGTTTATATGAAAAATCAATGATTTAATGGATTCTGATGATTGCAGAATGGTACAGACATGATTTGATCGATTACTAATGTTTTGAACCGTAATAATGATAATTCTTTATGGCAACATTACACAGAAGTGAATTTAAATCAAAGAAATATTTAAATAAATAGAGTAATTAACCTTAGAGATTGGGAGTGATGACAAACTAAGCTTATTTAAATGACAATATTATAGGAATTTATTAAAGAATTTAGTACAAAATAAGTTAGTCTTTGTTTATACAACTTGGTTATTTTCTTTAATTTGTTTTGATGTGGCTTTGACAAACAATGTAAAAGTTTGTTAATTGGTCGGCCAAAAACCAATCAGCAATAAAATAAGATATTACAAATAAATCTGTTTTATATATATATTACAAAATATGAAAGATGGGCATTTAAAACACTATTACATTTAAAATCATTTGTATATAATGAGTGTGGGAAGCAAAATAGTTCTTAAATAAATAATTGACAATTATACAGTCAGATTTAAATAATTACAAAATTTGTTTGTAAAGGATGTGCCATCATGGCAGAGAGCATTTCAGGTTTGCTAAATAAAGATATAAAATGATGAAGAAGGCAGTATGCTATTATAGATTACAACAAAAATAAATGAGGTGGCTTTGCTAAAAGAAATTCCTGATATGTACAGGTAGATAAGAGAAATGTTGGCCCTCTAGCCAAAGCATGTCTCTGAATAATAATAAAATATTTTTGATGTGCTGGACTTCCCAAACACATATTTTAAATGGCAATGCCCGAAAATGGATCCCTTGGTATGAACTATGTCTACTTTGAGGGAGTGTGAAAGATTGGACTGGTCAGTTAAATTTCCGAAGGTCCTAAGAGGTTTGTAGCAAAGCAAGAATAACAATAAAAAGAAATGGTTGTAACTATAAATACACAATGCCTTAGACGTATATAGATAGATAGTGTATCATTAACAAAATAATAAATCCTGATTAAAATCATTGGCTCCCTGATATAATGTAAAGTCCCAGAAACGTTAGGTCATTAATGAATGAATAGTAAATTATATTACAAAAAGAAAGGCAAGAATTAAAACTAAAATATAAAATTGTTTTCCCCACTCATCACGGAAGATTACAAAATAGGACTTGTCTTTAATTAACATAGACGGGCATTAAATATCAAACTAATAAATTGTAAATCATAATTTTAATATTTTCTGACAAATAAAATATATGTATGAAATATATATATACTGATAAAATTCTATGATAAATTTTACTTAATTGATTCACTAAAATTATTTATTCTTTCAGAAATAATTACAGGGCTATTTTAAATTGGAGGTAATAGTAAGATACTTTTAAAATAATTTCAATCATTCAAATAAATATATATATGAGGTACAAAACTAAATGAGCTTTCTATTAATTAATTTACGGAAGGAAGTCTTCTTGTAATGATTTTTAAATTAAAAAAAAAATAACAGGGGGAGGATTTAAAGTTAATAGCTCATTGAATTTTGTAGTTGGCCATTTCAGTAAGTCAAATAATCTAAACAAACCGACAAAAAATTAATTTAATTTGCCGCATCAAAATAATGTAAATTTTATAAGAATTGATATTTTAAATTGAATAAATTTAAAAGATGCATTTTAAACCAAGCCGTATAAACATTACACAGATATAAAATATAAATTAATATAGATTTTGAAAACAAGTAAAATAAAATCAATGGCTTGCGGTGAATTGGACATTACCTCAGAATCAATCAGTTAGTACAGGCAGTTAATACAGTCAGATCATTTCAGGCTTCCTCGACACAGACAGTCTCTGGTTAGATGTTTAAAGCACTGGAAAGGCATGGATGGGCTGGTGGAACAGACCTCTGAGAAGCAAACGACCGATCTTTTCACCCCGTCATTTCTTTAGGCACGATATATATATAAAGATTAATCACTTCTCTTCAGTAAACTCAATCACAATAATTATCCCTAATCAAATTTTCCAATATTTATGTGTTCTGATCTTATCTAAAGGATTAAATCTACACTGACCTCCACCAATTGTAACTGCTCTCAGCAGTTCTGTGAGGTTGGTGCCACTTTGGAGGGAAAATCTCTAACTCTGCATGAACATGCCCCAAGGGTTGATTTGCTAATTAAAAAAACAACAACAACAAGCATATTAAGTTTATCAGTCATTGTACTAACAAAATCTATTTAATTATGGTTTAGATTAACAAAATGTAGATTTTATTCAGAAAAATTTGGTACAATGACTTTCAAACATATTTGGTATAAACTTTTACAAAATATTTCTTAAAAATATTACATTGTTTAAATAATTGATTCTCAAGTGTACATTGATTAAAAGATAAATATAAAATGTTACCAACTGATTTGTTGAAGAAAATGAACTTTAATAAAGAATTTGAAATATTTGTAACATTTTATAGATATCTAGGATTCAATTCAATTTGATAAAATAAACACAATATACATTTTTACAAATATAAAATAAATAAACTAATATAAAAAAGGTTAGTTTTAATTATAAAATAAGATTAATGAAATATAAAAGATTATAATATTGATTAAAATATACTACCACCTATTATGAGATGGGTGTCAGTTAATAAAGATTGGGTTCAAACCCAGACTAGTGCTGATGACATTGGCACTAGGTGAAGCAGGAATATGTACTATATTTCCAGCTTCAATTTCCTATTTAATTTCTTACAGTTTCAAAATTTTTTTTCATGCACTTGATATGATGTTTGCATCTCTGATTATAAGAATTAGGAAACAGCATATATCTAAACTTGGTAAATAAGAATCATTGATATTCACTTAAAAATTAATATTTATTTTTTAGAAATACCTATTTTCAAAAACTATTTGTCACTAAAATTGACAACTTGAAAGCATGAAATTCTTTAAAAAATGTGTTATAGATATATAAAAATCTATGCTTAAATCCACTAAAAAGAATAATTAAGATTAGTTTTCTGACAATGATCTTATTATTAGTAACGTGATTTTTTTTAAAAATGTGGGATTTTCAGTTTGGTAGAATAATAGGAGTTGCACAATACATACAGAGAACTGAAGACAAAAGATTGAGAAGGTTTAAAAATAACTGGTAGATAAAAACAATAAAAAGATGCAAACATTAACTGATCGGGATTCATCTAGATCTTTCTTTTGATACACTAAAAACAACATTTGGACATCACAATCCTATTAAATCTACAGTTGCCATTCTTTTATATAAAGACAATGATAATTTGAACAGGTATAAGGAATATGTTGATAATCTTTTTTTATAATGATATAAGAATTTAAGTGATAAGTTTTAATGATAAGTTTGTTATCTACTTATTCAAAATTGAACCAAAATGTCCAGTTTAATGAAGCAAAACTGCATCTTGACAACACAAATGAAAAGTCTACAGATTCTAATGAAATAAGTGAAGTTTTAAAATATGGTGATAATATTTTAGCTTAAAAAATATTGGACTTTTTTGAGAATGTATAAGCCTATTAAGTTGTGTTGCCTGATCTTAAGAATATTTCTATTTGTTCTAATTTTTGAAATTAAAGGGAATAGATAAAGTTGCAGTAATAATTGTGGGATATCAAAATGATGCACAATGGCAAAGCTACTTTCAAGTATTTTTTGAATCATTTGCTTCCAGGCACAGATGGATAGAAAATCAAGAGGCTTTATACATGGTTTGTCTCCCTAGGTAAATTTATCAGTAATTAAAGAGTGATTTAATGTTTTGAATGTAGCATATAAAGACCTTGATTAGTTAATTAATTTTCAAATGAATTAAGTTCTTTTTTATTTATTATCCAAAGAATAATCCTCACCAACTTTTAGCTTTTCAAGTTGAGAATATAAGCCAATTTAGATACCTTGGTAGTTTTATAAGTATAAATATGTACTTGCGTATTGATTATAACCCAGCCTCCAATGCTTTAGAGCCATTTTAACAAGTTAAAGGATAAAGTGTTTCAGCATAGAGAAATAACTATTATAATTAAATTAACTATATATAGAGCTACCATTTTATTTAATTTATTGTATGGAATTAAGACATGGATATCTTATCAGTACAGTATAAAAGCATTAGAAAAGTTACATTTAAGAATGATTTACAAAATTTACAAAAAATAGAATGCTAAGGTCATAAAATAAAGGTGTTTTTCAATTTGCTGAATGTGATACCATACAGTTCATTACAGTAAAATCATCCCTTTGTTGAATTGAACATTAACATGAATGAAAAATGCAATATTTGCTAAAAATATTTTATGGTGAACTCTAGTTTGTGTTTATGGAATAGGTATACCTATTTATATTACAAGATTATCTCAAAGATGTTCCAATAGAGTGAAAGGTCAATGGAGAAAACATGGCAGAGAATAGAATACATTGGATAGCTACAATTAGATATGGTATTAAAGTATTTCAGCAATAAAAGTTTTTTACTAAAGAAATCAAAATATCAACATTGCAAAATATCAAATAAACAGAAAGTGGACCAATAAGTTTTACATGTGAATTTATTTACGATTCACATATTAATTTCTTTAATCTTTGCAGAACTCATTTCTAGAGTAATTTGTTTCTTTCTCCTTTTTTAGCATACTCTTTTATGAGTGGCTACTATATATTTATATTATTTTTGTGTCATACACACACACACACACATATATATATATATATAATGTAATGTAGCTTATAACAGATTGGTATATAATGTGTGCCAATAAGACTTAACAAGATTTTCAAAATATTCCTATCCTCAGTCTGGTTTCTAGCTCTGGCTGTCATCAGTAAGGCACTAGGATATTCCAGCATTAGATTTAAAATACCAGATCATGTCTAGAACTTTATCTAGTGTTTAAGTAGAAAATTTGACATTTTCAGATATCCATATGTTTTCAAATCCAGATATATAAAGCTATTAATATATCAATATATGGTGTATCTGAACTTGGTTTAGTGTCATATGGCTATTTAAGTTAGGTAGCTGGATTTGAAGATATATGGATGTCTGAAAATTTCAGATTTTTTACTTCATTGTTAAACATTAGATAAAGTGCTAGGCTTGACCTGATATTTTAAATCTAATGCTGGAATATCCTAGCACCTCACTGATGACAGCCAGAGTTAGAAACCGGTCTGAAGATAGAAATATTCTGAAAATCTTGTTAAGAACTACTGGCATGCTCATTATATAACATTTGTAATACAAGCTTATAAAATTAGGTCATGTGATATATGATTTGATTTTCTTGCAACTGATTGATATCAAGGCAAAGATTTTTTCACCAATATATTAATTAAAAAAGTAAAAAAATAAAATGGTAGTTTGAATACCAAAAATGTTAGAACTGAGCTCCACTATCTGCTATTCTATCACAATCCATGTGAACAGCTCTCCAATAAAAAACAATAAAGATGAAGCATTATTTATCAGATGGGCTCAGAATCAAGCTTATATAGTGATTTATAGATTTATGTAAAAATTCACGTGAGACTCAAATTAAAATGACAAAATAAATTAAGAGATTAATAAGCAATGGCAAACTATTACTGTAATGGCCATGATAGCTTGTTACCTAGTTACACTGGCTGTCATCAGGCAGAGATTTTAAGATACATATGTCCTTGTTTTATAATCCAGCTAAATACAGTTAGATAGACATTGCCACTAATATAAACTTCACTTCTTAGCTTATCTAATGAGTAATGTATTATTTTTTTATTGTTCCTCATTAGAAAATATAGGGGATTTGAACTCAGACATTCAAGCACCCACCAACTATACACACCATCTCATACAACTGATACATATGACCACACACATGTAGAAAAGATAAATAATAATCAATATATGTATTTTATGCTAAACCACCACTCATCAGTTGGTCCAGATTATCATCTCCCACACACATATATATATATAATCAGTGCTCAATTTATATTAAGTTAGCAAATCTTTATTCTTTAATAAACAGGCTTCCTCATTAGAAATATGTGTGCTTAGTTTATAGGAGTAGGCGACTTTAAAACTCAAAGTCTCAATTTATTGCAGGAACATCAATAACTGCGTTGGCTAAAAAAAACTAAAAAAGAAATGGTTTACTGCTTCCTACTCATATATATATAAGATTTATTTAACTGAAAATCGTGTTTCAAGGGACTCTAATAGTACACTACTGCATACGGTAATTCTAATTATTTTCATTGCCATTACATCTAAATTAAAATATACGTGTATTTAAAATTTATCATTAATAGTTTAATTTCTTTAAGCATGGAAAATATCCATTTTGTAGAAACCGTTAAATCAAGTCAACACTTTTAAATGACAAAAAATTTCACTAAAAGATAAGTTTATTCACTTTTTTCGTTTTTAAAACTATAAACAATCTGTTTACAGATGAGATCGACAAGTTTGCGGGGCTGAGGATTGAAAAAAAAAACGTCTGTCAAAATAATAAAGGCACAGATGGTAGATTTAAAAGATTATTGCGTAATGGAAAAAGTAATAGCAAAGAAGAAATACTTTGTTTTAAAGTATAGTTAACTTTTTTTTTTTTAAAAAAAAAGGAATTTCAAAGAATTTTCCTGTAACATTTTGTTGTTTAATTCTTATTACCAGATTAGGGTTCAGAATTTTAAAATAAAAGTTCAATGATATCCCTCCGTAATCATTTAAATGTTTTTATTTTTATTTTTTATTAATTAATTAAATCCCACAATGAAAATCCGGTGAAATCTTGTATCAAGTTGTAGGATTTCAGAAACAAATATTCATAATATTTACAAATAAAATATTTTTGACAAAGCCATTGAAATTACCCAAATTTATAAATTAGTTTTATATTATATTAACTGTACCCACGGTTTTACTCAAATTAATAGAGTGCAACATGGAGCTATTTCTGTGGTTTACATGTTCGTGTATTACTTTCATGATGTAATAATATATCAGTTATAAACTGCAGTATTGCAAAAAAAATATAACTTTTTACAATCAGTCATATTATCGAATTTGATAAAGTTTTAAAACTTTAATTGAAATATTTTTCTCATGAGCTAACTTAATTTGTAAAAATAGCCATGTAATTTTAATAGTGTGATATTTTGTTCATGCTTCAGTTGCAAATGAGAAATTATCTATATGATGCAAATAAAACTTCATTCAAAATATATTAACAACTCACTTTACTAAAAACTGTAATTCCATTTCTGTAATATGTATTTGAATATGCAGACCACAACATACTTTGTACCCATTTAAATTTTTTTTCCAACATCTGATGTGATGTACTGTAGCTTTTTCTTAAACGAAGTCAAGAATATCTCAGCAATTATGCCCAGAGAAACCTGTTAGCTACTTTATTTTACATTCCCCAGTCTAAGTTTTCCCATATTCTACAAAATCTTTGTCAACTTTAGGGCCTTTATATCTAAATCCGCCTTATCTTTTCCCAAACCCAGCATAAAAACCAATAATCCACTTTCTGTATAATCACTTTTTTCATATTTATTCTTCCATAACTTCATTATATTTGCCCTTTCTTAACCTTTTTTAATCAGCGCTGCCCTCTTTTTGTGTTTTTATGAAGTTATGAGGAAATAATTATGATTTAATGCACTTTGCAAATCACTAATGTTTTTAAAACAAATATCATAAAGCAAAAAATTCATAGTCTAAGTAAATCTCCCTCCCCTCAAAAAAAATATGCCAGATTTATTAAAATTGATGCAATATTTGTTGAGTTACAAAGTAACAAACAAACAAACCTTCATATTATACAGTAATAAGGATGCACAGATATTGATTATTATCATTTTAATGGAAGCAAGTTTTATAGCTATTGTTTTCCAAAATGGCTAAACATTTATCACAAAGCTTGTTGAGCAATTGGCAATACTCAGTGTTTATATCTTGCAAGCTTAAGAGAATTGGGTCATGTGATCTATGACTCTTATTTTGACTATTCATAGTCTCTGCCTTAAGTCTTATGCAATGTTATATTGCTAAGACTACTAATATATGGTATGGCTGAAGATCTCTCAGCCCCATATAGCTATTTGAGTTGGATAGCTGGGTTTGAAGACATGTAGGTGTCTGAAAATTTCAGATTTTCCACTCACTAGATAACTTTTAGATAAATGCTGGCTTTGGGTTGGTATTTTTAGATCTAGTGTCTGAAGCTAACCTAGTGGCTCTCTGAGAAGTGCCAAAGCATGAAACTATGGTCAGAGGTTAGGGGGGGTTCCTGATGGAAATATTTTAAATGCTTTTTCTGGCTAAGCAATTATGACAAATCTTGCTGAGCAATTGGCAATGCTCAGGGTTTATATCTTACAAGCTCTATGACTCTTCTTTTGACGACCTCTAAAATGTCTGCAGAAATTTTTACTTATTCCTTCACCTGATAATGCAGTTATTCTAATTCAATTATCTTATTACATATTTTGCTACAACATTAACCCATTATTATAATATAATCATCTTTTTAAATCATAGCATTAGATTGGTCTTATATGCTCTGAAATTTTATTTTTAAGCAGAATTCAAGCAATTAAAAAAATAGGAATGTCTTCTTCTACTTGGTATTTTTAAAAAGTTCAAACACGAAAAGAAACAAGTCCGCAATTCATGAATTTTTTTAAGTTCAAGAATCCATTACTTTACCACTGCATTAAATCACACACACAATTATTATCAAACATTGTAAATAGATATGATTTATAATTGGAGCAGGAATTTTATTGCCTTAAGTGATGACTGGAATTAGTAAAAAATTATGTTTGCTTTGGAAAAATCTAAAGCATCTGCTTATTTTTACTGAAGACAAAACCTTTGTTAAGGAATGTGAGGGAAAAAGTTGAAGAATGCTTTTTAATAGATCACCTACTTATATTGTATTTCATTATTAAAAAAAAATTAAGAGTTTTCCTACTAATTATTTTTTTAATTTGAGACGAATTAAAGTTTTAGTGGTGAAAATAAATGAGTTGTATTCCTAGACAAGTTATAAAACTTTCTATTTGACTTTGCTTTATATTGTTTGAAAAATTGTTAGTTCTCAACAACTTTAAATATTTATATTTAAAAATTGTAATCATTTTAAAATCATTTAAAGCTCAGCTACGCATGCACACATTTATACTGTAAAACAATATTTAAACCCCCGACTTCAGAAAAAACCTGCCTCATCAGGTTAGTCAAAGACATTAGGGCCTTTTTTATTACTCTTTTGATAGAAATAGCTATTAGATATTTATTGAAATGGCTAGATAAATTGGTTATGTGTGAATAAGATAGAAGTTTGAAGATTTGCTATCTTAATATAAACTGAACACTGATTATATATATATGTATTGGAGATGATCTGAACCAACTGATGAGTGCTGGTTCAGCATGAAATATGTATATTGGAGATTATTTATTTTATTCACATGTGTGTGGTCATATGTATTGGTTATATAAGATGGAGAGGATTGATGAAGAAACATTAAAAGTTTGTGTTTAAATCCTGTTTAATTACATCTTAAAGTTCAGAATTTACAATATACTATTTTTGATTTATTAACTTAGTAGAGGATAATTATTACTCTTTTTTATTGCATTGCCAAATGTATACCATATAATACTAAATCATCCATGCACTTTACTATTGTTACACAATGCTCTATTTACTACCTACTTTTACAGTTTCAATTATCCCAGCAATCTCCTTCAGGACTTTTATATAAGATATTAAATATGAGGGTCCTGAAGAAAATTTCTGGGGCAATCGAAACTGCAAAAAAGAGGGTGGTAAATAGAGCATTGTGTAACAGTAGCAAAGTGCATGGATGATTTAGTATTATATGGAGAATAATTAATGATCATTTATGCATTTATAAAAAGTTTTCTAAAAGTATACCAGTATAAACATTAATCATATATATAATAAAACAAAGTGCTGGAATTAACTGCACAAATTTCAATGTATCAACCAATAAATAAATAAATAACACAATAGATAGCTTACAGCATGACTGCCAAATTTAAAAATCAAATCTCATTGGAATCATTCGTTATTAAAATTTCCTATGTGAATGGCCAACTTTCCATAATTTGTATGAATTTGCACAAATATGTGGTTTATTAAAAAATTATTTATCGTAAAATAGGACTCTTTGTTTTCTTTCCTTGAATCATTTTTCACATGTAAAATAAAACATTTCCAAAAACATTCCTTGCAAATAAACTGAATGTTCTGTAAAATCTATTCACAAAACAACAATTTTTAATACATTAGTTTATTCATTAATTTCTTTTTAAAGCTCATTTTGCCTTATCAGTATAACTTGACCAATACTTATACACTTTATATATAATAAATAGCTGCTTATTTTATCGCCATTTTGTCCTTTAATAATTAAGTTACTGAATATATTAAAACGAAAAGCAATGAATGTAACCACAAACACACTTTGCTATATGATAGTAAAATTTATTCTTTCTTAACAGTACTTTTATTTTTCCACCTGTGTGTAAATTTATATATTTCATTTAAATACATTTTGAATTACAAGTGTCAAATTAATTCAACCATATCTTTGATACCAAACACTTTAGATAAATATAGTAATGACTATTACTAATAATTTGCTAAACTAGAGATTATCTCTAGCACAGATATAAACTAAATAGTCTTAATATTCTATAATTACATTTTGAATTATAAGTGTCAAATTAACTCAACCCACATCTTTGACACCATCCACTTTAGATAAATATCATAATGACTATTATTAATCATTTGCTAAACTAGAGATTATCTCTAGCACAGATTTAAGCTTTAAAACTCAATTAAAGATTATTCTATCTGATTTTTTAAAATTAAAAACACAAACACATGGAGTTATTCATATTCTTTTCCCCACATGTAATATCTTTATAAATATATTAAATAACCTCAATACTACAACATATTCTTTTAAATTCATATGAATAAAGATCCAATAAAAGACAAATGACCAACTGATGAGTGCTGGTTCAGCATGAAATGTGTCTTGGGGCTCATTTGCCTTTTACTGGATCTTTATTTATATGAATTTAAAAGAATATGTGGTAATATTGAGCTTATTTAATATGTTTATATTCCATTTCATAAGGCATCGAATACTAGTATGTTATTATTATTAGATACTTATAATAAAGTCAACAGACACAATGTATGGTGCAACAATACAAACCTGGTGTATATAGCAGTGATGGAAATAATAAAAACACCACAAACAATAATCATGAACAAAAGTCAGCAATGGAATTAAACAATAAGCAATATGTAAGTTATAGTTATGGTATCATCAACAATAATCATAAATACTCAACAAGCAATTCTTTTGACAGGATTTAAAAGTGACAATATAAAATCTTAAGCTAATAGTCATCTAACCAATGTTAAACATATGGCATAGCATAAAAGCAATCATCAAATTTTCATCTACACATATATATTTAAATGCTAAAATATTGACTAAAGTTGTAAACATATTACAGAAATTCTAGAATCATTATATTAATGGTGATCATCATTAATTATCTGGATCATCAGGTACAATGAATGTACTGGCCATCAGTAAAATAATCATTATCATAAAGTGAAGTATGTGGACTTTAAAGGTCAATTTTATGACTTTAGCACTGTCCAAATAATTTTACAGGGAACCATCTAAATGTTTACACAATTCCATAATTGTAAGTTTGGGATCATGAGGACTCTAAGGAGGGTGACTGTGAACAAGAGAAAATGAACATCTATAAAACAATCTATTCTATTATTGAATGATTGCACTGGGATAATCTATAAAGTGCAACTTTATAATGACACCAGCCTTGAACACTGCTAATTTGCAGAGCAGATAGTTAGAAAAATAAAAACAAAATTTCAGAAATTATTTTTTTAACAATTATTTAATAAAGTTAACCAAATTTAAAAAATAATAATATGACAAACCTACTGTTTACATACTGATCAATTCTCTGTATGTATAATTTTTTATAACATATAATTATTATTACTTTATGATTGTTTTTAAATAATGATTTCTTTGACCTAAATGAGTTATTTCCTTATAATAATCAAAACAAAACTCTAAAAATATTTCACAATAAAGAAAATATTTGAACTTAAATATTCTTTCTTTTTCTTTTGATAATGAGAATAACCCATATAATATGAATATTAAAAAAAATTTTAAACAAAAGCAATTTTAAAATTATTCACTAATTTTATTTATTACTTTCTTTATAAAGTAACATTTATATTTATGTTTCAGCAATGTCTCATTTTCCTAAAGATATATTTTTCTTTTAATCATTCTTTTATAGTTACCTAGTTGGGTGTTTCTTATAAACTTTGCACTTAACTAGTAATTCTAATCTCTTGGCTCTGTTTTTGCTGCTATAACATTTTAATATTTATTTTATCCATTTAGAATTTTTAAATTTTTTATGTTGCTCCTACTTTTGAGTTTAATAGTCATTCCCTTTCAGATTAATACAGGTTTTAGCTTAAGTATTGGTTTTATTTCAGGTTAACATCAATTTAGATAGTTATGATTTTGAATGCTTCAATATATATGGCTAGTTCATAATTTTTGTCAGGAGTATTTTCTTTTTGCTGCATTCCTTTTTGTAAAATTGGTTACATAGCTGGATCAGTAAATGACCAGCTTTTAGCAAAACCTAGAACAAGGTTCTTGTAAACATTATACACTAATACTGCTTTTCAAAGTAATTTTTTAAATAACCAAGAATAAGACCAATTTGGCATCAGACATTCAAGATAATGTTTGGCTGCTCATTTTATCACTGACAAACTCTTGAATTTCCTGTCCACACTATCTTTTCATTTAAAAAAAAACACTTTGATATCAGTCTTTTATCCAATCACATGGCTACCTTAGAAATTGATGCATTAAAACTTGATTAATAATTAATTTTCTTTGTAGAAGATTATTTTCAAAATTTATTTATACATCTATTTGGAAAACAATTGTTCTTCAGAAATAAAAAGCCTCCTTTGCTTTTTTAAATTGATAAATAATTTTTACAGATCATCATGTTTTTTAAAATTAATTGATAAACAACTTTTAAAGATGTTAATACATTCTCTTTTAAAAAACCCAAATGAAGTTATATAAAAAGTATCTCACCTTTTCTTTCTTTTACAGGTATAGTCAATAAGAAACAAACATCTTATTATTAAAATATTTTAAATTTGTCACATGAGTCTTTCATACATATAAACCTTTGAATAATATTAACTTAACTAAATTTCTGTATAATAACTAGGCTATTCTGCAGCTAATGTAATAAGGAGAATTATTCTTAATATATAGATTGTTATTAAAACAGGCAAAACTCTCCATACTGTAGTGCCACTCATTGCAAGCCAGAGTAATCAATGGATTCCAGAAGGCTTGTGCATAAAATTCTTATCTAGTGCCTACTCATCCAATATCTCCAAACTAATTTCTTGCTTGTGGCTTTCATCAGTGAAAAGCCTTGGATAGAGCATGGAACCTAGATCATTCAAGACTCCTCACTGATGAAAGCTATAAGCTAGAAATTGGTTTGGGGATACTGGATAAGTAGGCACTAGATAGGGATTTTACACACAAAGCTTCTTGCATCCACTGATTATTCTGATTTGCACTGAATGGCACTACTGTATGGAGAGGTTTGCTTGTTTTAATAACAGTTACGAGCAAGCAGAGGAAATGGTGATCATGTGATGTTCAATATATAGAGTGATGTGCAAGTGTTGGTGAAGTTATATTGGTGAGGTGAAATATTCATTAATAAAGGGAATTCATAATTCTGTGGATTGATTTAAATTTGTGTTTGCCAAAAATTCAGTTATTAGCAGCAGACATTTTTGTTTTATCAATGTTTTTATTTTGCAAATCGAAAATGGTTTGATAAAAACAAATGAAAAAAGCATATTTTATCAATATGAAAAATAATTTATTAATTAAGCAATATAATTGTGTAAACATACCTAAATAATAAAAAATAAGTGGCCATTTACTTTAAAGCAATAATATCATAAGATGAGAATTTGATTTTTAAAGCTTAACTGTAAATGCTATTGAAGGTAACACTCATGCTGTAAGCTAGCTATTGCTTATTTGTTGACAGATTCCAGTATCTTGTTGTATTATATATCATTGAATTTGATATCATATGTTTAATATTAACATATTTAATAGGTAAAACTATAATCGTAAGAAAAATGTAAAAAAATTGTAATTTTGTTAATATCTTAAGTGCTTTATTTTTATTCTATTTTGATATATTGTCAATTAGTAATTGATAGTTTTATAGAAATATCAATGTTAAAGACTTTTCCAATTATTTATGATAAATGTAGAACCATACTATGCTTCGTTTATTTCATTATAAAGCCATGAAAAGACTTAATTTATCAAATACAATTCTCTGGAGAAATCAGATATCAATAAAATATATGTCATCTAAATCATCATGCTTATACAAGTAGATATCAGAGTTTAAATCCTTCTAACATCTTGGTTAGAAGTAAAGAGAATGCCATTTTATTTTTAATTTACGTAAGATGTACAAATATTATAAATTATTATAGTAAACTTGTTTAGACTTGGAACTTTCAATTAATAATTTATGAAAACATCAAGAATAAATATTTAGATTTCTTTAATTATTTACAGGGATATAATTCTATTCTTTGCGTGTGTGTGTCCACATTCTAGATTTCTTCATGCACCCACACACACATATGCACATTGTTAATATTTGAATTGCACCAATATTTTAATTGAATCAATAAAATAAAATAAAAAGAATAATGTTGCTATTTTTTCGAAAATGTAAAATAGTTTATACCATTCTATATTGATGCCAAATTTAAATAAAGAAAAATTATATGAAAGAATAAAATAATATAGAGTACAGGTATAGATAAAATAAGAATAACAAACATGAAAAATACAATATATTATCAAGATATTTTAAATTACATGGTCAATCAAATAGTAAAAAGTAATGATTTTTTTTACATTATCAAAAACATCTATAATAAGACCAGGTTTTGAATCTGGAGATAAAAATAATTTGATTACTATAGAGTTATATCCATTCTTTCTTCAACTACTAAAAATAATGGGCATTTATATTTATAAAAGTATCAAAACAAAAATAAAAATAACTTTTTTAATAAAAACCAGGATGGTTTCCATCTACTGAGCTCAAGAGTCTTAGGACCATTTCGATGACCCCTCTGCTCATAAAACTTATTGAGTCTACCATTAAAGAGTCACTAGGACAATTCATACTCTCTGCCCTTTCTGCCTCACAGTTTTCTTGCAAAGGGTGCTCCACTCTTAGTGCTGCCATACTCTTTAAAATACCTGACCATGTTAAGCGGTTTCAAAATGGCATGCCCATTGCTGCAGCCTTCAACTCTGTTAGGATCAACCTGCTCTTTGGTGTCCTCAGAAACCTGAACATCGCAAAGACCTTCTGTCCATCCTCCACAATCTCCTGTCCAACATAGAAATCCTAGTTATCCTGAATGGAAAAGTTGCCCCTGGCTTCACACTTAACATATCCATCCCTCAGTCTCTCCACTGAGCACTTTGTTGTTCACCGCATTTCTGATTTTCCTCTTGCTCAGGCTAGAACATGACTTCCCTGGCATCTTCATTCATGCACTGAGCAAAAGCATCAAATGTCTTGCTTATGTAGATGATGTAGTTGTCTTCCTACCCTCAATTGATCTCATACCCAGGCTTCAACAGATTCTCACCTGGTATTCCAAAACATACAGGCTGGAATTTAGCAGTGATAAATCAGTGGCCTGGCAACTATCAACTGGTAAACAAATCTCTTCCATCTTCAATGCTAAGCCACACAACTTCCTCAGATTCCCCCTCATGCTGTTTCCAAGGGACATGAGAGTATGGGTCCAAACTACACTCTATCAAAGCATATCATCCACCCTCAGCACTATCAGAGGCATCTACCTCTCCTTTTAGGGAAACATCACCCTCCTCAATCTTCTAGTGTTTCCTAAAACAGTATACTACCTCCCCATTGTTCTTCCTACACATTCCTTTATATCCAAAGTTCATTCCCTTTGCATCCATTTTTTCTGGGGCAGAAAGGTGATGGCCATAAGCCTAAAAAGAACTTGTTTTCCTAAAAACCTCAATGGGTTGGGCCTGTACTCCATCGATACTCTTCTGATCGAGAGAACTCACAATATTATCCTCACACTCCTAAGGCATTTTCCTGCCAACCTCATGCATATCATTATCACACCCACTGACACTCCTCCTCCCAGTGGCTGGCCCAGGCCATGGGCCTCGCTTATTGCCAACATCCTACAAAAGGCTTGCTTTGTTATACCATCCATCATCGGCAAACTAAAGTACTGGGAGGTTTTCAATCAGACCACAGACTTCCCCATTGTGTCCCCTACATTCCTCAAACTTACCAATGCTCAATTAATCCACAAATTCAAAAGGTGGTCCCTTGAGGCAAAATTTCTCGATTTCCTCCTCAAAATCAATCTTCACTCCCCACAAATCAATTTTTGGTTGACCATAGGGGTTTCACCAAGATCTTTCCCATATGCCAGCTCTGTAAAACTGACAATGAAATCCTCCAGCACTTTCTACTTAAATGTCCTTTTTTACTTGGTGTGAGAACTGTCATCAACTCCTGCTTTTCCTTGCACAGGAATACCATCTTCAACCTCCAAGAATCCATAGAAACAAGGGTCTCTGCAGCTATTAGACTATCAGTTTTCTTCATCTATGTTCTCTGGTTGCTCTGATGTGCCATTATCTTTGACCAGAGAGTACACTCACACAATCAAAAGCTCTTGAATGTAATTCACTCTCTCAAAATGAGAGATACTAAACTAGCCTCACCTCCACTCCTCACAGACACTTGGGCAATCCTCCAACTCCCTCTCAGTCTCTGTCATAGGACTCAATCATGAAGCATGCATTCGGACCAGCCTGGACTACACACTGTTTCCCTTTTCCACTTCCCATTCCCTTTTCACATGTATCCTTCCCCTACCATGTTGCTCCTGAAATTTCAATTTATCTTATAATCACTCCCTTGTAAAACTTTTGTAATTGCATCTGTTTTTTTTTATGAATTAATGTTCATCACTGAGAAAAAAAAATCATTGTGTATCATATTGGAAAATTTTACACATAAAATTAATCACGTTTAAATGTTAAAAGAATATACTTTTTAAATTTTTTATAAGGCATTTGACATAATTAACATAAACAATTGATTCACAATTTAGAAAATTGTGGAATTAAAGGGAAATTGCTCAGATTATTCAGAAATTATTGAAATAATAGAAATATTGAATTAAAAATAGTAAAGGTATTGAGTGAAGTGCAAAAAATGTATCTAGGGTTCCTCACTTAGTGTATTATTACATCTTATTTGTAAATGATTAAGAAGTTATTAATATAAAAGGTCAATATACAAATGGTACAGTTACATAACTGATGATTGCTGGTTTAGCATGAAATATGTATATTGGTGATTATTTATCTTTCCCACATGTATGTGATCAGATGAGTCAGCAATATGAGATGGCATGGAAATTGAGGGTCATGTGAAAGTCTGAGTTCGAATCCCTTATATATCAGTGAAAATGACAATTATGCAATTAGAAAGGATCAAGAGAGCTAGAATAAAATTGTCCTTTGGTGGCATGTTAGAGGAATTTATATAAGTGAATAAAAAACAAGATGTTGATATGTTATCCTTTAATGAAATATGAAAATATTGAATACATACTTATATTCATATAATTGCATTTATAAAACAATATAATAAGTAATGATAATAAATGTTTAAAAATAGAACAAGTAAAATATTTTAAATTTCTTGGAATTATAATAGATAGAAAAACGTGTTGGAAACATTGTATTAACATACTAATAAATAAAATGTAGATATTTCCAAGCAACTTTTCACAAAATCAAAGATATTTTCCTTTAAATATTCTAAACATTATAAATAAATCTTTGTGTGAATTTTTAATGAGATATGAAAAAATACATTATGATCTTGTTAGATTTTTTAATATTAATAGACCCTAGTATTATTGCAAAAATGAATAATTAATACAAAAAATTATACATTCAAAAATTGGCTACAAAATAATATAATATATTTTAATAAACTTCTTGAATATATAATTATAAAAAAAAAATTTAAAAATATTTTCAAAAACCTCATGTATATTAATTTGAAAGAATTCGGAAAAAATATTGTAATAAATTATGATATGGGATCATTGTATTCGTAAATTTTTCAGTAATTTATTTACTGAATTAAGAAGTTTACAATATTTTAGGAAAATAAACAAATCAAATTAAAAGGTATATTAATTAAAGGGGAAAAAAAGGTAAATGCAGAAACTTAGTACAGTTCAATGCACTCAAAATTTTATTATTTATAATTAATATATTATTGAAAGGTAATTTTTTTGTTATAATGATTTGTATTATATTTAAAATCATATAAATTATATATCTATAAACTATTTATGATATTTTCTTCTCCATAAAAGTGCAACTAGGTCTTAGTAGGACAAGAATATTTTCTGTAAATATATTTAATTCATATAAATAACTCAAATGAATAAATAAAAATTAATAAAAAATATATAATACTACAACAAAACACTAGCTAAATGTGCAATTACCACAAATAATTTCTATGTTCAGATGATATGTGGTAGAAACCAGATTAAACATTTATGTAATGCTATTATTAACAATCAACAAATATATACAGGGGCAATCCAAAATATATGTTGACATTTTTTATTCATAAAAATCTTCCTTTACATGCACATACGAATATATATATATATTCTAATATATCACGGATAAAATATGTCATATTATTATTATTATTTGCAGGATATTCCGTGTAATGAAAAAGCGAAATGCTGACATTTCAATACAATATCAAGTACCTTCCTTAGAACGTCCTCTTTCTCAAATCATAAGAATGCGTGTGAAATTTAAAATTGTTTTTATCATTTTCTTTCTCCTCATATTTAAATTCTATTGGTTGAGAAGTTTTAAAATTTATTTTCTCTTCCAAGAGCTTCTTCCAAATGTTGTTAATCTTCTTTAATTCACACCTTTCATTTATGCTCTTGGGCCTTTTAAAAATCTCTATAGCTTCTCTTAGCAATCTCTGGTCATATTGTTCAATTTTTGCTAAAATATTTGTTTTTTCAAAATTGATATCATGATTTGTTAATTTTATATGAGAATAAATAGCTGATGAATTGGACTTTTCTCTGACTGCCAGAATGTGTTCTTCCTTTCTAATATTTATTCTAAGATTAATCTGTCCAATATATGTATGTGAACAGACTCTACATAGCATTTCATATACACCGTGACACTCCAATGCAATTTTATCTTTAGGAAGTGGAAATATTTCACTAATTTTTTTATAAGTAGTGTAAACTGTGTGAATATTATTATTCTTTAAAATGTTGCCAATTCTATCAGTTATTCCTTTTATATATGGCAAAATTGTCTTAATTTCTGATGTATCAAAATCTTTTTTCTTTTTATATGTATAAGCGCTATTGATAATGTTGTAATTAAAACCATTATCAAGAAGCACTTTATTAGTAGCAAAAAGGTCCCGGTGAAAATGGCTATCATCAGAAAGTCTCTTTGTTCTATCCAGTAATGTCTTTGCCACTGAAAATATTTGTGCAGGATGGTGATGAGAAGAAAAATGCAGACACCTTCCAGTGTGTGTTGGTTTTTTTATATATATATATCATGGGATAAAGAACCATCTTCCCTTCTTTCAATCAAAATATCTAAAAAAGGTAATTGATTGTTATTTTCTATTTTCATAGTAAATTTAATATTGTTGTGAAAAGAGTTTAAAAAATTAAAAAAGTCATCAAGAGCATGTTTACCATGAGGCCAAATAACAAAGGTATCATCAACATACCTCAGCTATATAGATGGATTTTTAACTGCTGAAATCAAAATTTTATTTTCCATATCCTTCATAAAAATAGAAGCTAATGCTGGAGAAATTGGTGAAGCCATAGCTAGACCTGATGTTTGTTTACAGATTTGCCCATCAAAAACAAAAAATGTATTCAATAAGCAGTGTTCAATCAAAACGACAGCAAAATTAGGCAACTGAATATTTTTTAAAACTTGAATAGCTTCACTTACAGGTACACTAGTAAAAAGTGAGACAATGTCAAAACTTACCAAAATATCATTCTTAGTCAATTTAATATCCCGGATAAGCTCAAGAAAATGATTTGCATCTTTAACATAGGATGACATCGTTGTTAAATGCGGCTGTGCAAAAAAAGTCAAAAAACGAGCTAGTGTCTGTGTAGGTGAACCAACTGCACTTACATTCGGTCTCAATGGAATATCTGGCTTATGAACTTTTGGTAAACCATATAATTTTGGATAAAAAGAAGATTTTTCTCTGGGAATAAGCTGGATCTTTCACTAGAATAAATTAATGCTTTCGTTTTCTTTTCAAGATAAGTCATAGGATCTCTATAAATTTTTTTTATAAATATTATAATTTAATAAACCATGTATTTTTTTATAATAATCAGCCTTATTTAAAATTACTGTAGTATTACCCTTATCTGGCAGAATAATAGTAATAGATTTATCATTTTTTAATGCAAACAAAGCTTTTCTTTCGTTAATTGATAAATTGCTTTTAGGTGGTTTTGCTTTATTTAAAATATCGTATATTTTCCCCCTCACTATATCTCACACGCATTCTTATGATTTGAGAAACAGGACCCTCTGAGGAAGGTACTTGATATTGTATTGAAACGTCAGCATTTAGCTTTTTCACTGCACGGAATATCCCGTAAATAATAATAATAATAATAATAATAATAATAATAATAATAATAATAATAATAATATGACATATATATATACACACATGTAAAACAAATACTAAGAGTTTAAATTTAGTGAAATTTATTGCACCAATTCACTAAATTTAAATTCGGACAGTATTTCTTTGACATTTATAGTTAGAATGACAAAGTACCAAAATAAAACTACACACACATATATATATAAATGCAGATATACTCAGTTGTGCGAATTAAAAGAACTATATCTTTCATTAAGTGTAATGTAATGATTGTTATATGTGATGTAATGTACTGTAGCTTCTTCTTAAACGAAGTCAAGAATCTCTCAGCAATTATAGCAAGAAAAACTTGTTAGCTACTTAATTTTAAAATATCGTATATTTTTCCCCTCACTATATCTCACACGCATTCTTATTTATTTCACTTTAGTGACATCTATCGTGAAATTGTGGAATTAATAGATACCAGGTATCTGTTCCACATTTTGTCTACTAGTTCCTGTAGTCTTATGTGATATAAATAGCTTATCCTAAAATTAATTCAGCAGTTTTTGAGCCTAGGCCTGTACTCAAAGATGTAATTAGTCAAGAAAAAAAATAACTTTCCTCTAAAAACATTATAATCATTACTAAATTTTTAACTATTATTAATTTATTGTAAAATGAAAGATTTTCTGAGTTATTCGAACTCTCCAATTCATAGTTTTTTTTCCACATCATTCCAGCAAACTTTTTTTACTTTATTCATCTACATCACATATGATTTTTTTTTTTCAAAGTGTTTTTGCAATCTATCAAAGTTCAATGATCATCTATTGCCATCTTTCCTAGCAACAACTTTATTTCAGTCTTTTCGTTCTTTTAGTTATATCAACAATACGTGTTTGTTGTATCACACTTGTATATATGTTTAATCTCTTCTTATTACTTCAGTAATAATCTTTTCATATAATGCTAGATGGTCTAAAGTCTTTGTATTTTTATTTTACGTAGAAGCGATAAAATGTATTTATTAAAAACCTTTCTTTTCAAAGACATAGAAATATTTTTTTTTTATAAGAGTAAATTATTTTTATCAAAAGCATTGTATCAAAGTTTAATTCTATAATTAATGTGTTTCTAACTGTATTATTAAATGTCCAAAATATTTGTAATTGTTAACTGCTTTTAATTCATGATTAGTGATATTAATTTTCTTCTTATGTGAAGATAAATTAAAAGCTAAGATACAGTGAGAAAATAATGATTTTCAAGCTGTAAATAAAAATGAATTTGGCAGCATAAAAAAATTATTAAAAAAAGTCAAAAGTCGCAGTTCAAATTTGAATGCGACATTAAAATACTTCATAAAAGAGATTTATGGAAATTCAAAAGAATAGCCAGAACAAATTATTGAATATAACCAAAATATATCTGCTGAGTTTAAAAATTTTAATAAAGAAATAGAATACAGTCAAATTATAAAGAGGAAAATAAAACTTATCTTGAAAATTTAATCGAGCATTTGAATATATATGCTCAAGTATATGACTTGAATAAAAGGGTGGTTGAGATTCGAGCTACTGCTGAGAAAAATGCAATAATCTCAAATCCTAAGATTGGAAATTTGATACAAAAGAAACCTGAAGTTTATGTACATAACACCATAAAAAGTAAACACAACCCGTTAAATTCTTATCAAAATATGATTAAATATGCACCTTTAGAGCATCACCATGTCTAAAACAAGAAGAAAGTATATTTAGAAACAACCACATTAAAATTTATCAAAATAAAAAGTCTTTAATAGAGAGTACTATGAGAATCTCTTACAATATCTTCATAACCTAGAAGAACTCTTTGCATTGAATAAACTGAGTGAACATGAAAACCTAGTTATTGTGAGTAATCATTTGTATAATGTAGCTAAAGACTGGTGGTAATCTTTATTTATAAAACTCCACTTTTATGATGACTGAAGCACCTAATTTTGACAAGTTTTTGCAAAGGAAAATCCCAGGATAAGATCTACTACAAAGTTTTTCATGGACAGCTTTACTCATTTTTTTCAGGAAGCAAACTGTGAAATAAAACTTCCCCACTAACTGAATATTAAAAAGTTCAAATATTACATCATAATCTGTCAAAACATATGGATCACATTCTGATAGCTGCAGATCATAAAACTATTGAGGAAATTGCTGAGATCCTTGATGCATTGGAAACAAGTGAAAGATCATCTATTGAGGAAATTGTTGAAATCCTCATGCTTTGGAATCAAGTGAAAGATCAAATGAGATCAGGTATAAATCTTCCAAGAAATCAATTAATTATTCCCTCTTGAATATTAATATGTCTGCTTCAAGTAAAACTAAAATAAATAAAAAAATCCCCATAAAAATTCCCATTACAATAAAAATAGAGGAAAAGAATTCATTTGCAATGTAGAGGATATGAACGTATATCCTGAAAATGAATTGCAAAACATTTTCAATAAGCCTTCATATGAATAAAGGATCTTGAGGTGTAATAAATAAGCCATAGATTTAAATAACACTTAGAAGAGCCAAGCAAATAATTTCATTTGTTTCTTTTAGAAGAGTGAAAATTTTCTCCAATGTTTAAAGTGATGTTGATTAATTATTGAAACAAACTAATTAAGGACAGCCTAAGACATTTATTATGATTATTAGAGGGGATTTGAACACAGATTTTCATGATCTCTTTAGTCATCTACTCTATCTTATACAGCTGACACACATGACCACATACATGAAAAAAAAAACATTTACCATATTGTTATTTTGTGCCAAAGCAGCACTCATCAGTTGGTCCAGATCATAATTTCCCATATATATATATATATATATATATATATATATATAATCAGTGCTCGATTTATATTATATCAATATATATTATACTTTATTCAAATATTATGATTATCATCATTCTCCTATATTAAAGTGAACGTTTATTTAAATAATACGAACCTACTCCGATTGAGTATCTTTGCAACCATATATGATTATACAGTTTCATATCCCAAGCTTAGATTTGTGTTAGAGAACAAATACTAATACTTATTAATATTTATTAAGGCAATAAAGCTAAAGCACGTGCGGTTGAAAATGCGAAGGTAGGGATCTCTACAGGTCTTAACCACAAGCTTATGCATTGGAAGAAAAGCTTCTGGTTAAGACATGCAGAGGTCCCTACCTTTGCATTTTCAACCGCACATGTTTTAAGTTTATTGCCTTAGTAAATATTATTTATGTAATCAATGTGCGTTAAATAAATTTATAATACTTATTAAGTATTGTATGTAATTTTTTTTATAATTAGTTACATTTATTATTATGCGTTTATAATTGTATAATAAAGCAATCATTAATTTTTATTCTTCTATTTTAATGCATTGTACAGGCTTAAACCTGCATTTATATATGTAATATATTCAGGGTTCGAACTCAGACTTTCACACGACCCACCACTCTCAGTGCCATCTCATATTGCTGACCCACCTGATCACACACATGTTGAAAAGATAAATAATCACCAATATACCTATTTCATGCTAAACCAGCAATCATCAGTTGGTCTAGATTACTATCCTCACACATATATATATTCTTCTATTTTGTTATTATTAAAGAAACGTCGTCACTGCGTATTTACGAAATCAAGGCCATAATATGTATATCTTTCTGTGCAAAAACATTTAATATTAGTTTTTTTTTTTTTTTAGATTTATCTTTAGTCTTATTGTCTCACTTTCTTACATCAACTACTGTAACAATTCCTGAAGCTCTGAAGCATTATTTAAAAAAAAAAAAAAATCTTTTGAAAAATCTAGATAATATAGATAATCTCATTTTATTTTTATTTTCTTAGCTTTCCATTTTAAGTCACAACATACTTTTTATAAAACTGTTGTAAAAAGTATTGAATATATATGTAAAGATACTATCAAAGTTTATCTTATCAGTGTTAATCTTCTTAGTATCATCGAATAATCTCATCACCATTATTAGATTTTGATAAACATTTTTCAAAATATGATAATATTCAAAACTTTTATCACTTTGAGAAATGTTTATAGAATCAAATGTCTTTTCAAAATTTAACAAATCTAAAGCATAAATGGTAGGTTATATTTACTGGTGGGTTTTATAATATCTTCTAATATTTGGTTATGAGTCACTGTGCAAAAATAACTTTTAAATCCAGATTGATGTTTTGGTTGGTTTGATTTCAAAGTTTGCTGGTGGCAATGTGGTTATGATATTAGTAAAGATTTTTTACAGAACTGATAAAACATTTACAGGTCAAAATTTTTAATACGTCGGCAGCATTACTGCATTCTATAATTATACTGTTACATATTTATCATTTGGACATATTTTATATATTTTATCAATTACTTTACTATATATATATAATACATATTTTGCGGGTTCATCCGTGTTAAAAACTTTTAATATAACACGGATTAACCTGCAAAATATGTATTTTATATATTTAACCCGTGCAAATGTTCGTTTTAACATATATATAGACAATAGATGTCGCTATGTATCCAATGTAGAAAGAAGAGAAGATATGGAAGTTATGTTGGTAAAGAGATGGGGATTAAATTTAGTGCAGAAAAATCAAATATAATAATGGTTAATACTGGGGAAAGAGAAGATGTAGATTTTTTATTGGGAGATATTAAGTTAAGTATGGTGAATAGATATAGTTATTTGGGAATTATTTTAAGTAATCAAAAAAATTATTTGGATGAATGGGAGAAAAAATTGATAAATGAAGCAAAGAAAAGAAAGGGATTGATAAAGAAATTAACAGTGTTTTCATATAACAAATATGATGTAGTTAGAATTATATGGAAAGGAGTTGCAGTAGCAGGGTTAACATATGGTAATGATGCATTATATGTTAGTAAAGTGGTATTAAATTACTTAGAAAAAGTTCAAAGGGAAGTAGGAAAACATGCATTGGATACAGATGTATGGACTGCAAAAAAGGCAATTCAAGGAGAAATGGGATGCTCAAGTTTTCATATGAGAGATGCAAAAAGTAAAATGAAAATGTTTGGTAGATTGCAGTTTATGGATAATAAAAAGAATAGCTAAAATAGTATTTAATTGGGTTATGAGTAAAGGGCAGGTAACAAGATAGGTGAGAAAGGTAATGCAGTATGCAAAAGATTTGGATAAAGAATTTATATCAGTATATTTGTATAAAAGATGGGATGATTGTGTTAAGAGGATTGTTGAGTGTTGTAGTAGTAAGGAATGGGATAAAATAATAGATTTATTAATAAAGAATAGGGAATTAGAGAGATGGAGAAATAGTATGGAGAGTAAAAAGAGTTTAAATATCTATAGAAATAAACAGAATATTAGGTGTGAGTTAATATATGATAATAGTAAGGAAAGTAGTTTATTATTTAAGGCTCGAAAGGGATCTTTAGCTACAAGAGAATATACATGTAAATGAAAAAAAATGGTGATTTATTTTGTAAATTATGTAAGGAAGGAATAGAAAATATTAGACATTTGTTAATTGAATGTAAATGCTTGAAAACAGAAAGGGTACATTTAATAAAGTTATGGAAGAATAAATATGAAAAAGTGATTATACAGAAAGTGAATTATTGGTTTTTATGCTGGGTTTGAGAAAAGATAAAGGGAATTTAGATATAAAGGTTATAGAGTTGACAAAAATTATGTTGTGGAAATAAGATGGAGCAGAATATGGGAAAATTTAGAGTGGGGAATGGAAAATAAAGTGGCTAACAGGTTTATCTGGACATAATTGCTGAGATATTTTTGACTTCGTTTAAGGAGAAACCACAATACATCACATCACACCATATCACATAACTATAAATTAGTTGAAGTGCATTGAAAAGGGAAAAAGTTAATAATTTGCTTAAAAGAGCTTTTTTTGTATGATTATTATATATTTTGTTGCTGTTATATAAAGATATATTATCTTATTGATTATTTGAATACATATATTTATATATATGTCATTGACATCTGACTTTTTATTATTTATATATATAAAACCAAAACTGTCTAACACTATACTAGCAAAAAATAAAAATGCAAAACCATAAAACAATACAGTACTAGATTAAATTCAAAATTTTACCAAATCCTTACACAACCATGGTTTCATCTACTACAAATACACCTTCTCAAGTGAAAATCAACCTAAAGGAAAACATATATATATACAAACAAACAAACCTTCCCATAATTCATTTCAAACTCCACCTTCCCTTAATATCAAAAGAAGTCTTCATAAGATTGATAGCCTCAGAATCAAGGAGTTTTATCATCAAAGTCTCCTTTATTCTTCTTTTTAACTCATTCTTTTCATAAAAAATAACCGAAGCATTGTCAAACAATATTCTATGACCTGTATTCAATTCATGAATATATAAAGCTGAGTTAAGATACCTATGTTTAACTCTACTTATATGAACCTTAACCCTTTCATTAAGGCTAAATTTACTCTGGCCTACATAAAATTTACCACAACTACATGGAATTTTATAAACAATACCAGGAATAGACCTACTATCAATAGACTGCTTTGAACCATTAAGTAATGAATTCAAATCAGAACCTTTCCTCCATGCAACCTTCTTTCCACCTAACAAATGACTATTCCTATAAACCAAATTATAAATTGATGCTTTAAATGGTAAAGACATATAATCATCATCCTTACCAACAAAATTCTTATCATCCAAATCACGACTATAAACATTATTATTAAATACCACTTTTTTAATAAAATCATGACTATAACCCAATTCTACATATTCAGCAGCAAATTGACTTCTTTGAATATCAGCATCATTATTAAAATTATTAAGCCTTCTATTCCGACAACAAAAATTCAACAAAGACATTTTTTTATGTATAAAAGGCTGATAACTATCAGGCCTAATCATATTTCTCAAATTTTTAGGTTTTATAAAATGACTACAAAACAAAACATCATTAACCTTCTCAACATTTAAATCTAAAAACTTTAATTTTACAAAATCAAAACCACCCCCTCAATTGTAAACTTAATACTAGAATCAAAACCATTCAATCCACATAAAAACTCTTCTAATTTCTCTTTCTGAATAACAAACAAACAATCATCAACATACCTAACAAATAATTTAATAGAACATGAAAACATATTAATAATACTACACTCCAAATAATCAATATAGACAGCACACATCAATGGAGAAATGACATAACCAATAACCCAACCTTCTCTAATCTTATAAAACACATCATTAGACATAAAATACATTGAATCCTCTAACAGCAAAAGCAAATCATGAAAAACCTTAATCTTATCTGCAGAAAAACATTCTAATTTTTTTAAAATTGAAAGAAAAACATCAATACTTTTTAATCTATTAACCGATTGGTACATATTTTCAATGTCTAAACTACCAAAAACACAATCATCATCCAAAACAAAAACATTTATTTTCTTAAAAGCTTCAAAGGAAGAAGAAACACAAAATTGACCCAATTTTATATAATCCTTAAAATATCTTATAATAAATTTTGATATTTTATCAACAATTCCTCCTGTAAAATCAAAAATACATCTCAAAGGAAAATTATCTTTATGAGACTTCAAATTAAAGAAAACCTTTGGAGCCACAAAATCACTAGGGTAACAATTTAAATAAGTAGCTCTATCAAAAATCTTTTTATTTTCCATAACTTTCATAATCTTAATTAATTTAGATTTTATTTTTTTACCAGGATCAGAATCTAAAATAGCATATTTTCCATTATTTAATTCTAAAGAAACTTTACTTTTAAAATCAATATTATTTAACAATACAAACCGGCCACCTTTATCTTCTTTTAATAATAAAAAAATGTCTTTGTTAAATTTTTGTTGTGGAATAGAAGGCTTAATAATTTTAATAATGATGCTGATATTCAAAAAAGTCAATTTGCTGCTGAATATGTAGAATTGGGTTATAGTCATGATTTTATTAAAAAAGTGGTATTTAATAATAATGTTTATAGTCATGATTTGGATGATAAGAATTTTGTTGGTAAGGATGATGATTATATGTCTTTACCATTTAAAGCATCAATTTATAATTTGGTTTATAGGAATAGTCATTTGTTAGGTGGAATGAAGGTTGCATGGAGGAAAGGTTCTGATTTGAATTCATTACTTAATGGTTCAAAGCAGTCTATTGATAGTAGGTCTATTCCTGGTATTGTTTATAAAATTCCATGTAGTTGTGGTAAATTTTATGTAGGCCAGAGTAAATTTAGCCTTAATGAAAGGGTTAAGGTTCATATAAGTAGAGTTAAACATAGGTATCTTAACTCAGCTTTATATATTCATGAATTGAATACAGGTCATAGAATATTGTTTAACAATGCTTCGGTTATTTTTTATGAAAAGAATGAGTTAAAAAGAAGAATAAAGGAGACTTTGATGATAAAACTCCTTGATTCTGAGGCTATCAATCTTATGAAGACTTCTTTTGATATTAAGGGAAGGTGGAGTTTGAAATGAATTATGGGAAGGTTTGTTTGTTTGTGTATATATATATATATATATATGTTTTCCTTTAGGTTGATTTTCACTTGAGAAGGTCTATTTGTAGTAGATGAAACCATGGTTGTGTAAGGATTTTGGTAAAATTTTGAATTTAATCTAGTATTGTATTGTTTTATGGTTTTGCATATATATATATATATATATATATATATATATATATATATATATATATATATATATATATATATATAAACATTACAAGCATAAAGCTAAACTAGTCAATATAAAATCAAAACTACCCCAAATCTAAAATTAAACCAGACCAGCATAAAAATAATATTAAAACACAACCTAAGGTTTCAATGCTACAAGCAGACTTCTCAAGTGTAAAGAACTACAAATAACTACACAATATATATACTATTAGAAACTACCCACAAATCCATTCACTTCCCATACACCCTTAATATTAAAAGAACTTTTAAATAAGTTAATTACTTCGGAATAATCAATTTTCAATAATAAAGACTCTTTAATTTTTCTTTTGATTTCATTTCTCTCAAAGAAGACAACCTTATCTTCATCAAAATCAATAGTGTGGCCTGTATCTTTTTCATGGACATACAAAGCAGAACTAAGATATTTATTTTTAACTCTACCTTTATGAACCTTTATTCTTTCATTTAAACTCAAACTACTCTGACCTATGTAAACCTTTTTACAAATAAACAAGGAATAAAATATACTACACCAGGAATAGTCTTTCTATCAAAAACTTCTTTAGCATTATTTAATAAATTATTCAATGTAACACCCCTGTTCCAAGCAATTTTCTTATTTCCAAACAATTTACTATTTCTACACACAATTTTATTTAATAGTAATATTTGTAAGAATATAAAGGTTAAAGAAAAATATGATTTTATTGTTTTGCCATTTAAATTGTCTTCTTATAAAATTGTGTGTAGAAATAGTAAATTGTTTGAAAATAAGAAAATTGCTTGGAAAAGGGGTGTTACATTGAATAATTTATTAAATAATACAAAAGAAGTTTTTGATAGAAAGACTATTCCTGGTGTAGTATATTTTATTCCTTGTTTATTTTGTAAGAAGGTTTACATAGGTCAGAGTAGTTTGAGTTTAAATGAAAGAATAAACGTTCATAAAAGTAGAGTTAAAAATAGATATCTTAGTTCTGCTTTGTATGTCCATGAAAAAGATACAGGCCACACTATTGATTTTGATGAAGCTAAGGTTGTCTTCTTTGAGAGAAATGAAATCAAAAGAAGAATTAAAGAGTCTTTATTATTGAAAATTTATTATTCTGAAGCAATTAACTTATTTAAGAGTTCTTTTAATATTAAGGGTGGATGGGAAGTGAATGGATTTGTGGGTAGTTTTTAATAGTATATATATTGTGTAGTTTTTTGTAGTTCTTTACACTTGAGAAGTCTGCTTGTAGCAGTGAAACCTTAGGTTGTGTTTTAATATTATTTTTATGCTGGTCTGGTTTAATTTTATATTTGGGATAGTTTTGATTATATATTTATAAAATTGATTTTTCACAGATATGGATAGTCCATAAATGCAAACAACAGTCTGGCTTATTTACATCATAAGTCTTCAATCTGTCACCATGGCAATTTTTATAAATTAAAGATGAAATCAATTTTTTCATTTGAAGAGATTGAAGATTTACAATAAAGATAAGCTTGGGTTGTTATCATGGAATTTATATTATATCATACATAAATTAATATATAACAATAAAACAATAATTTATTAATGGTGATAATAAATCAATTGAAAAAAAACATTTTTCCAAATGCTGTTAATAATATGCACTATTTTTTTTTTTTTTATCAAACTATATATATTGTAATCTTTTGATCAGTTATCCATGGTAAGAATAGCATATAAAATGTAAATTATAGCTTCAAAACTTCAAATTTATAATTTAGATAATAGTATTGCTATAAACTTGGGTATAACAGTAATAAATGACATAATATGTAAAGATTAAAAAGAGAAGTTTGTAGAGATTTAATAACCATTGTTAGTTATAGATAATTTATATTATAATCTACTATATAATTTATAATACAACATTTGACCATTTAAATAAACATGGTTACTTATAAATTTGACTTTAATTTATTTTCATGCAATGCTCCTTTCAAAGCTAAAGATCTAAAATTGTAGTTAACGAAAGAAGGAAACATTAAAGATCAGAAAATAAGAATTTATTTTAAAACTATTGTAATTGTAATATCTTGTAAACAAAGATATATTTATTCTTAAGCTTTATATGTAAATCCAATTAATAATATCATACATTAAAAATATGATTGGAATTGTAACTATAGTTTTTAACAAATAATTTAAATTAATTTCATTTGTAAAACATTTATTGATTTTAATATTTTAAATAGAAACAGAAAAACATTTTGTTTAAAAATTATAATAGTTGATTTGGGAAATTGATCAATGAGAGTCAAGTCAGTAATTTTCTAATGTTACTTTATCATGATTTTTTAAAAAAAAAAATCATGCAGGTGATTAAAGTAAAAAGATTCAAGAAAATGGATAAAGTAGATAACAGTCTTGATTTTTGTTTTCTCTGTAATAACAATTATAAAACTTAAAAATATTTAAAGTCTTAAGAAAAAAAAATTGTATTCACTAAGCTATCTAAGGATATGAAATATTTTTTAAAGTAATTATTAATACTATGGAATGAGTAAATTAATTTTCATTATGACCTGATTACCAGTTTTGATTGTTTACTTCTAGCCAAGATAATACACCAAAGAAGTTTGACAAATCAAAGTTTTAATTTTGCCTAGGATAACAATGCTAAAGGAAAAACAACTATATTGCTTCAAAAAATGTAACTGCAGTCACATAGGAAATCATTAATTTATCTATTTTAAATTAAGCATTTTTACTGATCATAGATTAAATGTAAAAAACAGATTAAAAATTCCTAGAACTAAATTTGTAAAGTTGATAAAAATATTTTATAGAAATAATTAATTAGTAGCAAGGGATGTATTAAAAAAAGTAATCTTCATTTTGAATTAAACAATTGATTCATAAGAAATATATATATTTTTTGCAAAATTCTGAAAAAAAATGTTGATCTTATATTTAGAAAAAAATCTGTGTAACTTTTAATGGGAGATGAGCAAAGATAATTGAATTAAAATGTACTACAAGCTAAAAATTTAAATAAATTATCCAACGTGTGTTTAAATTTTTTTACAAGACTAATGAATAACAGAAAAGGAGAGAAACCAAAAATTAAACTTATTGATTACTTATTTGAATATGTTTAAAAGTTTGTGCAGAGTGCAGATTTATTTAAAATATTCATCAAACTTTTCATAATGGATTTTGAAGGTCAGGATTATATGCAATGCAACTTTAAAACTATCTAGGAAGGGTGCATCAATTTAAAATTTTGTCCCATAATTTGTATTTGTTGTTTGATATTTTGTTTAAATATACATATCTTTTAGCAATATAAAAAGAGGAGAAACACAAGCACATGAAAAATGGTAAACATTGTAATATTAAAATAGAAACTGGAAATGGGTTTAAAAAAGATTTTAATTTTAAATTTATTACTAATATTTTTCTTGTTTGATATGAAATATACACACATGGTATTTTCCATAATAGTGCTTTAAAGAATTGATATATGCAATTTAGTACATAATGTTAAAAGTATTAAGTTTTTTTATTTTTTTCATGTTAGAAAAAAAAATTATGCTTGAATATAGGAAGAGAGTACCTATGAGTTACAATATAAAAGTGTGGATTTTAGAAAATTAAGTGTGATAAAATATGTTAAAAGGTGTTTCAAATTTATTATTGTTAAAACATGTTTAACCAAAAAGGAAAATGAACTAATGATCATAAATAAAATCTGATAGGATTCCTGGAAAAGAATAATAAATATGTCATAAAATATAATATTTATAAGAGCAAGAAAGAATGAATGTTAATGTAAGACAATATTATGATCTCATTTATTATAAGAAAAGTATCCTATTGATAATAATAATTAAAATAGATTATTTGTTGTGTAACAAGATCATAGATATGGATAAAAATTATCACACAGGTAAGATTATATTAAGTTGTTAGTCTAGAATTAGTAGAGCAATAGATGCCAAATACACAATAGAGGAAGATGAGTTAAAATTCCAGGATAGGATAAAATATCATCCTGAAGAACTGAGGGATAGTTAAGTGGGAGTAATCTGTGTGATACCCGTATATTTATTGGAAAGAGATGGAAGGATTTCCTACAAAGAAATAAAAATAGTATATAGTGTAAGTGCTCAGGAAAAAAGCCAGGGTAAAATGGGGGTAGAATCATTAAGAACATGACTGCTTGCCAAAATATAGCACCTTATATTTAAAAGAAAACCTCCTTCCTTTTTATTAAGATATATTATTGAATATAATATTTAATAAAATCAATTTTTCATCAATAAAGTTTTAGGTAAATAATAATATAGAAAGCATCAAAGGTAAATAAAATATATAAAGGATTTTATAATTTCTTCCTAAATCTTGATAGATTTTCTTGAAGATAAAACCATGTACAGAACAAATATTTTATGTTTGAATAGTAATTTGAATAAATTATTAGATGAATAAAAATAACTGAGATCAAAAAATACTATAAAATATAAGTGATAGAGAGAATATAGGCATAAATGAATTGTATGATAGGGAAAGAGTTCTTATTTTAGTATTCATTTTAATTAATTATGAATATTGTTTTATATTTTTTATTACCATAGCAACAACTAGATACTAACTATGGGAGGTGTTGATTTTATATAATAACCATTATGTACTTGTAAAGTTTGTAAATAATATGCCATCAATGTAAAACAGTTTAATGTTTTTTTTTATTGTTAATGAAGTATTTAACTTTATATGTATAATTGTTTGTTATTTATTGTTAGTGTTGTAAATAAATGAATATTTTGATTTAAACTTTATCATAGCTATTTATTGTGTTTAAGAGTCATTTCCATCACAAGATCATATCAATAAAGCACATTATCTACATATAATTATACATACAAAATTATGATTACATGCCTCATTTGAGAAGTTATGCTTAAGAGTTTATAATTAATACATTAACTATCAATCACTTTAAATTATAACTATATTAAAGAAAGCTTATGAAACTTCATATTTTTATTAGATGCAAAGAATTTTGAAGATTCATATGCAAAATACTATTAAATATTACAAAATTGAGAGCATATAATAGAAATTAGCAATATGTTTGAGAGTCACATTCTAATTTTGCAATTTAAGTTCAAATATGTATTATATCACAATTTAAAAGTATTATATAATTTCAGAGGTACAAGTTACTAACCAAATATATTTTAAAGTTTGTAATTCTGAAGGAGTTAATTACAATGGGTGAATACTAACTAATTAAGAGATGTATTTCATTGAATTAGACTTGGTAGATAATAATAGTGTGATAAAGCTTTGATTATTAGAAAATAAGTAATCTAGAGTAATTGTTGTTAACATAAGTATGAGACTAGAGAAGCAATGAGCAGATAATGAGTGTTAATTTCCATATCTTATTATTATAGTTAGATTAAGTTTCAATAGGAGGTTTGCAATAGTAAGTATGTTTTTATTAAATGATTGGATCCCAATAAAATCCCTCTTGCGATTTAATTGCTTAATTATCAATCTAATTGTTATATTGGATTTTAGAATAGAATATTGATGATCCTTGAGATAGTCATAGGATAGCATTAACCATTTTAAGTAATGTAATTTGGTTAATGGTTTTATTTTTAGGATTCTTAAATTGTAGAAGAATAGTTATTTCATTATGTAAATGATGTTTGCAGGTTTTTTAATGATTATAGTAGAATAGTAGCAGGAGAATTGTTACAATAGCATTGCCATTGTGGAGTATATTTTATATACTTCTCAATATTAAAATCACTCTCTTGTAATCGTCTCTAAAGCCTATTCTATGTTGTAATATTTAGAAAGTTTTAAGCAATATTACCCAACATTATATAAGACATATGTTACTAGAAAGCATAGATATCATCATTTTTATCAGATCCTTTTCAATAAAAGAAAATCTAAAAGATATTTGTATAAATATCCATCACAATGTGTGTTATTAAAGGCAAAAGATAAATTCCTTCAGCATTAATAGGTAGTTAAAAAATGGTGCAGTATATACAGAGGGATTGAGATTAACTAATTATTAGATTATCCAAATACATTTTAAATAATCATTATACTGTATTGATTGGCATGATTAAAGCAAATTTTGCAAATTAAGATAACTAATTATCTATCTACACAAATTATAGAAGATTTGAACACAGACTTTCAATTCTCTTCAGCCATCCACTCTATCTCATACAACAGATAAACATGATCACACACATGTGGAAAAGATAAATGATCTCCAATATAAGTATTTTATGCTGAACCAGCATTCATCAACATGAAATACATATATTGGAGATTATTTATTTATTTCACATGTGTGTGGTCATGTGTATCAGTTATATGAGATAGAGTGGATGGCTGAAGGGACCTTGAAATTCTGTGTTCAAATTTCGGATATATAAAATATACTCGTATTTAAAATATTACAAATTCAGCTGTATCTGACCCTTCCCTCTACTGTGTATTTAAATGGAGAAGGTCCTATACATGAGAGGTCAAAGTGACTTAAAGTCAATATGCGCATGACAGTAATATTGGCATTAACAAGTGATTTGGGCATTGTGTTTGATTCAGTGCGCAAACCCCAGTGAAGGTTTTTGATCCCGTTGGATAGCAACTGGGTGCTAGTCAATCAGGCAAGGAATCTGGAAAAGTCCACTTCTGAAGGCAGGGTCAGATATGACAGTATGAATGTCTGAAGAGTTGGATGGTGGAGTATATTGAAGTCTGTTCATTAAAGTGAAAAGATTTGCTATCTTAATATAATCCGAGCACTGATTATATACGTGTGGGAGATTGAGTGCTGGTTTAGCACGAAATACGTACGTTGGAGATCATTCATATTTTTCAAACATGTGTTGTTATGTTTATCAGTTATATGAGATAGAGTAGTTGGATGAAGGGAGCTTGAAAGTCTGTGTTCAAATCCCCTATATTACATCTAGACTCCAGGTATATAAAATATATTTGTATTTAAAATATTACATATATATATTATAAATGTAGCATTTGGCTACCACAAAACTTTGCAGTAAATGCTCTAGGCTCAGTGAATAAATTCTTCAAAGTTTTCCACCATTATTTTTATTTTTATACATAAATTATTAGGAAAACAAAACAAATGCTTAAAGAACTACATAGTTTTCACTTCTGACTTAAGAGAACAACGCCTATACATATTAACGTTGAAACAATTTTTCAAAAGTTTACAAAATGTATTTTTGTATTAATTGTTAACTAGAATAAAATGTATTAATATATTAATATTTTAGCAAATAATTTTAGACAATTATAATTTGGGCCGCGAAGGGTTAACAAATATTTATTGAGCTCTTATTTGAAAATTTTTGTAATAAAATCTTATTAATAATGGTTCCAACACAATTGATAATGATAGATAATTTTAAAGATTAGTAAATATTTACAAAAGTATCACGATTGATTAACATATTCATTATTCAGATGTGTCGAGCTTAAATATTTGAAGTAAAAATCTCCAACTACATATTTAAAAAGAAAATATTGCCCTCCGCCCCTTCCCCAGTAATTTCTAAAATAAATCTTTATAAGTTCGGAAATTGAAACCAGTACCAGAGAATTTCCTCTAATTAACAATAGCAGAAATTCATGGTGAATTCTATTCTTGTCTTCCTTATAATGATTATGCTGATTAATAATTTGGTACATTTTTTCTTTTATTCATCGCTGTATTTCTTAATGAAAATCTTTACGGATGAATGATTGCAACTTACAATTTAAACGGAATTTTATTATAAATTCTGGCGTCAACGGTTTTAGATTTAGTTTGGAGCAAATTACAACAAGATTATTTTTTCAAAAAAGTTAAAAGCTGAGCATTTCAATTTGATTTAAATACAGTATATATAATAGATTAAAAAAATTAATAGACTCACACTACAGGTGACCTATTAAAATTGCTCCACCAGAATATTAGTTAAAATAATTGAAACATTGAGAGATAGAAATTTAGATAGCTAAACTCTAAAAATAGAGCAGTGATATATAGGAAGACGATATCCATTTTATAAGTCTATAACAAAAAATATTATAAACTTTTTTCACAAAAATAAATTCTTGTTAATTAATTATGTTGTCCATATAATTATCTAATAACGATTTCATTTTTGAAATGTCAAGTGTTTAAATAACTTAAATATCAAGAGGTGTAACTGCATTTATTAAAAATAAAGGTAAAATCTAAAAACAATTCTGGCTGAAAATCACTGTTTACTGATGGATTATAGATTCCTGGATCATTCTCAATTTGTCATTTCTGATATTTAAACATCACATGACATTCCCAGAAATAAACTATTTATTATTATAACATTCTAAGTGAAAAGTTGCTGTAATTTTAACTTAGTGCTAAAACATCACAGGATCTTCCCAAATTGTTTTAGCATAGGCATTAAGAGCACTTCTAGATTTATGACTCAACAATAAATAGTCTTAGATTTAAGAATGATAAACTAGAGGCAAAATTATCTAAACATTGAGCAATGTTTTATATTACATTTTTTTATTGTCTTTTTTTATTAGTATTATTTGAAATGAAAATACCATGCTTTCATAATAAATAACAATGCTAGTTGCAGTTTAGATGCAAGTAAAATATTTCTAGAAGAATGAATCTAAAATACACAATTATGTATTCAAGATAACTTTTTTCTAATCATAGTATTTTTGCAACATCATAAAACATGTGAGTTTATTATGAGTAATAAAAAGTTTATTAACAAAAGTATTGAACATCTGCAAATTTAAAGCACAAAACTTGATGAGATAATTATTTAGGTGAGACTGAATATATGTTGTGTAATGATTACTTACAACTAAAGATAAAATAATAGTTAAAAAATAAAAAAAAAAAGACAAATAACATATTATTATTTATGGCATATATGATCATATTATACTCGGACACCAAAGTGTTTGCTAATCACAATACTTTAGTGAATAGAGTGATTTGAACTTAGGATTTTCAGTCCATATTTATTCTCCACTCCATTTCAAATAACCAATACAAATGAACACACACATGTGAAAAAGATAAACGACTCATTGAAAAAACAATGTTGGAATGCTCAAAGACCTTGGTGGATTTGATATTGTAGACATACCCATGTGCACATCATGTCAACTAACTCTCATATTATCGAACCATTATGTAGCCATTTATATTAATAGAAGAAGGATTGTCTGGAATTATACTATAATGTAACCAATTTCCTAGGCAAAGTGCAATTAACATATTCATTCAATATATTAAATGTTTACTATAGTAAATAGAAGGACTTGAACTTTAGGATTTTCAGTCTTATTTTTAATTGGAAAAATGTTTTTCTTTTATTTGGATTTTTTTTAGGAGCCAACAGCTTTTGTGTCTATTATTTTTGATCACTTGTGTAATCTATTCAGTAATATTGGCTGCATCACATCAAGAATTACTTGACATGTACATTTAGGGTATAAAAAGCTCTAATTAAATTTGTGAAATAGTTGGTTCATAGAATTTCTAATAGTCACAATGGCTGGATAGATGAAAAAAAAACAACCCTACTGTTGTAAAAGAATTGACAGATGTGTCATAACCATTGTATGTGCTGCAAGAAATAAGAATGGGGAAAAGAATAATAAAATCACATAATATGTACCAAGAAGTGAACTGTTTTTGAACCAACAAACCAAACCAAATTTGAAATAAGAGAGTGAAATAATAGTGCATATAGGATCTTTTCGAAGACAATTTTTATTAGGTACTTACATATTAGACCTGCTGCTCATGTTTGTGTTGGCAGAATGACATACCTTTCTCCAGTTGAAGAGTATTTAAGACGGATAGAATGTTGTATTAATTAAAAAGTCTCACAACTATAGCAGTCTGCCATCTGAAACACAGGTAGCCGGTCTAATATGTAAGTGCCCTTTACAAATATAGTGAGATGAGTTATCTGTTACGTTATGGGTAGATTTTGGATGTTAATAATAATTTAAAAAGAGTATTTAAAAGACAAATAACGTACATGACATTATTTATTTTTCCATTTTCATTCTGAAGTATAGATTGATTACCTTTTCATTAGTGATTTCTTGTAATTTATCATTTATTTACTTTTTAAAATGTATTTTTCTTTTCTTTTATTAATACTGTTGGAAAGTTTATTTGCAAGTAAGTTTCTGATTATATCTTTGTATAAAAAGTATCGGAATCAGTCAATCAGAGGTAATTATTCTCTTTGAGTTGAATAGCAACATCAGCTGTGATTATTCTTATAAATAATTCACTTTTTAAATAAACTTAATCTTAAGGTAAATAAAAGATCAAGAAAAAAAGTGTGTCAAGTAATTCAACATGCTTAATTAAATAGTCACGATTCTATTTTTTCCTTGCAAACACTTCAAATTACTAAGGAATGATATAATCTGAAAGTAGACAATGTAACCATACTAATTTTCTTCTGACAGCTAAATGAGTTGAAATCTGTTGAATAATATAATTAAAGACGAGCGATCCTACTCATTAAGAGTTTTTTTTAAAATACATGCAGAAAAGAATTTTCACAAAAAATATACCTTCTATATATACATATACAGCTTTACCTTGAATTTCTTAACAAATATACTTCATATATATACATAGTCCGCTTTACCTTGATTTTGTGAACGGTAAAGTTAGACAATATTAATGATAATGACGAATTTATACAGATGTGCTCTGACTTCGAACTTCTTTTATAGAAAATCAATCCTACCTAATTTGTGCTATCATACATTTTTTTAAAAAAAGAAAACAATTAAAAACGCATACACACATACTATGGAACTCAATACAAGAATTGGTAGCGTGAAGAGTATTGGAAACATGCTGCAATAAAGAGTTGATTTCCAATGGATGTATCGTTTTTCGAGAAGCGAATTACAGAAAGCTTGCAGAGTTATGTGGAACAACGCTCTTTATATTTTAGTGCTGTGTAGAGTGTTAAACTGAGGGCTAAAGATCTCTGGAACCAAGTACCATCACTTTCAGTATTCAAATATTATATGATATTTCAAGTGACCTATCATTCTATCATCATCATCATTCAAATGTCATTATTTGACAAAGAAAAAATGTTACAGTTTTCTATTTGGACTACCTGTGGCATAAAGAAAAACTGAGCGCTGCTTAATAAAATGAAACAAATTTAGTTACAAGCAATAAAAATGCCTACAAGTAGTTTACACACATCATTATTTACATCATGTAGTTAAGGTTATATCAATAATGCCTTGTTGTGCATTTTCCAGAAACAAGCCAAACAAATTTGATTTTTGTTGTTGTTTTATTTTTGGAGAAAGATGTGTCATGTTACAGGATTGAATTTAAATGCATTAGTGCCCAGGTGTTAGTGTAAGTATTTATAGAGTTATTTTCCTATCTCTTTGTTACAATATTTTTAGCTTGTTGATAAATGTGTGAGGGTGTCTTCTGGGATTATTATTAAACCACTAAACATCACATAATCACAATTTCTTATGCTTGGTCATAACTGTTATTAAAACAGGCAAAAATTTCAATTCATTAGCACCATTCAGTGCAAGCCAGAATAATCAATGTATGCCAGAAAGGCTTATGCATAAAATCCCTATCTAGTGCCTCACTGATGAAAGCCACAAGCTAGAAACTAGTCTGGGGATATTGGATGAAGGCACTAGGTAGGGATTTTAAGTACAAGCCTTCTGGCATCCATTGTTTACTCTGGCTTGCACTGAGTGTCACTATTGTATGGAGAGTTTCTTGCACTGAGTGACACTACTGTATGGAGAGTTTTGCCCATTTTTGGAATTATTATTATATACTAGCTCATATGCAGCCAAAAGATCCTGTTCAAAGAATTTTTATAAAATAATTTATATCTAAATCATTATTTTGAAGTATTACTGGGATATGGTTGCATATATTATCTAGTTGGAACAGATGTGAAAGATATGATGCATTTTTATTTCTTTGTGACACAGCAAACATAAATCTTATGTGTTTTAAAGGTTTCTCTTAAATCTTAGAAAATGAAGGGAATTAGAGTTTCTAAGTTTAATTTCATTAATTTTGGTTCTAATGTCCAGTATTTATATTTTCAATAGAATTGTTCATTATTGCTGTGTAATTTGATCTCTTCAATGGGAGCTATGGAGGGATAGAGAAGAGAATAGACATCTCAGTATTTGTATTTGTTTTCTGTAGGGCAGAACTGCTGCGTTTGAATATTAAATAGAGGTCCAATCAGAGCCTTCCAATAGCCATTGCATGAAGGTGGTCAGTCAGTAGGAGTAATTTTAAAAGCATTTATGAGATATGAAAAATTCTTGGCAATTGCAGAGATTTCATTGAAAGTTTTTTTGTATTCAAAATATATGAAGATTATGTAGTCCAAGTCCATTTGATGTTCAAAGGTATTGAAGTTTTTAGTTGAGATTGCTATTAATTTTTTATTCCCGAACAGCTGTCTGAACTGAGATAAATCAACTCCATTATCTAATAGTTTCAGAGTATCTGTAACTTAAATATTTCATTTAAGCCTTTAACAGTCCACTTCATATTGATGTCTTTAATAAGTTTGTATTCTAACTATTTAGAATATGAGTCAATAACAATCAAAAAATATAACCATTCAAGGATATCAGGTCATCCATAAGTAGTTTTTTCCAAGATTGAGTTGCTTTTAACTAAGGTTCTAATCCTTTTGAAGGGAATTTAGCAGTGGATTGATATTCTTTATTCTGGTTGATTCCCTACTGGATTTTCTGACTCACATTAAGCCACAACACATATGAACATGCTAATCTTACAACTCCCATGTGTCCATTATAAAACAATACTAACAAATGCTCTCCACCTCCAGTGAAAATTAATATGATATCCACCATAAAGATATAACCATTATACATTCATAGGTTTTCATTTACATTCTTTATTAGTTTTACAACAGGCCATTTATATTTTATCCATCTCTCTCTAATATTTAATATTCAATCATTCGTGTCATTTAGTGATTATTGCACTATTCAATGCTCTAAATTCTATGGCTGCTATACAATTTATTTCTGTAATATTTGGTGTAAATTCACACCTATTTTGAAGTCTTGCCAATGCATCTACATGGCCAATTTCTCTATATGGTTTATAAATGAGTTTGAAATTGTATGTTAGCAATATGTTAATCCAACAGATCATTAATTGCCTAACATGGTTAAGAGTCTTCTTCAGGTTTTCTAAAATTCCTGGCAATGGATAGTGGTCCACGTAGATTTTAAACTGACATCTATAAACATACTGATGGAAATTCTCAACAGCAAAAACCATCACCAAATCTTCTTCACCAAGCTGACAATAGTTTTTATCTGCACCTGTTAGTATTCTGAATGCATAAACAATCAGATGTTCATCTCCATAACAATGATGGAAAATGTCAGCCTCTTCTCTGCATTCAGAAATGTCAGTTTGTATTATCACTTCTTGAGTGCAGCAGCAGTGAACCAGGATTTGATCAGAAAGTTAATAGATCTTTAGCATTCACCATGTTCTTCATTCCATTTTCATTATTGTCCTGATATGTAGGTGCTTATCTAAGACTAGTAATATTAATACTTCAGAGTCCATTTTCATCTACTATATCTAAAGTATAAGATAAACATTAATAAATCAATTCACTATACTTAATTATTTTTAACAAGGCTAGCAAGACGGTTCTAAACTCTCATGTTGCATTAGTATCAGTGTTTTGACAACAAATAATAATTACTATTCTTAAAATTATTAATCTCAGAAAGTATAAAAACTATTTATTGTTGATATGACTAAATTGCAAAGAAACTTTATTGTATCTATTCATATCTTAAATAAAAATAAATGCTACAATATAAATGGTGCAAATAAATGAAATAAAGAGTAATATTTCACTTAAGCAACATATACGGAATTATAAGATCATGTGACCATATTTTACTTTATTAATTGATGATAAGCATTTCTAATAACAAATGTCTCAATAATTAATAAATATAAAATCGATTTATTAACAACAAAATTTAAAACAACAGCAACATAATAACAATATTGGCAAAATATAAGCAATGATTTCAAATCTTCTCACAATATTTTAGATGATGGAAATTTAATTCTTATTTCTAGTGACTAAACTATAGAGTGTATCAATACATGATGTGATATAATATATTATATTGGTGAGGGTTGTTACAGATGATATAAAATCTCAGCATTAAATTTAAATAAGAAAGAGAGGAATGTTTTATCAAATTTCATTAGAATAAACCAATTAGCTTCTTACAGGTAACCAACTTATAACTTAATTAACTCCTAAGATAAATAAATATTTACTCAACTTTTAAATCCTCTTCTATATTACTTTATTCCTTTTAATTTCTTGGGTACCTGTGGCAATTTAAAAGATGATTATTAAACTAATATTATACATAAACCACAAAAAATATGTTGTATTAAACCACTAAACATCACACGACAAAGGCAAAAGTCTCCATACATTAGAGCCACTCATGAAAGCCATAATCTAGAAACTGGACTGGGGATATTAAATGAGTAGATGCTAGATAGAGATTTTATGCACAAATATTTCTGAATCCGTTGAATACTCTGGCTTCCACTGAGTGTTGCTGCAGAATGAAGAGTTTTGCCTCTGTGTAAAATATATTGTCAGGAGTTTTTCACAACTGAACAAAACATTAATCAAAGTATCATTTCCACTAAAATTATTCACGTTATTAAATATTATTTATGAACTTCTAGATATACCTATATAGATCATAATAATAATCAATATAATATTTATGAAATATTTAATTCTACAAAGCATTCATTTATGCATACATTTCAAATACCTTTAATTCTAGAATATTCACAATAAAATTAAGAGACAAAATTTATAATAAACTACATAGTATATCATGACTATTAATTAATTATTAATTGCTTTTAATCATCTAAAAACTGATCCCCCAAATACAACGAATAGAAGACACACACACACGTTAAACTATTATAAGTTTAAAATATACTATCTGTATAAATTAATATCTTTCTTCTTGTGAGAATATTTATTAAAACATAATATTATAAAATTAAACAAATTCAATAAATATATCCTTAAAATAATAATTCATAATCTTTAAAAGATTCCAGAATAGTTATCCAGGTGCAATCATTCAAGTATCCATAATTATTAAATCATTGGCATTTTAAAGTTGAAAATTCCTAATGGATAAGTTTATTAATACTTAATCCTTATGAGAGAATACTTAATAATGAAGAGTGAGTTTTTTAAACACAAATCCACTTACATTTGACAATCTTATAATTATTTATTTTGTGTTCCTTAAATAGTAAACACAGTAATTAACCCTTTAAGAGTACTTTTTATAGATTATAAAATTCATAGATATATTTATAAAAGTAAAATATTAATGAATATAAATCCACATATTAAAAACCATTTTCATAAGGAATATCCACAATTTTAGATTACTGTGGTCATTGTAGTATTAAATAATCACTAACCACTGGTTACATTAGTTTTTAAACAGAGCAAAACTCTCCATACAGTATTGCCACCTGTGCTAAACAGGGTAATCAATGGATGCCAGAAGGCTTGTGCATAAAATCCCTATTTAATGCCTACTCATCCAATATCCCCAGACTAGTTTCTGGCTTGTGGCCTTCGTCAGTGAGGAGCTTTGGATCTGAGAGCACTGCATCTAGATCTTAGGATCTAATGCAACCCTCTAGCAACCACCTTTTATCTCTACTTAACTACAAAACTATGAGAATGAAATTGAAAACACAAAAAATATTTTTAGACTAGTTTCTGGCTTGTAGCCTTCGTCAGTGAGGAGCTTTGGATCTGAAAACACAAAAAATATTAAAAATATTTTTTGTGTTTTCAATTTCATTCTCATAGTTTTGTAGTTAAGTAGAGATAAAAGGTGGTTGCTAGAGGGTTGCATTAGATCCTAAGATCTAGATGCAGTGCTCTCAGATCCAAAGCCCCTCACTGACGAAGGCCACAAGCCAGAAACTAGTCTGAAGATATTGGATGAGTAGGCATTAGATAGGGATTTTATGCACAAGCCTTCTGGCATCCATTGATTACTCTGTTTAGCACAGGTGGCAATACTGTATGGAGAGTTTTGCTCTGTTTATCAACAATTAATGTGCTGGTATAGGAAATGTGTTCATGTGATACATTAGTTTTTCAGAATAAATACAAAGCTTTAGGTATTTTTTTTTATAAATATACTAATAGTAAGTAATTCATCAATTCATTAATTCACATTAGTTTTATAATCCTTATCTGAAACTTTATATTGATGGAGCAAATATAATTCCAAGCAACTGATTTCTGGTTTGGAAAAAAAATTAATAAATAATGCAGTTCAAATAAAATGTAGCATTTTATGAATCAATCTTAAAGTTTTTATAATTAAATTCAAATACATATTTGTTTTTCATTCTTTTTAAATGTATTAATAAATAATGTTCATTGTTATACATTTCATTTCTCCATTCAGGAGAAGGAAGAGTATCATTTGCCATGAAAGAGACAAATGTTGAATGGTTATTTACCCAGACATTATTTTAAGGCAGATGCCAAAATGACTAATTTTGTATTTAAATTCTATGCAGTTCTTTTGCAAACAATTTAATAAAAGACTGAACAATTTTTACCATGTAGGTATATTTGTAGGTTTCTGTCATATGATTAGTGAAATCATAGTTTTTACTCAAAATTATTTCCTTTTTTGAATTTTTATGGAAATATTATGTCACTGTTGCTTAGGAACAGTATGAAGCAAGTGATATTTGGAGATTTTAAAGTTTATAGCACTAAAATTTGTGATGATATTCTAAAAGTCTAGACAAAGATTATTTAAACTCTTAAAACATTAGATTAAAAATGCAGTAATGTTTTACAATCTAAGTTCATTACTTATATTCATATATATCTGAACCCAGTTCAGCATCTATACATTTTTGGGTCTTGGTTTTCATAAACCAGTCACCATTAGGCCATAGGCAGGATTGGTATAAAACAACCAAAATATTACATGATCACCATTTATAATAACTGTGGTAAACTCTCCATATAGTACAGCCATTTATTGCAACCTTAATAATCAATGGATACAAAAAGGTATATGCATAAAATCCCCATCTAGTGCCTATTCATCCAATATCCTCAGGATAGTTTCTAGCTTGTAGCTTTCATCAATGAAGAGCTTTGAATATGAGAACACTGCACCTAGATCTTAGGATATTACGCAACCCTTCAGCCATCATTTTTTACCTATTTAATTAACTATTGATTACTAAGGTTTGATTGGATGACAGTACTGTATATACAGTTTGCTACTGTTACTCTTTCTAATATAGTGTGCCGGATTCGATCCACAGAAGATCTTACTTACACTGCAAATGGCTTGGCTGGTTACAAACTTCTTTATAATACATTTCTAATCTTATTTAATTATAAATATTACATGAATGAACCGGCACGTTCGAGCAAAGTGGAAAATATTATTGATAGCTATAACTATCAACAATACCCACGATCAGATTGTGGCCCATCTTGGCTGCTAGATTCAAACCCCTACTATCCAAACACTTTATTTGTTTCAGAGTAAACCCTGGGTGCCAGCTAGTCTAAGACTAATGTGTTCGGACAGTAGGCTCATAATCCAGTGCTCAAAACAATCCCTAAACTAGCTCAGTCTGTTTTATATTTTTATTCAATAACAAATTATACAAACTTAGTGGTGAAAAGAATTAATAAAAGGAATTGATAAAATGAATTGGTAAAAAGAATTGACCGACAAAATAAGGCTTTAGTTTAAAGACAATTTATTAACATTAATTATACTAACAATAAATACTTTTATAAATTTTTTTTAACTAACATAATATTGGCATTTTTTAATCACACACATACCTAACTCACACACTGACATATATAATAAAGCATTAAACAATATTTGATATTTAGAACACACAAATTAATAATTCATTTTTATGTGCTATAGAGTTCTTATAATTTGACTCTTGGAGGATTCACACAAATTTTTATGAATGTGATGGCTACTTTAGAAAGGAATATTAAAAAAATGTTATTACCTAGGATTTTCAAAACAGATATACTGCTTGCTGTTTGCTGCTTCTAATGAAGTATATCTAACCGGTTAGATTCAAAGTTTTCCTGCGGAGATTTGATCATTATTAGTTGGTATTATTCCTGGAGACAATTAGATATTGATGGAGATTCTTCAAGCTGTTACGAAGACATTATTTTCACAGACAGATCTGGACTTAGGATAGAGACAGCTGCATGTTTCCCATGGTTTTAACACTGCATTCTTGGTTGATTTCTAATAAACTGAACTGTTCTGAACTCAACTGTTATCTGTCTGTTATCATTTAACCTGACTAAATGACCAATAAAAACTTTAGCTATTTATACATGATGCATGTTTTCATTTTGATATCCTCTGGCAATATCTGATGTTGAAATTCCTTTGATAATCTCATGTTTTTGAAGATCGTTTAATTAGTAGTAGCCATGCAAATGTGTTGTTTTATATTTTTAATTAGTAGCCACCGCTGTGATTTTTAATTATAATTTTCCTTTATTCCATTTTAATATTTATTATGCATACATTATTTTACATTCACACACACATATATAATTTTGAGATTAATTCATTATTTAGTTTTTTTTTAGATTACCTTTTTTTCTAGCTTAAAAAAAAGAGATTTATATTTTTAAACTTGAAATCAACTTTCAACTAATAATAATAAACTCTTTACTTCTTTTTATAAAACTTTTAGTTCAACTTTTCTAACCAAGACCCCCCTTCCCTCTTTTAATAAATCAATTGCAACTTTTATTTTAAAAACTAATAGTAGAAAACTATTTGACTTTTAATCTTATTTTTACAAAAACAAACTGCAATAAAACTCCTAAACTTTTAAATACGTTTTCTTTTAATGAATAATTTTCATTTTAATAATTTTTTTAAACAAAATTATTATGTGCCAATTCAAGGTTGTTACAATAGATAGGAGTGATTTTTTTGTTTGATGTTAATCGACTGTTTGACTATAATATTTAAAGTTTAAAAAAGGTGCAGATTAATAAATATAAGGCATGTTCCTATTGATAATCTATAAATTTAACAACCTATTTGATAAACGAAAATAATCTTGAATTAATGTTTGTAAAATTATATTTAATCTTTAAATGTAAAATTAATAATGAGCTTTAATTTATGCATATGAAATAGTTAAAAGCATTAAGTTTCACAGTTTTAGTTTTTAAAATAAATATATTTTTAAAATCGTTCCTCTTTTATTATTTAATTGTTTTTATGTAATAGTAATATTAGCAATTAAGACAATGCACATGTGCTTTTTAAAGATAAATTATAAATGGGTCAAAAGAATGGGTGGATTCATTCCATTTTTTCTAAAACACTATATCTCGTGTCTGGAAAAATTGAGTATTCATTTATAATTTATTTTTAAAAAGTGCATGTGCATTGGCTTAATCGCTAATATTACTATTACGTAAAACATAGCACTATATAAAAATAATATCTCATTAATTGTTTTTTTATAAATGCCTATAAAATATAATAAATATGAAAAAAAAATTTGCAGTCACCATCTTGGTTTTTAGAAAGAAAAAAAAGTGTTGAAAATTAAAATTTTTTGTGTTAAAAATATCAAATGAGTTTTAAAAATTTATTTCATTAAAAAAAAAAAAACTTTTTTTATCCTATTTAAAATGACACAGAATTTTTTTTTTTTTTAAAAAAAATCAGGCAATAGGAAGTTTTAATTTATTTATCAAATTTTAAAGCAACTGTAAAATTATTATTATATAACTGATTTTAAAAGAGCATTTTTTTTTCTTTTGGAAAACTATTGCTATTGGATCCTTGATTATGGTTTTTCCTCCTAATAAATGTCAGAATAATTGATTCAATTTATTTCTTTAACACAGAATTGTTAACTTTAAATATCCATGCTTTTATAATAAATAATTTATGTTTTTCTTGTAGATAAATATCTTAATTGCTATAAATACGACTGCCTATCATTAGCATTTGGATTTAACCCTTTCTATGGATAATCTAAATCCACAGACTGTACTGACTTTTATATAATTCACACTTTAAACATGCACACATATATACTGTAGAGATGGATTAGCACACATGCCCTTGCATATAAATTTTAATTAAAAAATTATGTGTACATGTTAAGTCAACAATAAAAAAAAATTAAAAGATTGTATAATATTGTTTAGTTTTTAAAACATGTATATAGAACATAACCTATATTTTCAATTCACCTGTCACAACAACTAGCATTATAGTGCTAAAATTACAAGCAGACAGAAAAATAAGATGCACATTCCAGATGCAAACCTAAGATAGTAAATATACATAATTGAAACATAATAATTAGAGTTTGTTAATCTGTTTACATGTTAACATTTTTTGTGGCATTTTCTAGTAGCTATTTTGATTATCTTTCTAACATTTTATTTATTATTATATCTTTATTCTGTAATGTATATCAATAAATTTAATTTGATTTATTAGAAATATAAATTTACAAACAAAAAAAAACATTCTTAACTCTCCTACATTTTGCTAACATTCTGATATATTTCTTTGTTCTCATTAGATTTAAGCTTTCAACTTTCACATTAATATTAAATCATTATTATTTATCAGAATATAATAAATTTGACCTCATTCAATAGATATTTTTGTTTAAAAATTAAATACATTTTAAAAAATCACATTCGATTTTCAGAAGTATTTTAAAAATGAGATTTTAATTAAAACAAACCACTGTCATATCATCAAATTTCAAGTTGAGCAGATTCAATTTCTAAAATGAACAAAATCTTTTTTATTTGATAATTCATTTTAAAAATGTGAATGAATAATATTTAATATCTATTACATCTATCAATTTATACTTTAAAAGTTTAAATTTTTTTTGTAATTTTTACAATATCGCTAAATATTATAACACAAAAAGAATGCATGTAAGTATTTTCACAAACAATATTGAAACATGAAAAAAAAAGGTAAATTTGCAATTATTATTGGCTCATTTATATTAGTTGATTCTTCAGAGTATTTTTGAAAGTAATAAACTAATATATATATATATATATATATATATATATATATATTAGTTTATATATATATATATATATATATATATATATATATATATATATATATATATATATATATACAAAATATTAATATAAACAAACTAACCAAAGAAATACATATAAAAACAAAAAAATAAAGACTTATAAATCCAATAAATAATATAATATTTCAACCAGAGGACTGTTCATCCTGATGAAAACCAGTCCTCTGGTTGAAATATTATATTATTTATTGTTTATAAGTCTTTATTTTTGTTTTTATATATATATATATATATATATATATATATATATATATATATATATATATATATATATATATATATATATATATATATATATATTACTCTTATCATGCATCTCTTCATACTTCTTCAGATCAAAAATGTAATATATGGGTAATAGAATAATTAGATATTACTGACATCATTGAAAGAATTAAAAGACTGAAGTGGAATTGGACTGGACATATTGCTAAAAGAGATGGTAATAGATGGATAATTGAAATTTTAAACTGGTTTTCAAGAGATTGTAAAAGGCTGTATGTGAGATGGATTGATGAAATAAGAAAGTTGAGTAATTTGGAGAAGAGAGGCTAGAGATCAAAGAAGATGGATTGAACTTGGAGAGACCTTCATCCTGCAGTGGATTGATAATGGTTGACAATAATATATATATATATATATATATATATATATATATATATATATATATATATATTGTATATATATATATATATATATATTGTATATATATATATATATATTAGTTCTAGTTTGTTGCCACTAAATGAACATAAATAAGCAAAGGAAAGCCAAAAAGATAACAGAACTTTTGTTGTAACAAAATGTTGCATTTCTATGTGTATGTGTGAATTAAGATAAAAACTAGATCAAATTTTACACTAAAAAATTATAGATGAAAAAATAAAAACCTAAAAAAAATTATAATTAATATTTTTAAAGTATTAAGATATCAACAAAAATAATTAACAGAAATTAACTTTTCTTTTTTATTGTACTTGGGATGAAAATTAATAATAAAATGCAAATGATATAATCCTTAACTAATAATAAATTGCTATCTGTAAGCACATGATTGTTTAAACATTATACCTATGATCTGATTGGTGATGTTCAACAAAAACATGCTGAAGAAATATTTTGTGGATTAAAATGGGAAGCTAATGGAGTAAAAGTAAATAGAGATTATTTAAATCATTTAGATTTTGCAGATGGTATAGTTGTTTTTGCAAATAATGCTTTAGAGCTGCAGAAAATGTTGCAGGAGTTTTCAGATGAAAGTAGGACTAAAGATAAATGTAAAAAAGACTAAAGTAATGTTTAATGGATTTTCTCAAAAAATGAAAATAAAGATTGATAATGATGAGTTAGAAAAAGTTAACAGCTACAAATACCTTGGTCAGATTATTAATGCAAATGGAAACGTATTGGATGAAATTAATTAATTGGAGTGCTTTTGGTAGAAATAATTGATACTAAAAGGAAATATGCCTATGTGTTTGAAAAGGAAGGTTTTTAATAAATGTGTTTTACCAGTTCTTACTTATGAATCTGAGACTTGGAAACTTAATAGAAGAGCAATACAGAGACTTCAGACCACTCAAAGAAGTTTGGAGAGATGTATGTTGGGAGTAACAAGAAGAGTCTGAAAACGCAATATATGGGCAAAAGAACAAACAGATGTTACTGACCTCATTGAAAAAATTGAAAGACTGAAGTGGAGTTGGGATGGACATATTGCAAGATGAGATGAAAATAGATGGATTATTAAAATCTTAACCAGATTCCAAGAAATTGTAAAAGACCCAGAAACCATAGATGAGATGGATAGATGAAATAAGAAAGTGTGCAGGGGTGATGTGGAAAAGAAAATCTAAAGATTGGAGAAGATGGATTGAACTTGGAGAGAACTTCATCCTGCAGTGGATTGACAATGGTTTATGATGATGATGAATGCTAATATTAATAAAAATATATGAGATAAATAAATCCAAAATATATGTTCATGTTTATGTATTCGCCCACATATACAAAATACTATCAGAAAGATCAGAATACATTTTAGCATTTCTGTCTTAACTCTGTTAATAAATTAAATTTTGTGAAATTTAATAAAAATGTCATCAGTATTTTTTGTTTTAATTTTTAAAACAATTAAAAGGTGTCTGCATCAAAATTTTATTGCAAAAGACTACGTATAAAGTTAGAACTAAATGGAATTCTGAGTTCCATATTTTTTATAAAATATCAGAATTTCAATATTTATTAATGAATATTTTCAGACATTTGAGAATACCTTAAGCCCTTAGTTCTTTTCTTGAAAACATTTCAGACTTTTTGTTTATGTTTATATTTTTTCATGAAAATTTGTTTATAAAAATAAAACTTCAAAATAAAATATCAACCTGGCAGGTAAAAAATATTAAACAGATATAAATAAGCAAAACAAAAGATTCCACTTTACCCTTCAGGCTAAAAATATAATTACTTAAAAAATATTATCATGCAATTTATATTTTAACAGTAAAGAAGGGGGGGGGGAATCAATTTGATAATGCCCCATGAGTTTAGGTAAGGTAAAATATAATTATACAAAAGAGATTCAGTTTAATTATACCACCATGAATTTGTATTAGTTTAAACAAATATAAATTTATAATAAGCTACTATTTTATAACTGAATTGTAAATATAAAATACTATTATGTAAAGTAATGAAACTGAATATCAGATAAATGTAATCAAGAATTAAAGGGATCTTTTATTGAATCCAGATTACATTTAATAAATAAATAATCTAATGTTTCAATCAGTTAATCTCTTCTCAACATTAGGATAAAGTATATAAAACTAAAGTTCAAAGTATATTAAATTTTAATTTGAATATCTCAGGGTAAGTCAAATATATGAATTAGCTATTATAATCTGTGACCTAAGACCTTTGATAAGTAGTGTTATCTTAAATAAAAATATACAAAGTCACTTTTAATGAATAAATAAGTTAATATTAAAAATAAATCCTAGATATGATATAGAATAAAATATATTTATATAACATCAAGATAATATATGACAATAGCTGTAATATAATCATATAATCACAACATAAAAGAACTCTTTTTGGCAATTTTTAATTTTTGCCCTTTTTAATATGTCTTGGTTAATTACAAAAAAACCTATATTGCATACATAGCAACATTTACTGGCTCTATATAAAATTAGCACAAACCTATAATTATGCTTTAGTATCTTTATAATAACATACATTATATAACACTCCATTTGTTTTTCATTATTCAATTATTAGTTAAATTAATTGACGTTTTATAAATGTTCATACAATTATTTCTGTTATAATTAATGTCATTAGTTTCATATATCTTCCTTCTATTAATTTCTTTAATATCATTTAATGGACTTATATTCTTAACACAATCTATTCTACATCTATAAGAGAATGACAATAATAATAAATATAGTTCCATTATAAATAGTTATCAAATAATTTAGAAATATCACATTTGGATAATAAACACTAATTATTACTATAGTATTAATAAAGACCATCTATATTATGTAAATAGATAATAAAATATCTTATTTAATTAATAATTAAATAATTTGAGATATAGGGATATATTTTCTCTGGTGAATAGTTATTACTTCTTCAAATATATGAAATTGAAGTTTAAATATAAGTATTCTTCATGAATACTATTCTTATAAATGCAACTAAAACATATATATATATATATATATATATATATATATATATATATATATATATATATATATATATATATATATATATATATATATATATATATATATATATATATATATATATATATATAAGATAGATAGACCCTTTTATCAACTTGCAAAATATGTAAATATTATAGAAGTACTGTGGTCTGAACTCATATGTCAACTCAATTTCATTTATATTCCAAAGGGATCCAATAAATATATAGAGCAATGCAATTCTAAAGAACCACTGATTTTTAAATATATCCTTAAAATGACTTACTTCAACCTCACATTTAACATTATAACTCAAGAAAACCATTACAAGATTAATTCACCTTTAAAGATATACTTTCAACAATTAAATAAATTATCACAAGTCAAAAACAAATCTATATTAATAATAATAGTCTATCAATAAAAAGTTTTGATGAATATTTATATTTAATTCATTCACACTATTAAACAAATATGTGTGCAATATAAATAATGTACCACATAACTTTAAATTAAACACCTGTTCTTTATTTCTAAGTTTTTAAAGAGAAATGCTAAAAAATCAGAACATATGCAATAAATAAATAAATAATAATTACCAGTTTTAACCTTTCTCTTTATATTTCTTCTTTTTTTTTATTAAAATTTTTATATAATTTTAAGACTTCAGATTCTTATCATCAAACTTGATTTCCAAATAATTCTGATGTGAAAACAGATAGTAATAAGATTGCTGAAAAAAAATCTTGTTTATACGACACTATTTTTTTTTTTAAAAAAAAAAAACGAATTATATATTAGTTGCATGTTTAGTTCTTTAAGTCAATACTAGTACTATAAATGCATAAACACAAAGCTAATATTTAATATCTTATTAAACCATAGGCTGAGTGCTTTCGAGAGTCAGGCTCTCATAATCATAGGTCTTTGTGAAGTGACTGATTGACTAATGTTATGCAAATCTATGCAAAATTCAAATATTTATTAGCTTTGTGTTTATATGTTTATAGTTGTAGTATTGAATTACAAAATATTAACCAAATACACAAAGTTTAAAATTAAGTTCATATTACAATGTTTACTTCTTTTAGAATAATTATAGTAAACAGATCAGATCAATTAACAATTTTTGAAAATGCTTTATTGATCATGACATTGACATTTTTCTTCTTCAGGGATTTAAATAGATTATTTTTTATATTTATCTTCCTCTACATATACATTTTGCTTTGATGATTATCTGGATGATGAATTTGGAAGATAACAAATAAAAGAAGTTGATGAAATTCTGGACAACCTAACTTTTAATGTTGCACTTTATAGTTTGCTCACACATTATAATGAATTTATTTCTTTATAATCCAGCAATAATAAAACAGAACAGAAAATAAATTATTACCAATGAGTTGGAAACATAAGCAAATACCACAATAAAAACGATTAAAAGATACTAATAATAACCCCTCTCTTCAAAATTCTATTCCTTTTATTGAGTCAGCATTTCCAAAGTACTTTTTGAATATTCCAGCTACTCCTGTCTTTTACTAGCTTACTTATTTACCTTTAGAATGTCTGGCATCCAGAATAAAGCATTAAATATAAAATAATACAAATAATTTTACATAAATAATCTTAAATAAATTTATATAAAGAGAAAAACTATATAAAGCATCATTTCATTTCCTTTATGAACTATTCAGACACACATTAAATTATTATTACAATTAAAATGATTTTTAAAAACAAATTAACATAATTTAGGCATCTCTTTATTTCTATATTATATTGCATTATAATACAAATGTAAACAAAATATTAACTTTAAACGAATAATAGTAATAGCAAAAATTAAAATGTTTTATTAAAAAAAAAATCGAAACTTGAATTAAAAAAAAATCGTATAATCAGAGACATATTAGGATTAAACCACTAAACACCACATGCTCACTGTCATCACACGGTGCATTAGATGATAAGATGTAGGCGCAGTGCTCTCAGATCCAAGGCTCCTCACTGACAAAAGCCACAAGCTAGAAACTAGTCTGGGAATATTGGATGAGTAGTTACTAGATAGAGATTTTATACACCAGCCTTCTGGCAATCCATTAATTACGAAGGCTTACACTGAGTGGCAATATTGTATGGAGAGTTTTACCTGTTTTAATATGTTAAGGTTGTTATAAAACATTTACTTTAAATTTAAGGTAACTAGTAAATTTTTCTCTCCTTTTCTTCCCTCTCTGACTGGCTAATCCTTCCAATATATTTAAAACATTTTTCATTAAATTACTAGTTAAAATACTGAAAACTTTTTTTAAAATATCAAAAAACAAATATATTCAAATAAAAACTAGATACAAACATCAAATGCTGATTAAAAATAAGTGTTTAATAATTTTACAAAATATAATAAATAAATTTGCATATCAGGTGCAATCTTATTTTTTGTTTTTATGATGTAAACAAAAGTCTATGTTGAGAAGCACAATATTGTAGTCTTTTTTTCAGGGAAAAATACTTTCTTGACTATTTTTGTCATTTTTTTAATACTGATGATATCTAGTAATATATTTTAGTTAGAAATAAAATCTTAATCTATTAAACATATTCTAAATATGAAATTCACTCAAAAGCTTTTTTTAAATTAATTTTTTTTGTTGCCAAGTTGATCCCAACGGATTCCTGCTGCACATTAATTTCAACACCAACAATCCTGTGAGATCACTTTCTAAACGATTTTATTCATAAGACATTATTTCTAAGTATTCATTGTTTAAAATCTTGTTAATTTCTAATTCAGTATAAATATTTTAAGAAAAGATGTTAGCTAAAAGGGTGAGATGATTAAAGTTTACGGAATTATCATTTTAAAATAAGTCAAGCACTGACTGTATATGTGTGTGGGAAATTAGGAACTGGTCCAACTAATGAGTATTGGTTCCACATGAAATACATATATTGGGTCATTTATCTTTTTCACATGTGTGTGGTCATATGTATCGGTTGTATGAGATAGAGGGAAAATGAATATAGACTGAAAATCTTAAGTTTAAACCTTTCTATTTAGTTGTTTTTTTATTTTATTTTGGTTTTTAAAGAAATAAAGAAAATCTATTAATAAAATTATTTTAAATAAATTTGTTTATGATTTATATTACAGGAATAATACTTAATAATCTACAAGACGTTTTTTAATTATTTCATTTTTTTATCAATTAAAACTCTTAGAAAATCAATTTTTATTATTAAGCCTTTTTTCTGATTTTAATATTTTAAGTGTTATCTGTAAACATATAGATTTATCTAATTAAAAAATGTTGGGTAAATCGATTAAACGGAAATAATTACTAACTTAATTAATTAAGAATTTTTGGGTAAATTGAATGAGTAAAGTACTAGCTTATCTAAGTTAAAAAATATAAACAGGTGATTACTGGCATTGTTAAAAAAAAAGGGTGTCTGATATTACATGGCAGCTTTTGTTTAGATACAGAAACTAGTTTATTTAAAAATTTTAATTTTTCCTTTTTTTGCCCTCTTATAAAGAGTTTTATTTAAAAAAATCACTCTTGCAATTGTTTAATTACAATCATTATTACTTTTGGAAAAAAGATTTTATTAGAGTTTTAAAAAGAGATTTGGTAAGGCCATTCTGAATTCTAAGAACTGCCCAACACCACCACTGATACATCCAAGTGATAAATGACATCGAATAACCACACGTGGTCATGATATGACCATAAGTTACAAAATCATAATTTACATCAATAACTAAAAAAATTAAAACACAAATTTTAAACAACTATGCTTGATCAAATCATGTTTCTAAAATTAAAAAAATTATAAAAAATGGGAGGAATGAATAAATTTTGAAATACTACAAACTTATAATTTTTAAAATATGAATTGTAAATACTTAAATAGAAAAAAATAAAAGAAAACAAATAATGGACATATATATTAATTTAAAAACCACATATTCAATAAATATAAAATTGATCAAAGCAAGGATATAATTCCAAAATACTAAAAGTTTATAATTTCTAAAATATGATTTTATTCAAATGTAGGTTAGTATTTTGAAATAACATAAATATTGAATAAACATAGAAACAAATGCCAAAGCATATTAACTCTATAATTAATAATAAATCACATTTTATCTTAACGTTAGTTGAAAGAATAATTTTCTAAAGTAAAGAATACTAATTTTACTATAATAAAAAATTAATAGATAAGATTTTTATCTTGACAAAGTGAGTACTGTTGGATGCTTCATTTCTCACATGTAATAAGGACATCACATGATCAGTGTAAATTGATATTCACATCATGAGATCAAATGGAAACAACACTATATTTTCTTCTCTATTTTTTTTCTAACTACATGGAACAAAGGAAGCATGCAACATCAGAGTTTCTTTCTGCTAAGAAAAAATCTGATCAATTGTAAAATTAATATGGTTTATTTCATATGGTTATGGGCATATATTGTAAAAAAATTTATATTTTAGAACTTAGGTTTTAGTTTTTTGAAATTATAAGCTTGTTATGATAAATTTTACATTATTTCAACATGTGCTTATGGGCATATATTATGTATTTTAGAAGTTATAAACTTTTAGTATTTAGACTATATTCACCACTATTTTGTGTATTAAAATTCATGTTTTAAAAGTTGTAAGCTTTTAGAGTTTTGAAATTATAAATTTGGTTTGATCAGGCCTGCATTTTTTGGATGATACTTTGTTTTGTTGAAAACATTTGTCACCATCCTTACATACTTTGGCACATTGCACCATCATTATTGTAATAAAATTAGTCTTTTAGAAGTTATAAACTTTTATTATTTAGACTGCACTCACTACCATTTTAATTTCTAAGAACCACCCAAAAGCATTCCTGACACATTTAAGTGACCCTGTATGGATTATTCGATGTCATTAATCACTTGTATTTTTCAGGATTGGTTTCGGGCAATCCTTAGAATTCAAAATGGTGGTGAATGCACTCTAAATCAGCACCAAAGAATTTAGTTTTTTATGTATTGTCTAGATTATATTTAATAATTAATATAATACCTCTGAAGATTTGTAAAATCATTACTACATGTGTGTGCTTGATTTGCCATGCACATAATTATATAAATTTTTGATATGCTCATTAAATTTGTTAACAGTTTTGCTTGTTTACTCCATTTGTATCACATGTCGAAAATTAAAAAAATTGATATACATATATGTGTGCATTGTATATAGCAGTCCTAGATATTTATATATTATGTGAATTTATTATTGATTTTTATTATTATTTTTGTTTGAGGTGTTCAAAGTAAATGGCATTTGTGTTAATTGGAGACATTCCTCCCCATGATAAATATATATATTGGGATTAGTCTAAGTGTTGACTGGTTTGTAATATATATAACTGAATATTTGTAAATACAGTAACTTAATAATTAAAAAATATTAAAAATATTGCAAATTGAAAAAAAAGAACATTAAAAGAAAAATAAAGGAAGCTATGCTAATATACAAATATAAACATGACTTAATTAACAGACAAGCAGCAAACATTAAGAGCATGGAATTGTGGGAAAGTTAGCCTTTCAAAGCTTTAGTTGATGCAGATTACTGCGATAATTGAAAGCGCTTCTAAGTGGATAAAATATTTTTTAATTATTAAGTTACTGTATTTACAAATATTCAGTTATATAATTACATATATTGCTTTAAAAATACAGACATCGAATCATAATATTATATATATATATATGGCTGCAGAAAGGAGTTTGCTATTAACTGAAAGGAGACCCTTTGATTCCTCTTGGAGGCCTTAAAGGAACCGAGCAGGGCAAATTCCTAATGTCCACTCCATACGTTCTTGTCGTTGTAGCTGTTATTACTATGTGATTATTCATATAGTATACGAACATGGATGGGCTGCTCACCAACACGCATTAGCCACTGTGGTGAGTTTATTGGCTTTTTACCTCTGAGTTTAAGATCAAGAAACACCATGGTCTTTCTTCTCAGTGCCTGATAAGGCAGAATGAATGTTTGTGTAAATGATAAATATTTTTCCAATACATATATACAATTATGACAGACAAAAATAAAGCATGGCCCTTATTCCCAGGAGGCTGTAAAGTCACCAACCAAGGCAGCGGTAAATGGTCGAAGGCGGAGGATGCTAAGAATCCCCTGATTGTGGACCCAGGCTGCCATTTGATGACAACATTTTATTTAGGTACTTACAACTGCAGATCACTTTCAAGTGAAGGAAGATTGCAAGAATTAGAAGAAGAATTGTCTTATATTAAATAAGACATTATTGGACTTTGTGAAGTTATAAGAAAAGGTGAAGAAACAATTGATTTAAATAGTGGACATATACTCTATTATAAAGGCACACATATTGAAAATACAAGTGGAGTAGGATTCATTATAAATAAAAAGTGGAAGAACAATATTGTGGAGATTGATGGTGTATCGGACAGAGTTGCAAGATTAGTTATACAAATTAATAGCAGATACCAAATGCAGATAATTCAGGTTTATGCCCCAACAAGTTCTCATAGTGATGAAGTAGTAGAAGATTTTTATATGGATGTACAAAAGGCTTTTGATCAGAGTAAACAACATTTTAAAATTGTTATGGGAGACTTTAATGCTAGAATTGGTAGACAAATGAAAGATGAAATTGCTGTAGGTAGTTTTGGTTATGGTAATAGAAATGATAGAGGACATAGACTTGTGGAGTTTGCAGAAAAAGAAAAACTTTATATTATGAATTCATTTTTTGAGAAAAATGTTAAAAGGAAATGGACATGGAAGCATCCAAATGAAGATACATCAGAATTGGATTATATTTTGACTAACAGGAAATACATATTTCAAGATTGTAATGTTCTTAATAAATTTAACACAGTAAGTGATCATCTATTAGTAAGGTGTAAATTACATGTTAATGTAAAACTAGAGAGACAAAAATTATTAAGAAAAACAATATTTACAGTTGATATTCATAATCTTCAGAAACATTCTAATGAATTTAAATTAGAACTTACAAATAGGTTTCAAGTGTTAGGAGATTTTGAACATGATTCAGATTTGAATGAAATTAATATGAAAATAACTGATACACTTTTAAAAACTGCAACAAAGATAGCTGGTAGAAAAAAGTAGCAATTGACTAATAAAATTTCTACTGAGACTAGAGAATTTATGAAGAAAAGAAGGAATATGAAGATATACAAAAATGATGTATTAAAAAGAATTGAATATCTCGAATTTTGTAAAATGGTACGGAAAAGAGTTGAAAATGATATAAGAAAGTATAACTGTGAAATAGCAAGGAAAGCTGTAGAAGAAAATAAAAGTCTCAAGAATGTTAAACAACATTTTGGTATTGGTAGGAAATTTATATCTGCAATAAGAAAAAAAGATGGAATTATTACTAAAAAGAGAGATGACATCATGAAGTTGGTAGAAGATTTTTATCAAGAATTATATAGTAATAAAGAACAAGTACCTCCTATATCTATTACATCTTCCGAATTGCCCAGAATTTTAAATGAAGAAGTGAGACATGCAATTAAATGTATGAAGAAAGGAAAGGCTCCAGGAAATGCTGGAATTATAATTGATATATTAAAAGAAGCAGGTGAAGAAATAGAAACAATTTTAACAAAGTTATATACCAAATGTCTAAATGATAAAGATGTACCAGAAGATTGGAAGAATGCAGTAATAATATTAATATTTAAAAAAAGTGATAAAGAAGATATTAGAAATTACAGACTATCAGCCTTTTATCAGGTTTATATAAAATTTTTACCAAGATAATTACAACTCGTCTACAGAGAACTTTGGATTTCCACCAGCCAAAAGAACAAGCTGGATTTAAAAGTGGTTTTAGTACAACAGATCATATCCAGGTATTGAGAGAAGTCATAGAAAGGACAAATGAATGTGAGTTGTCATTATGTTTTGGATTTGTAGATTATAAAAAGGCATTCAATTCTATACACATTTCTTCAGTGATTAAAGCATTGGATCATCAAGGTATAGATCCAGGATATTGTCATATTTTAAAGAATATTTATAAAAATGCAACAGCAACAATTAGATTACATAATGATACTGGAAAAATCAACATTGAGAAAGGTGTAAGACAAGGTGACTCCATATCTCCAAAACTTTTTACAGCAGTGCTGCAAGAAGTATTTTGTGGATTAAAATGGGAAACTAAAGGAATGAAAGTAAATGGAGAGTATTTAAGTCATTTAGATTTTGCAGATGATGTAGTTGTTTTTGCAAATAATGCTTCAGAGCTGCAGGAAATGTTGCAGGAGTTAGCAGATGAAAGTAGAAAAGTAGGACTAAAGATAAATGTTAAAAAGTCTAAAGTAATGTTTAATCGATTTGCTCAAAATATGAAAATAAAGATTGATTATGAAGAATTAGAAAAAGTTAACAGTTACAAATACCTTGGTCATATTATTAATACAGATGGAAACATAATGGAGGAAATTAATCATAGAATTAAACTTGGTTGGAGTGCTTTTGGTAGAAATAACTTGATGCTAAAAGGAAATATGCCTATGTGTTTGAAAATAATGGTTTTTAACAAATGTGTTTTACCAGTTCTTACTTATGGATCTGAGACTTGGACACTTAATAGAAGAGCAATACACAGACTTCAGACCACTCAAAGGAGTATGGAGAGATGTATGTTGGGAGTAACAAGAAGAGATCGAAAATGCAATGTATGGGTAAGAAAACAAACAGGTGTTATTGACCTCATTGAAAAAATTAAGACTGAAGTGGAGTTTGGCTGGGCATATTGCTAGAAGAGATGATAATAGATGGACAATTGAAATTTTAAACTGGATTCCAAGAGATTGTAAAAGACCCAGAAAGAGACCACATGTGAGATGGATGGATGAAATAAGAAAATGTGCAGGGGTGTTGTGGAAAAGAGAAGCTAAAGATCGGAGAAGATGGATTAAACTTGGAGAGACCTTCATCCTGCAGTGGATTGATAATGGTTGATGATGATATATATATATATATATATATATATATATATATATATATATATATATATATATATATATATATATATATATATATATATATATATATATATATATAAAACCAGGTGGTGTAATAGATCTCTTGGGGAACTCACTCTAGCATAAACTTTACTCTTTAATAAAATCTAATTATGAAATATAAATTTGTGAAACAATATTGTATGACTTACTTTTATATATACAAAATACAATACAATTATTTATTTCTAATTCGATCTACACCATCGCAATTTAAGTATTGCTCCACACTGGTTCCCTTAGGCAGAGGTGCATAAATCCAGAGAGTACCTATGTCCAAGCCAGAGCTATCTATAAAATATATAACTGCGACCACATTTGAAGAACATAGATCCTCTTGACTGCAGAATTCAACACCCATCAGTCAAAGCACCTTTTTGTTTCAGAGAGAACTCCAGATGCCATTTAATTACCAGAAGTAATTAACACATTTTGAATGATGGCAAACTAACTCAGTGCTTAAGAAATCCCAACTAGCTCTATCAAAAGAATAATATAATACATTACTGCTTTAATTAGTGGTAAAAGAATTGACTGACAAAATATTAAGTTTTAAAGATAATTTATTTTAACGAAATGTTTACTATTGTAATTTAGAAACTACTATTATAAACTCTTAATTAACTCAAACAATGATTTTTATATATAACTACACATACTCTTAATAAATCATGTAATATAACAAAGAGTATTAAATAAACACAAAACATTTAAAACATGCACATCAATAGTTCATTTTACGCATACTATAGAGTTCATTGGTTTTACAGACTCTGGAGACTTCAAATTATTGCCATTGCTACATTTATATCAGAAATGAAATAAGAAAATGTTATTCATTACCTATAGGATTTTGGAATGTGTTGACTTCTTGCTGCTTGATGCTTCATGTGAGTTTTACCAACCGGTTGGATTTTAGGCTTCTGTGGAGGTTCCTATGATTGCTATTTGTAATACTCTTATTCAAGACAGATATCTCTGGCAGTTTCAAATTATTAGGCAGGCATCACTTTTATTGGGCAGGTTCCTGATGTTACATTGGACTGAGGTTGGAGTCTGGCTGTCTGCTTTCGATAACTGCTAACACTGCGTTGTCATGAAAAAACACTGATTCTAGATAGGTGATAGACTGACTGAAGACTGATTGTAAAAACCGATTGAATGATGAAAAATTGATTATTTTTGTGATGACCTGTGGTCATTTTTTAAATTAGTTTCTATACCTGCCAGCTATATCCATTGTTGAAACTTGTCCACTGCTTTTGATTAAATTTTTATAAGATTTTAATTAATTAATCTGGTTGTTTATGTATTTTTTAATTAGTAGCCATTGCTAATTCATTTCTTTTTTGTAGCTTCTGAGTATTTGCAATATTTTTGGGACCTTTTAAACTTATACACTTTCATTTATATTTTAATATTTAACTTTTATATTCTATTTTATTCACATGCATACATTTTACTATATTTCTTTATATTTCAAATCAATTCATTATTTACAATCTCATTTATTTGTGGACATGTATCTTTTATTTCTTTCAAATAATGGGGAGATTTTTTTTTTCTTTAATTTAAATGAAAAGAGATATTTTTAATTTTATGTAAAAGATTTATTTTTAAACTGCTATAGCTTTAACTTTTAATTACTTGAAATTCAACTACTTTTAGCTTTTCTAAGTTACATTTTCTACCCCCTTCTAATTAATTAATTGTAACTTTTACTGATAAATGACATTTATATGAATAACTCTTTAAACTTTTTAGATTTTCCTTTTTTTTTTCTAATGAGAAATTTTAATTCAGTTATTTCCAGACAAATTATTCTGCAATAAAAATTTTAAAACTTTTTGTGTTATTTAAGAAAATTTTACTTTTAATAATTGTGACCAGCAATTTCATGTGGAGCGCTCTCACAAGCAGTACAATATATATACACATAAGCTTTAGAATGGTCTATTTATTGTTCTATATTTTTAGTGGTTAGATTAAATGCCCAATATATAAGCAGAAAGTCATTCACATTTTTTGGACAGTTTTATATTCCTTGAATTTTCAAAAACATTTGTGCTGTCATTTTTGAAATTCTCCCATGAAGCTTTATAAATTTGGTTGAATTTCTCTTAACAATTATATGATCGGAGTATCTTTACAAAACATTTCATTTAATTTTACCATTATTGATAATGAAACTCAAATATATAAATCCACTTTATATATCATTCATTACTAATGGAGGCAAATTCTACTGCCCACATTAGCATGGATTAATATATGAAATCAATAACTCTACATGAAAATTAGACTTCATCTAGATAAACTTTTGATTAAAGACAGCAAATTATAAAAATACACAAAGTTCTAAAAATAAAAAAATGTCTATATTGCATTGAGAAATATGGAACCATTCAAGGATCAGGTAGAGGCTATACATAGCATTATCTTCACCTAGAAAACAATATAATATTAAGAGTATATAAAAATCAAAAATGGAGATCATCTATTAGTTGGTCAGTACAATATTAATTTAATTATACTTCAGGAGACTCATTCAAATGCGTTCTAAACATGATATAAACACTTTTATTTTAAACTACCTTGTAAAGTAAACAACTGCTATAATTTTTACATACATAATATTAGCAAACCTCTAATACAAATTGGCCTTCTCTTCTAGATGTTACTAATTTTCTGAATTCATAGGAAATTTCAATTACTATAACAGAATTTGGAGATATGTAAATAATGATCAAGAAACTTGTCAATTCTTAAAGTGAATGGATTTAAATAGTGTGCATTTACTTTATGATGTCAAGCAAGAAAGAACATCCCATCTAGCCAGATTGGGAGGTAGAAACAACTCATATCTCAGTTGGTAAAGTGTTTGCCTTAAATTTGATATTCAAGAATCTAAAGGTATGAGTTCAACTTCTAAGCAAATATTGTCACTGTTCATATAGGTCAGCAATACCTGAAGAAGAGTGGAGAATAAAACCACTCAAAACATTGTGTAATTAATAGCCTATGATGTCTATTTGTGTGTTATTGCTAACAAGTTGTTTGTATTTGGAAAGTTTAAATTAAGTTTAAAATTTTCTATACATTCAAACATTCACTCATAGATAATGGAAATAGTCCAATATATCAAACTTATGAGTTTTTTTATTTCAATAAAAATGTTTCACTATTACCAGCTGAATTGCTGACACTAAATAATTTTTTCCACACACAACATAACTGATAGTTAAAAATTATGAATTTTAAGAAAAATTAAAGGAGTCAATATAATACATATCTTGAAGAGGTTGGTAGGTTTAATTCACTTTTTATAACAGCTACCAGAGAGAAGCTAATTTTAAAAAAGAAGTCTGTATTTTTTTTTGTCAAGAATTGGATTTGTTCACAAAATACTTTTCCAGAAATAAGAGAGAGATATTTTTCCTCATTGATAAAAGCTAAAAATTAGTCAGGAAATATTGGATGAGTAGGCACTAGATAGGGATTTTGATGTACAAGCATTCTAGTATTCATTTATTATTGTGGCTTGCACTAGATGGCACTACTGTATGTAGAGAGTTGCCACTGTTTTTTCATTGTTGATTGCTGTTTGTCTTACATGAAAAAGAACAGTGGTTGTTGTAACTTACTTATAATTTTATATATATAATAAATTTTTATATATAATAACTTTTTCAAAGTAAAACAATTGTATGTTGAATTACCAATTGTTTACATTTTCAGCAAGTGTAATAGTTATAGAAAGAAATTAAGGACTGCTTTTATGTCAAGTTTTAAAGGGTCAATAAATCTTCCTCCTTGACTAAATTGCTTTCATGATAAAGAATCCCTGAATAAGTCAAAGATTTGCAACATACTTCTTTTTCTTGTTTGAATTATCATGATGGATATGAAAAAGAATGTAATCTAATGCAAAGTAATAGTAATATAGTAGCAGTAGGAATAGATGCTACAATTTCATTTTGAACCTATTTTTAGATAAATTTGTCACTAAACAAAATTATTTAAATCTTTTTGTTGCAGCAAATGTCATTTATTGCAAAAACAATAAAACCATGTTGATTTTATGTTTTTATTCTGATAACCTAAAATAAAAAATGGTGGATGGATATTTGGAACAGGGTGGACATTTGGTACTGGAAATACAACACTGTAACAAAGTGTTCCCATTGTACTTCAGGATATTTCATTAACATTTCATTATTTGGTGATCCTTTTTTACGTATAGAACATAAATATCAAGAAATTATCTGATGTTTAGGGTTTTGTAAGAGACTTTGGAATAACAAATAACTTGTTAATGTGAATTATCTAACTATTCTGCTTGCATGTTACACAATGAATAAAAAAAGATCTGCCCTTAATATTGTTTACCCACTTTACATCCAAAATGCAATTGATAGCATTTTTCTTTCTTTTTTAATTATGAACAAAAAGTTTATGGAATTTAATAATTATTTCACTACAAATATTAAAACAGAAATCACAACAGAATATCTGATGTGATAATATGTTGGATTATTTTCATCATCTATCATTAAATGTTGATTGTATAGAAATTTTTTTAAAACTTTTCAAATATAAACAACATGTTAATAAAACACACAAATAGCCAACACAGGTGTGTTATTACTAATAAACTATTTGTATTTGAAAAGTTTAATTAAAGTTTAAATTTTTTTTCTATCCATTCAACATTTAATGATAGATGATGAAAATAGTGTAACATATTATCACATCAAATATATCATCATCATAAACCTTCAGGAAAATACAATAAGATATTTAGTTGAACACACATTATAATGAATAAAATAAAATTTAAGAATAGTAACTTTTACTGGTTGTTCAAACTACTGCACTTTTAACTATACTAATGATCTAATTCACACTCCAAAATGAAGCTCATATCTGAATAGATCTCAAGTCATTTCTAGCAGCTATGGCCATGTTGATCTTCTCAGAATTATCAGATTCTTCTTGCAGTAATGAGCTAACAAATCTCAAGAGAAGACCATGCCTGTGGGTTCCATGCGAGTGCGTGATATATAAATTTGAAATTTTATTTTAAACACCCATAATTTTTTCATGACCTATTTTCAAACTTTTAATGCATTAAAATCATAAATATTTTAAAAAATAAAACATTATAGTATTTAAAAATTAGGAAGTAAAGCAGTAAAGGTTTAAAAACCCTAAATAAATCTATAAACAAACTCTTTAAGTATATTTAATATAAAATAAATTTTACTCAATCAGTATATATATATAAAACACACACACACATAGCCATTTTTTATGTTAAAAAATCATAAACTTGCATAAATGTATTTTTAGAGATAAATCTTTTCTCGAAACAATTTGATAAACAGTTAATTTATGTAATTTCATTTTGAAAAAAAGTCTTATTGAAAAAAATATCAGCCAAGTGTTTTTTAGAATTATTATTTATTAGATACAAGTTGTTTTCTTGCTGTTTTTCATCTTTCTGGTTTTATAGGGTATATGAGCACAGACTTTCAAATGACCCACCACTCTCCACTCTATCTAATAACACTGATACATTCAAGCACATATATGCTGAAAAGATAAATAATCACCAATATACGTATTTCATGCTAAACCAGCAATCATCAGTTGGTCCAGATTATCATCTCCCACACATATATACTATAAGTGCTCAGATATATATTAAGATAAACAATCTTCATACTTTAATGGACAGGCTCCAATCTACTACACACTCCAACTCTTCAACTGCCTATCCAATTGAAAATCTGATGATGGAATGCTCGAAGGCCATCCTAAGGCCGAGATTCTTGTCACACCCATGTTGACCCAAGGTCAATCTGAACCCCACACGTACAGGACATAATGCATTAAATACATATGCAAGGATGGGCAGACATCTCTATAATGTAATAACTGAAACACAGGCTTAATATATACCATGTGTCTATATATGTAATATAGGCTATATGAGCACAGACTTTCAAATGACCCACCACTCTCCACTTTATCTAATAACACTGATACATTCAAGCACATATATGCTGAAAAGATAAATAATCACCAATATACGTATTTCATGCTAAACCAGCAATCATCAGTTGGTCCAGATTATCATCTCCCACACATATATACTATAAGTGCTCAGATATATATTAAGATAGACAATCTTCATACTTTAATGGACTGGCTCCAATCTACTACACACTCCAACTCTTCAACTGTCCTTCCAATTGAAAATCTGATGATGGAATGCTCGAAGGCCACCCTAAGGCCGAGATTCTTGTCACACCCATGTTGACCCATTAAGTCATTTTTTTAAGTGATTTTTTAGTATAAATAATAAAAACATTTCGAAAGAAATTAATTAAATAGGCCAATTTAGACTTAAGGATTTTGCAATACTATTTACAGAGCATAAGGAAGAAGCCAAAATAGACCAAAAAAAAAGATTAATGATTTTATTATTATTAATGATTGTCAAGCGTTGGTGGCCGAGTGGTTAGCACAGCCGCCTTACAAGCAGTTATTCCGGGTTCGCTTCCCCGGCTGATTCTTTGACACATGAAAAAAAAAAAGATTAATGATTTTACAAAGCAAAGATAAGGAGAAAAGATTTTAAAAACTCCGTGAGTTTATTAATTTGTTTTACATGGTAAAAAATTAACTGTTTTATACTTCTTTTATATGGAATGTAACAAATATAATAAGTGCGCTTATACGCAATTATAGAGGGCGCCATAAGTTCCTGAAAGCGGTAAGCCGTATTTAATTTATAGAAATAACAAGCTTCTCTATAGTTGCCTATAAGCACACTTATTGCATTTATTAAAACTGTTATTTAAATATAAGTATATTATATATATTTTTAAGCTAGAAAGGTAAATGATCTCCAATATACGTATTTCATGCCGAACCAGCACTCATTAGTTGGTCAAGATTATCACCCCCATACATAAATATAATCAGTGCTCAGCCTATATTAAGGTAGCAATTTTTCAAACTTTAATGGATAGGCTTTAATTTTCTCCACTCTCCAACTCTTCAGCAGTCCATAGCATTGAAAATTTGATGATAGCATTTTCAAAGCTATTGTTTGTCAATTTTGTTGGCTGTAGGTCACTGTGACCCCTAATATGCAGGACCTTAAGTCCATTTAAATACACATAAAAGGAATGGGTAGATTATAGGCTGGATATATAATAGTTAAATACAAATATATTATATATACTTTTGAGCCAATTTATCTTCTGTGTATTTAAATGGACTTAAGGTCCTGCATATGAGGAGTCGGAATGATTTAAATCAACATGGGTATGACAACAAAATTGGCAAATAAGATTTGAACATGCTATCACCAGATATTCAATGATATGGCCTGTTGAAGAGTTAGAGAGTAAAGAAAATTGAAGCCTGTCCATTAAAATTTGAAGACTATTTTAATATAAGTTGAGTACTGATTATATATATGTGTAGAAGATGATGATCTGGGCCAAGTGATGATGAATGCTGGTTCAGCAAAAAATAGAACTATTGGAGATCATTTTATCATTTTCACATGTATGTGGCCATGTGTATCGGTTGTACAAGATGAAGTGGATGTATAACGAGAGTTTGAAAGCCTGGGTTCAAATTCCCTCTAATTAAAAGTGGTAAAATAAAGTTTTAACTATTTGAAATTAAAGACGATTTTGAGACTTTTATCTTGATTGCATATTTATGCTATTGTCGTCTATCTAAAAAAATATTACAACATTAATTTTATAAAAAAATTTCTTATTGTTAATGAGATAAATATAATTTTCTACATTGAGTGAGCATTGAAAAGTATATTGAAAATAAAAATCAAACCATTAGAATATTGCTTTATATCGAGGATTTGTATCTATGAAATATAAATAAATTAACGTTTTTGAAGCGCTTATTGTATTTTAAATCAATTGAATATTAATATAGTACACAATTAAAAGAATGCAGTTGAGTTAGTTTAATAGAATTCTGTTGGAATAAAGATAATTGCTATTTACTAATTAACACTCAAAAGCTAGTTTGACTGAATGAAAATTTAAATGAACCCAGCTGTGGCTTGCTAACTTGATGAGCGATAATGTGCTAAAACATGTCTGTCTATTAACAAGCGTTTGTTTAAACTAAATGCGACGAAGTAAAACGTAAATAATTCTAATTCACTTACCAACTAAGAATAAAAATCCAAAAAGTTTTACTCTTTTTGTGTAAAATTACAAATATGAATAAAAAATAAAAATTGATTGATAGAAACAATTTCAAGCCGAAATTTTATTTTACGAGTCTTTTATTATTAAAATAAAATATTTAATATTGAAATATTTATGTTGAACATTTAATTCGTAGATATAATTGATTCAGGAAATCTTAATATTTAAAATGAAATCTACATCATAGAGATAAATTATTTAGGACACAGATATTTATGGACAGTTAAACGAAATAATTTATTATTACTCTAAATTAGTACACTATACACACACATATACATATATATATATATAACAATCCCATAAGTTCTAAGAGATTTAGAAAGAAAGAAGTAATATATAAATAAGATAAAATAGTTTTCTGGCAGGACATGCAGATGAAAAGCTATGGATAGAAAAGACTTGATTAAATTCAATAATGGCTGAAGATAATGTGATATTAGAATATCTTGTGTGTATATACATGGTATATACCAATGTCATAGCTACAGAAATTGAATCCAAAAACATAATTCTCAAAAATCCCTTCCGCAATTTCATTTGCATTCTCATTCATTTACATCAAAAGTTTTAATTATTTATTATATAAAAAAATTAATAATTTAAAGCTTTTTAGATCTTTCTCCTTGCTTTTGCATTTATAAAATTATTACATATTTCTTTCATATTCATTTTGATTAACTCTTTGTAATCATTAGCTATTATTGCACCATTTCAAGACTGGTCTAGTAAATTGAATTTTTAAAAAAATCTTTATTGTTAAAAGTTCTTTTGAAACGAGCCACACGAACTCAGTAAAGAATAATTTTAAAAATTGCATAATTGCTATTTGTTTTAATAAACTCATCACGAAATAATGAAATCATTTGAATTAACAGTTCATCAAATTGGATTTATAGGATCTGTCTTCTCTTGCATTTTGATAGCTCTAAAAATGATATATATATAAAATTATATGAATAGTACTGTATATATTTTGAATATTATCAGTTCGTAACATGTTACGTATGCTGATCATTTGTTATGAAAATACATACATATGTATTTCTAGTGATATTTTCTAAATCTTAAAAAACTTTTAAAAATAAATTTTAAATATCAAACAAACATACATTTTAATTAACTTACTTTTAATTTAACATGCAATAATTGAAGGAGTCCACCAACAGTTGACACAGATATATTTATTAAGATTCATACAAATTTGTTATTGTAAACATTATTTATACAAAATACTATTAAATAGAGAGAGAGAGAGATCAAAGTATCAGCAACAGACATATTTTTACTTAAAAAAAATACTAATAACTTCTGATTTGTTGAAAAACAATGCCCATTTGTCAAACCTGATCACATAAAAGAGTCAAATATAAATTAAATTTACCAAATTTATTTCTGTTTCTTTCTTAATAATTTCATAAATTCTTCCCATTCTTCATGGATAGCATTTCTGTTCTAAAAAGCACTAAGATCTCTCCCATATTCCAGCTCTGTAAAACTGACAATGAAACCCTCCAGCACTTTCTACTTAAATGTCCCTTTCTGCTTGGTGTGAGAAATTCATCACTCCTGCCTTTCCTCACACAGTAATACCATCTTCAACCTCCAAGAATCCATAGAAACAGGGGTTTTCGCAGCTATTAGACTAGCAGTTTTCCTCATCTATGCTCTCTGGTTGCTCCAATGTGACATTATTTTTGACCAGAGAGTACCCTTAGTGAACCAAAAGTTCTTGGACCTAATTTGCTGTCTCAAAACCAGAGATACCAAACTAGCCCCACCTCCACTCTTCACAGACACTTGGAAAATCCTCCAACTCCCATCCTCTGTGTCTCTGTCATAGAACTCAATTACAAAGACATGCATTTCAGACCAGCCTGAACTACACACTGTTTTCCTTTTTCACTTCCCATTCCCTTTTCACATGTATCCTTTCCCTCTTACCATGTTGCTCCTGAAATTTCAATTTATTTTATAATCACTCCCTTGTAAACCTTTTTCTAACTGTATCTATATATTTTTTTGATGAATAAACATCACTGAGAAAAAAATTTATTGAATTAAATATATAGATTTTCAAAAACAAACAATAATCCTCTAAAAGTATTTATTGAATTAAATATGTTTTCTGTAAATATAAACCAGGTTTACTTGTGAAACATATGCTGTTTTGGAATACTATAATTGCTTTCCAAATTTTATTATTATAAATAATATATTTATTTAAATAAAAAGTTAATGGATATTTACATTAAAGCTAGGTTAATTATGTTATGATTTTTAATTTAGATTATATAAAAAATATTTGAGTTTATGGAATAATGTATAGAAAGTATAATATAAAAATTTATTATATAAAATTTTGGAATTAAAATTATAAATATATAAAAATTAAAAATATTAACAAAGATAAATAAATAAAGTAATACTTTTTGGTGTTTTTCACCTTTATGGCTACCAAATAATGATTATATAATATCATTTAATAACATATAATTTGTGTAAAATATTTTGTATAGTTATTTCTTTATGTAATTATATAATGAGGGATTTGAATGTAAACTTTCAAACTCCCATCAGCCATCTGCTTTATGTCATACAATTGATCCTCATGTCACACACATGTGAAAAACATAAATGGTCTCCAATATATGTATTTTGTGCTGAATCAGCACTTATCAATTGATCCATATCATTAATATTACACACACACATATATATATATATAATCAGTGCTCAGTTTATATTAATATAGCAAATTTTCAAACTTTAAGAATGATCTGAATCACTGATGAGTGATGGTTCAGTACGAAATATATATATATTGAAGATTATTTAATTTTTCACATGCATGTGCATGTGAATCGGATGTATGAGATAGGACAGATAGCTGAGGGGAGCTTGAAAGTCTGTGTTTAAATTCTTTATATAATTACATCTAAAACTCCAAGTACATAAATTATACTTGTATTCAACAAATATTAGTTATTTCTTTAATTAAAACTTTAACTTATTTAATTGAATTTTATTTATTATGAAAATAATAATAGATTATAACAATTATAATATCATGTTTATAAACCATTATTAATTTGCATTTATATATATAAATGAGATTTCAAATGAATATAACAAAGATTGAAAATAACATTATATAACATAGATATTTTAATCACGATTAAATTTTTATAATGGTTATGAATGTATCTTTTAATATAAACCATTATTTATTGCTGAATTAAGAATTCTATAAAATATATTATTTAAAAGCTCCAAAACACCCACTGACTCTACTCCCAACATTTTCTTTGAAATTATTATTTTATTCGATGTTTTCTTTATATTTCAAATAAACTTTGTTAAAAACATTCTTGAAATAAAATATTATCTTTGCAAACAAAACAATAACAATAATCTTAATAATATAAAGAATTTTATATAGGCTTCAGTTTTAAAAAATATATTTAATAAAAAAATGTATTCTTAACCAAATCTTTATGTTTTATATAAATTTTATTAGAAAGGAAATTTTTTAATAACAAAAATAATCTTAGAAATATTAAAAATTAATTTTCCAATTAAAAAAAAAAAATAAAGTTATTAACAAAAAAAAAAAAAATTTTTTTTGTTTGACATTACAAATTTTCACCAGGCCAATTTTTTTCTAAACATCAAATATATTGAAACAAAAATTATGTACAAATAACATATACTTATTAAAAAGTAAATATTTAATAATTTTATAAATAAAAAAAATGAAAAATGAAAAAAATTCTTTATTTTTCTCAAGAATGAACAAAACAATATCTATGTTGCACAAATATAGAAATATATTTCTTGATGAGTAATGTATTTTATCTTTATTAATTACTAACTGTTGCTGCCATATAGACATAATAACACAATTAAAATCTTAATCTTTTAATCATTTTCAACTGTGAAAATTATAAAGTATTATACTTTCATTAAAAGCCTTACCCAATCAGCTGTTAATTATGTTTAGAAATTATCCTGTTTTAGATCTCATCCATGTATATTACAATTACTAAATGTAATTGTGCCATCTGTTGGCAGTTTTGGTCACATATTTTTCATTATGCTTATTTTATAGTAAATTCAAAATTTAAAATTTTAGTTAAAAAAATCTGCATTTGGTGATCCTTTTTGAAAAAAAAATCTATTTTCACTGCCATGTATTGGTATATAGCTCAGCCTCTTTTCTCTAGTTGGATGGCTATCAACTTTGGCCATTGTTCTCCAGGTATGTCTGTCAAAGTCAGAAATCAAACGAAAATGTTTTTTTTTTCATAATAAATTGTGAATGGAAATAAATATATTTATTACAATTTTTTACATTCATGATTAAGATTTTAGATTAGTTTATTAGAATATAAAGTTTGATTCCAAATCTTTTACAAGGAAAATAATTCTGGGGAAGTAAACAACATTTGATCACTCTTCAAGATAAGTGAATAACATTGACAACTGCTGACTTCTATTTGCATATCAATGTCATTCATTGATAAGAAAAAAACATGATTATATTTTATATATATTTATGGATTTTATGATTATTTTTTAAAAGTATATTGTTTAATAATGTGTCTAGATCTAGATTTTTATTTAAAATATTTAATTTTAGACTAAGAAAATACAACAGAAATTCTGGCTTTTGAATCACACATCACAGGTTACATTGCCAATGGAAAGTTTTGTGAATTAGACCACAGAGTTAATGTGTATTAGAATCAAATCATTACTATTAAATTAGTCTCATAAATCTTTTATTCTGTATTTTCTAGGAGTAATATTATTTATTAACAAAATAATGAAAAAAACTATAAGCAATTAATGTTTGGCACATTAATAATCATCTGATATTTTTTGCTTAAATCTAATTCATGTATTAACTTTTGCCAACTAATAATTTATTTATTCAGAAATCTTTATACAAAAAAATTTAAATAAGAAATTTAAATAGAACAAATCACACAAGCATTGTTAGTTGAGAGGTCAGTGCATCTGCATTGCTAGCAAGCAGTTGGTTGCAAATGGTTGTTGCGGATTCACTTCCCGGTCAATGCTATGACATATGGAAAAAAAAAACATAATGTAAAATTAATAAAATAAATGCAAAACCTGTAAAATTTTTGTTAGTGCAATAAAATTAATGGTAATGATGAATAAAGAAATATATTAAAGATTTTAGGATTGTTTTATCCATATTGCTTTTGATTCAAAGTCTTGATAAAATCAATATAAATACTTGGAATTTATTAGATACCTGTCTATTTATAACAGAACTTTTGGTAATAAATAATCCTACAATGAATATCAAAATCTCTTTATATCATTTATAAACAAACAATACTTGATATATTATGAGTCCTATAATTCTCCAGCATAAGATCTCCCAAAAATAATAGATATTGCATAATTTTAAAATATATATATGAGATAACCATTACAGTAGAGAAACAGTTACCCTGAACAGAAACATTGTAATTCAATAAGTTTTGAAAAAATATAAATAGTAATTAAAGCTGATCAAATAAAAACTAAGATAAAAAAAAAAAAAAAACGTAATTTAATTTACATATGCAAGAATATATGTAAATGTTTGCCTACATATATATAATTTTAATATCCCATTAACTACATAAGCTTAAAATCAGATCTAATATTAATTATAGTGATTAATTATAAAACAATATTTTTAATTATCAACCTTGTTTAGAGTCAATTTAAAAAGTCTTTGGTGAGTGCTTCTATTTAAAATATCAAGTTTATCATATTTTTAATAGATTCTGTCTGGAAAAATTTAAAATAATTAGTAAGTTGAATGGTTAATCTTTTATATATATATAGCATTCAGTTTGAATAGAGTTTATGGCTAAATAATATTCCTTTTTTGTATATTCATTATTAAACTTTGCTTTTCAAGTGGCCATTTAACGAAAATATTTCTGAAAAATAATTTTATTACATGAAATTAAAAAAGGGTATAATCTGATTTTATTAGAAAAATGTGAAAAAAAAAATCTTTATACAAAAATTTTATATAACAAAAATCATATTTTTAATATTATATGTTATATATTTTATTCTTATAATTATATAATGTATGACATTAATAAAAATAAATCTAAAATTGAAACAATAATTATAGAAATATATAAAACACTTTTATCTTCTTAGTACAATGTAAATAATATCTACCAGAATTCTAGGGCTGAAACTGAACTTTATTTCTTAATTATTCTCAGTATTTATTGAAATAAACAAAAATGAAAATATAGAATTTGTAGCTTAATTAAAGCAGAACCATTCAATGCAAACATTCTTTAGCTTGTGATCCATCTAATGCTACAATGTAATATTACATACTGCCTTTGGCAAAAATGGGATTACCATATTGCAATGTTGCATCAAAAAGGAGAATTGTCATGGATGAAACAGTTTATGACCATAAGTGTCTGAATCCTAGAATAAATCTTAAAAGAAATTTTATTAGAAACTAAATTATAAAAGTATCTTGGAAAATTGTAAGTTCATTTGATATATTTTTAATTTATTATTTTTTTGAAAATTTAATTTCTGGACTTTTACTCTATAATGACTGAACTCATTATAATGAGTGTGAGTGTATATGAATATATGATAATGAAACCTACAAAACTATGCATTAGAAAAATATTCTATCAGCTTATAATTTCTCAACAATGGTTGCAAAACATGATGGTTTATAAAAATGATGATTCTATTAAAAAATAACATGTATATTCCATATCTATATACTTAGTTCCAAGATTACTAATGAATAGCATAAATAGTATATAGAATCAATATCTATCTTGTCTATGGTACAATATATAGCACTATTTTTTGAGGTATTTTTTGACACAGACATGTAAATATTATATAGACATAGAAATCTGTTGCTTTTTAATCTATGTATACAAATATCTATGATGTAAAAGTTTCAGAATGATGGAATAATAAATTGGAGAGTATATTTATATATAACCATTAGAAAGCAGTCAACACTCAAACAATTTCAATATAGATACCAATCAACAATCTCAAACTGTTGTCAAGGCAACCTCTTTATATATATATATATATATATATATCATGAATGTGTGGAGTTATCCATTTAAATTAACTTAATTAGAAAGCATTTAACCTAGAACACATGCCCCAGGCCAAGAATCAAAGTAAACTGACGGACTGAAGTTTCTCCTTTTAGATGCATCAGTCTGTCAGTTTAACTCTTGGCCTGAGACAATTATTCTAGGGTAAGTGCTTTTTAATTAAGTTGATTTAAATAGATAATTCCACACATTCAAGGTTTCCATCTAAACATTCATTAAAAATATTGTGTTACAATATATATATATATATAAGTAGTATACAGTATTATCTTCATCCATATATGTTCACTTGATCACACTTTAAAAAAAAACTTACTGTATCTTTTTTAATTGTTTTTATTAAAACCGGATGATATAATATACTAGAATACTGATATATCAGAAGAGTTGTGTTTTAATAATTATTTAAAAATTGTACAAGAAGAAAGCATTGCTGAATGAATGAGTGCACACAAAATTTAGAGAGAACATCTTAAAATGCTGCTGCTATTCTAAGAAATAATATACACATGTATTTTTAAAATTAATTTACAAATATTAATTTTTTTATTTAGAGGGGGGAGGATGTTAAACAAAATGGTCTTTTATACTAAATGTTTGCCAAAGCCTGTACTAGATTAATACATTGTTTTTCTAAAAAAATTTCACAAAGAGCGAAAATTACAGATAAACAAGCTATAGTAAACAAATTGCTTTCACGTGTGCAAAGAAATTATGAACTTTTATTAATATTATATTGATGGCGCTGACTGTAGAGCAGTCTTCATTCGAATCTTTTCTTTTAAAATATCTTTTTACTAATCCGTTTTTATTAAAACAATGATTAATAATATTAATAAAAGCATTGCCAAAGGAAAGATTTATTTGTTTATCGATTTGTTATAATAAGCAATCCAATGCAGAATGGGAGTGATTTATTCAACTTGAAAAGTTAAACAAAATCGTTTTTTACTCTCCATTTACTCACTTTATTTATTGAATTTTAATATGGATTCGATATAGGAGGAAGACATCAATAATCTTTAATATAAGCCGCTAAACATCACATGATAACCATTTTCTATGCTTACACAAACTGTTAAAACAGAGGTAAAACTCTCCATGTAGTAGTGCCACCCAGTTTAAGAAGGCTTTGAGCACTCTATAATCAGATTTTCAATGATATGTATGGCTGAAGAGTTGGAAAGTGGAGGGAATCGAAGCCTATCCATTAAAGTGTGTAGATTTGCTCTCTTAATATAAACGGAACATTGATTATATATATGTGTGTGGGAAATGATGATCCGAACCAACTGATGAGTGCTGGTTCTTCATGAAATACATATTGAAAATCATTTATCTTTTTCACATGTATGTGATTTGTATCAGTTGCAATGAATGAGTGGATTACTGTAGGGGCTTGAAAGTCTGAGTTCAAATTCTCTTTAATTACATCTAGGTTAAATATATACACTATACTCGTATTTCAAAATAATGATTGCTTAAATGAGAAACTGTGAAAAAAAAACAGATGATAGAACCATTGTGGAAGATTATATTTATATTATTGCAACTAACCCACATACATATAATACAAAGTTTTTAACATAACTGTATATATTTTTACTGTGCACTTTGTCAAGCCAATAAATGCTTAAACAATTACTAATCATAATACTTTATATTTTTCATTTATGCTTTACATTTGATCAATATAAAATTTTCAAAACGTTTATTTTTTTACATACGTAATAATAAATTTCACTTTTCCAATATATTACTATATATAAGCGATTTAACCCGGTGAAGAAAAAGCTATCTGTAGTAAATAAAAACAATTAATTAAATAAATATACGCCTTGTACTTTCGAGGTTTTCCCCTCATATTTATTTAATTAATTGTTTTTGTTTACTACTGACAGCTTCTTCTTCAGCAGGTTAAATCGCTTATATATGCTATTACGTTTTTTGGGAGAAGTATTTTAAATTATTTTTACCAATATATTATTAAAATTATACCATCAATATATATTCTTAATGTTTTTAAACACAACAAACTTTTCTGATGATTCCCAGAAAGAATTTTAGTTATTTAGACACTTGATCAGATAAGCTCTCTCATGCCTGATATTTGAAGTATTGATAATGTGTGTGACGATTCTAGAACCCTATAAATAGAAGCATTTGATGTCTGTTAAAGCAAATGATGTAAAGAGAATAAACACTAAAATAAATCAGTTTTAAAAGCATTTAGATGTTTAATGTCATGTATAAAAGTATTAAAATATCCAAAATATTAAAAAAAGTTGCATATGTCATAATTAAGATGAAATTTAAAATGAAAACATGCACACACAACAGAAAAAATAACGACAAAAAATAAAACTATATTATTATCGTTATTTTTACAGTCTTTTTTTTTTTGAACAAACCAACAACTAATATCTTAAATGAAAATAGATTAAATGTATAATAAAAAAGAATATCTAAATACAAGTATATTGTCTATACTAAACTTAATGTAATTAGAAGGGATTTGAACTCAGATTTTCAAGCTCCCTACATCTATTCATTCCAACTTATACAACCGATACACATGATCATATACATATGATGGTTGAAGAGTTAGAGGGTGGATAAGATTGAAGCTTATCCATTAATGTTTCAAGATTGGTATCTTAATATAAACTGAGTACTGATTATATATATGTAGGAGATAGTGATTTGCATCAACTGATGAGTGCTGGTGCAGCACGAAATATGTGTATTGGATATCATTTATTTTTTTCATATGTATATGGTCAGCTGTATCTGTTGTATAAGATGGAGTGGATAGATATAGGAAGCTTGAAAGTCTGAATTCAAATTTCTTTTAATTAAATAAAAAAGAATAAATAAAACCAGAATATATTTTAAGTACAAGTTAACAGATATAAATTCAAAAGGAATAAAACAATATAATTTGAGATGACATAAAATCTTATTGAACTACTTATACAAAAGTTTGTGTTAATTATTTAGACCAAATGTACTGTACGATTTTGGTAAATTAAATGGGATTTTTGCTGGGAAAAATAAATCCTTTGCAATATTACTGCTTATACGGGAGCTCGTCGTCTATATTGTTTTTTCCCCTCAGTGATGAAAGTTTATTCATAAAAAAAAACAGATACAAATATAGTTAGAAAAAGGTTTACAAGGGAGTGATTATTTGATAAATTGAAATTTCAGAAGCAACATGGTAAGAGGGAAAGGATACATGTGAAAAGAGAATGGGAAGTGGAAAGAGGAAACAGTGTGTAGTCCAGGCCAGTCTGAGATGCATGTTTTCATTGGGCAAGCACCGCATGGGTCACAAACATTTGAATGATTGAGTCCTATGACAGAGGCTGAGAATATGGGGTTGGAGAATTTCCCAAATGTCTGTGAGAAGTGAGGGTGGGGCTAATTTGGTTTAAAAGACTATACATAGTCTTGCTGAATTTTTTATTCTCAAAAGTAAAGCGTCTGCGGCCATTGATTCATAAATTTACTAAGTGAAGATAAGCTCAAAAATTTAACAACTACAGTACTCAGATTTTAATATTTCTAGTAAATATTTTTTAAGTAACATTATTTACTTAAAAAAAAGTTAAGTTTAATTAAACTCATTAAAAAGTGTTATTATATAAATTTAATTTTCAAATAATAAATAAATAGTTTTAAAAATAAAATAATTAGAGTTAGCTTTTTAATAGGTCATATTATGTATGTATTAGCAGTCACAGATTGATTCTGGAGCTTTTAATTCCTGAATCTGCCAACATTAAATTTCATGGACAAAATAAAAGCATGATTCTGTGCTCATTTATTTTTAAATTATTAAAAAAAATTCACCCATATTTCAGAAATATCTATTTTTAGCTCAAGAATTAATTAATTATAACAAATTAATTTTAAATTTATCAAGATATCTTTAGTTCAATTTAAATGCCATAATCAAAAATATTATTTTTACTGCAATATTGATTGCTAAGATTATGCTTTGAAACATAAAAGCTATCTCTTAAGAATGATTACTTACTGTCTGAAGAGATCTGAATATGAAATTGGTAATCTGTTGAATGCTTTTGAAAAATCAGTATTAGTAAATTTCTGCTATAAAAGCTCAAGCTCCAAAATTAATTGTGCCCTTATATGGATTAAGTGATCAAATTCATCTTAATGGAAGTTTATCACATTATAAAATATCAAAATATTTTTTATCCAATGAAAATAAGTTTCTTGGATGTTTACTTAAAGACCATGGATTATAATTTTTTTTTTTATCCTATAGTTAGTTAATTTGTTTAATTATGTTACTATTTTAAATTTATTACTATTTTGGTTTAATAAAAGCTACACAGAAAGAAAATATTATAAGAAAGTCATAGGTAATACAGTGTATTAAGCATTAAAGTAGAGTATAAATGTGTGCTTGTAATGTTAAGTAAAACATGTCAAATCCAATAGTTAATCTCTCATATGTTTTATTGATTTCTTAAATTAACATTGTATTTTCTATAATAAAAGGTATCTAGAATAAACAGCTAAATAGTTAAAGGTTATCCTATTTATTATTTATTTGCCCAAGAGGCAATATAAATTAGAGAAGAGTCTTTGGTATATTGAATTATTCTCATGGCATTGCTGACAACAAATAATGTTTAGTTGAGTTTAACTCCTAAGAATATGGTGTTAAAGTTTGAATTCTTATATAAGCTTAAAAGGTATATTATGTTATGCCACCAATACCTGCAATAGCCAGGTCTCATTAAAGTTATATATTTTGAAAATAATAATATGAGATGGGTAAATGCTTTACTAATTCATAAGAGGGTTAAGAAATAAATATGATATCTATAAGAAAAGGTTGTTACAACTACAGTAATTATTATTAATGTACATGAGAATGCAATAAAACATTCTTACATTTTACCTGTAGTTAATGCTTAGGTTTTAAATAAACACTATACAGCCTTCTCCAATGAAGTGTTTTGATGTCTCATCATGTTTATGGTAACACAGGTATTTATAACTCAAATAGAAAGTATTTATTGAGTGTAATAGTACAATATGATTTATAATCTATTCAGAGAATTTATTATTATTATGATTGCATATGGCTAAATATTTTTTTATAATATATAATAATTAATGAATTAATTGCTATAATTTTTTTTATTGTATGGCAGTTTGTCATTAATTAAAAATTATCATCATCTTCTACACATCTTATAAATAAATATGGTCACAATTAGACCTGAATTTTAAAAAGTAATATGTTTTTATTGAATTTACTCCCACCATTTCAATGTTAATATTAAATTTGCTGATATAAGTGGATATAATAAAATTTCATTGCTATCTTAATTTTGTCAAGAATAGATCTGTTTAAAATTGTTGAGATTAATAATTTTTCAGAATAGTAATTGTTATATTTCATTAAGAAGTTTGAGATAAGTGTTTGATCCAAACAAAATGCAATCTAAAACTTAAGAATGAATGTTCTAGCCTTATTAAGTAGAACACACCTGAAATCATCCATTATTAAGGTTTGTGAGAATACCTGAAACACTACTGATGTTAGTATAATTAGAATCACACATAGCTTGACAAATCAGAGTATTTGGTTAATATTACTAGGGATATTGGTAGAGTAAATAACTTTACAGATCTTAAGCTTTATATATAATTTTTGCTAACAACATTCTCTCTTTTATATATATTATTAAGACTTCATGTGACAGTCTAGTTCTTAGTTTGTTTCCCTTGCTCAACATGTGGTTCTCTTCTTCTCTTGTTTTGGTCTCGTGTGGCCGTAGTTAGTTTATTTAATTATAATATATAGAAATTTTTCTAAAACTTATTTTCTATGTGTAAACCAAAAATGCAATAGTTTTTCTTTTTACTGAATATATAATAAAATAAAAACAAACAAACTTGGAGCATGTTGTCAGAAGTGTGTGGTCAGAATTGATATAAAGCAAATAAAAATCACATGACTCTACAACTTCAGTATATATGCACTGCTGTTTCAGCAACATATTTTTTCTTCATGTCTCTATGCCACCTATCATAGGCTTTAGTAACTAAAAGATACCAGATGATAAGGCTTAATGTATTCCAATCCAGTACTGTTCTATCCAATATCCTCAGACTAGTTTCAAACTGATAACTTCCATCAGTGAGGAGATTTGAATCTTAAAAGTGAACTTAGATAAGGTGTCTAGTGGTAAAATGGGGGTAATAGTGAGATATTAGGAAAGAGAAAAAAATAGATGATGAAACTATGCCAAGAGTTAACTCTGACTAGATCACCAACAACTTTTGAGCTGATCTTAAGTGACCAAATTAAACAAGTAAAATATTAACAAAAAACATAATTTGGGAGATACAATCTGCTGCCATAATAAAGTAACTGGATTAACTATTATAAAGTTTATATATTATAGCAGAATATCTTATTTTATCAATTCATTAAAGCTTGATAAAAAGCAAAAAAATTATAAAAAAAATTTCAGTTACATGATGCAATAAAAAATAAAATATGTCACATGATATTACTTATCAAATGATGTTAGTATTAAATCTCATATACACATGGGTCTCATTTTATGTGGTAGATAGGTTCCTCTAAAAAAGTGCACAAAAGAAATTGCACAAAAATAGACTTAACTTACTTTGAAAAATGGGGGATACTTACTGTAATTTTCCAAAAATGACATAAAAGCAAAGCAACAAGTATAATTACTTTAAAATTCGCATAAAAAAATAAGGAAATAAAATATGACTAATAAAAAATTTAAAATTTGCAAAAAATTGATACAAGACAAACTTTTTTTACTTTTTTTTATTAACTACAGTATTTAATTTTATTCAAAACAATATATTTTTATGCGTAATTTACATTTTTTTATACATGTATAATATTTTAATCATTCTCACTACTAGTGCCAACTTCATTTTTTTAATTTGCTCTTATAGTCAATTCACCCAAACTAAAACATTTTTCAATTGCTGTTGATCTTTCCCATTTCACTAAGTGATCTAAAATTGAAATTTTTGTTTCCAAAGAAATTCATTTTCTTGGGTGTTTCTTCCTCTCCATTAGGGTAAACTAAAAGTTTAAAATAAAAATAAGAACTTAGACTTATGATAATAAAAAGACACCTACTCACCACTGTTGAGCAAAATTTAATTAAAACTACCCAACTAAAAATTAAATTCTTATTTTTATTTTTAATTTTTTAATTTTCAATTCCGTTGTTTCACGATCACATTAATTTCAGATCACATTACGTAATTTTTAAATTGTTAATTATAATTAAAAATCAGATTTTAATTTTTAATTGTCAATTTTAATTGTACCCAACACTGTTACTCACCTTTTAAAAATAAACTTGTGGACACTAAATAATTAATTGATTACATACTCTTTTTTTAAAAAGCAAAAATAGAATGTGATTTAAAATGCAAAAACAACAACATGCATAATATAGGCATCTATAACATTTAAACAGATTTACATTATAATCTTATAAAATGTAATGTGTGTATATAAAATGGGGAAATCCTGATTTTAAGTAAATTATGAACTTCTTTATTGCATAAAATCTATTACAGTACTACTATAAAGCACTGAAAATATTGAAATTATTAGATGGAAGTCAAACTCCGTTAATGCGCTATTACCTTAAATATGACTTGTGAGTGCATGAAATTTATATTTAAATAATAGCACATTATTGTAGATTGACTTCTGATCTAATAATTTTAATTGCATAAAAGAAAACCACATACAAAGATATTAAGAAGAAACATGAATCACATAACTTTAAAATCACATGAAATAAATCCACATAAAATGAGAGCCAGGTGTATTAGGATTCATTCAATTTATTAATGAAAAAGAAATAATGAACTAATCTTGAGGCTGAGAACTATTTATTGAATATATAAAAGGACAAGATAATTATATTTAAAAAAATAAAAATATCATGAAAATCATGTATACTTTTTTATTTAATAAAAGGTATGTTTTTATTGTTACTTGTATGACCTTAGTTTTTTTGGTATCCTACAAATTTTTCTCATAATCAAAAAAATTCTGAAAGATTAATTACTGATTTCAACTAAACAACTTAACCATTAAATATTTATTGTATTCTGCAGTCTGCAATAAATAACACAGAATAATTCAAACCTTTATAGAGAAGATTTTTATTGGTAACTATACATTCATTTTTTTATATTTCCCACAAAAATATATTTTGTATTTAACTACAGTTTGTAGGCTTATTTTCAAATTACTAAATAAATTGATCAATGTATATTACATATTATGGACAGTAGCATGACTAAATGTGAGATAAGAAATGAGATCAGCTTAAAGTAGTTTAGCATTCAAAATATGAGGCTTATCAAAATGTTTATTTCCCTCAATTTTTTCACCTATTAATTTTAAGTTAATATTAAAAGACAGAGATGAAATAAGAGATTTCTACATAGCTGGAGTATGTTGTGCTTCATCAACCCTATTTAAACCAGTAGATCTCTTTAATATTTCAATTGACTCTCTCATGGTTCTTAAATCATACTTTCCAAATTAGCAAGTATTTTCACATTGTCAAAATCAGGTATGTGACCAATTTTTAAAAAATGCGATGTAAAAACTGATGTCTAATTTTCTGATTAAAAGCTGTTTCATGTTCCTTAATTTGGACATTTATTCATCTATTAGACTGGTCTGCATAGCTTCTTGAGTACTGCAAACTTGAAATTTCATAAACTTCTCAGTGTTCCAAAAATAATATGTCTTTAGGTTTATGTAAAAAATCACCAATTTTCTTGCCAGTAGAAAAAGTAGTCTTTATATTAAAACAAAAATCTCTTCCACTGATTTTATTAATAATCCCTTTAATATAAGGTAAAGCCATTCTATTATAAAATAAATTTTCAATTCTATCCTCTTTTTTCTTTAGCATCAATGCTAAGTAAAGCCCTACATATGATGTTCCTATTATAGTCATTAGAAAGTAGAATATTTTTTGTATGTTCTATTTCTTGAGCAAGATGATCTTTAAAAAAATGGTGACTTTTTACATAAATATAAAGACAGATTATTTTTGGAACACCAGGGGGTTTATGAAATTCAATCTCAAAAAGTTATGTAGGCCAGTCTAATAGATGAATAAATGTCAGAATTAAGGAACATGAAAATGCTTTTAATCAGAAAATTAACACATCAGTTTTTACATGGAATTTTTTAAAAATTGGTCACAAACCTGATTTTGACAATGTGAAAATACTTGCTAATTTGGAAAGTATGATTTAAGAACCATGAGAGAGTCAATTGAAATATTAAAGAGATCTATTGGTTTAAATAGATTTGATGAAGCACAACATATTCTAGCTATGTGGAAATCTCTCATTTTATCCCTGTCTTCTAATATTAACTTAAGATTAATAGGTGAAAAAAACTGAGGGAAATAAACATTTTGATAAGCCTCATATTCAGAATACTAAACTACCTTAAGCTGAATCTCATTTTTCATCTCGCCTTCAGTCATGTTACTGTTTGACATCTAACAATTTTTTTCTTTCAAAAGGTAACATTGACAATGGCAGATGCTAGTTCATCAAAATATTGGTATGTAATGCAAAATAATCCATGGTTTAACCCAAAAAATAATTTATCTACATCATTCAATTGTGAAAACATCAAATATAATATTACATATTATAGACAATTAAAGAAAGGAAATTGAAATATTAAAAATTGTTGTTTAATTTTAAATTATTTCTTGGCAGAGATATCTAAATAATAAACACTTAAAATAAAAATACTGATAACTTTTCTCACTACCCCCCCCTCTCTCTCTCTCTCTCTCTCTATATATATATATATATATATATATATATATATATATATATATATATATATATATATATATATATATATATATATATCTGGTATTATTTCCAGGAGCTTCCATGTAATAAAAATATAATAATTAAATAGCTAGCATTTCAGTACAATATCAAGTACTTTCCCCAGATCTTCTTTCTCAAATCATAAGAATGTGTGAGGTGAGATATCTACATTTTCTTCTCATCACCATTCAGCATAATTATCTGCAGTGGCAAATACATTGTTAGATAAAAGCAAGATAATTTCTGATGACAGCCATTTTCACCAAAATATCTAATGCTACTAAAAATGCTTCTTCGTGATGGTTTTTATCAGAGGATTATTAATAAGACTGTTCTGCCATATATAAAGGTAGCAACTGATAAAATTGGTAATGTTTAAAAAAAAGTAATATCCACACAATTTATATCAGTGGTCTTCAACTTTTTCACACCTGCGGATTGGTAAAAATAAGGATAAGGTTTTGCGGACCAGCAAAAATAAGGATAAGGTTTCACAGACTAGCAGAAGTCTATAGATAAATTTTCTTAAAGATGTAAACTGCTTAGCCTTAGATGAGGTTATATATATATATGGAGTTTGTATAATAAAAAAAACTTTTTTTTTTTTTAATTTTGAATTTTTTTAGAAAAGTAATAAAAAATTTAATTTTATCCCCTCCCCCCATAAACATCTGTGATAACTAGAAAAACAAATTAATTTATATATGATTGATTAGATTTTGTTTTCGTTCCGTTTCTTTTTTTTTAATTGCGTAAAAATGAGTTGAAAAAATAAATAAAAATTGTTTATATTAATTAAAAGTTTAAATTCTTATTATTCTGTTATTACTAACTTTCTTGCCAGTCTACCGCGGACCAGTAAAAAATTTCTGTGGCCTTGCAGCGGTCCGCGGACCAAGGGTTGAAGACCACTGATTTATATTACATTAAAAAAAAATTAATGAAGTATTTCCACACTCTAAAGATAAAATTCCTTTGGAATCTCATGGTGTAGATGAAATTCCCTGTGGAGTTTGTTTGCATTCATACATTGGACAGACCAATTGTAGAATAAACATAAGAAAGGAAGAGCACACTTTGGCAGTTCAAAAAAAATCCAATGCATTAGCCATTTATTTATACATTAAATTAACAAACCATGTTATAAATTTTAATAAAACACATATTCTAGAAAAAAATTAAAGAATATGACCAGACTGCTAAGGGAAACTATAGAGATTTTTAAAAGGCCTAAGAGCATAAGTAAAAAGTATGAATTAAACAAATTAATATTATTTGGAAAAAGCTATTGGAAGATAAAATATTTTTTAAAACTTCTCAATCAATAGAATTTAAGAATGAGAAGAGAATAAGAAAAGAAAAAATAAATAATGATTTTAAATCTCTCCACACACATTCTTACGATTTGAGAAAAAAGCTCTGAGGAAAGTACTTGTTATTGTAAATATCAGCTATTTATTTATTATATATTTATTACAATGCATTTATCCATGATAATATTAGAATTAATATATATAAAAATAATATTTTGCAGGTTCATTCGCGTTAAATTTTTTTAAATATTAATATATTAAAAATTAATATTAAATTAAAATCTTCATATATATATATATATAATGCTAAACAGATTTTAAATAGTTTATTGCCAGATAAAGGCTTTTCTAGAATTATTTTATAGGAAAAACAATAACAGAAAAGATAATGTTATTACATTTTGATATATAAGTAGCAAACATATCTCACTCACAACTTTGACAATATCCACTCTAGATAAATACAATAATAATTATCATTAATCATTTATTAGAGATTATCTCTAGTACAATTCTAAACTTTAAACTTAAATTAAAGATTAGTATTCCTGTTTTTTTTTAAAAAATTAAATATACATATGGAGTAATTCAATTTATTTTCTCTTTTTCCATGTATAATATCTATTATAAATATTTTTAATAATCTCTACACCATCACACATTATTGAAACATATAAATAAGAAATATTTGTTGTTGAAGATTTTTTATTATCTGTTTTATTTTTTGTTAAGATCCTTATTTCTTGCTGATAATTAGATGTTTAGTTGAGTTTAATATAGGATTGTTATTTGAAGACTAAATTTAATCTTATTTGAAACCTGAAATAATTCCAACCTGAAATTAAATTTTAAATTATAGTTATTAAAAGACTTTTTATAATATATAAGACAAAAATCATCAAATCATTTTAAACAGAGAGATGATTTTATATACGATATTTATTTTATAGGTCTTACTTAAGAACTCAAATCGTATAAAAAGAATTTTTTAACTTCTATAAGAATACCTTTAGGATGTGACACTGAAATAGCATTCTATACTAATTATTAGATTTTAAGTTAATAACTCTCTTTATTATTATCGTATTTAACATATTTTAAAAATATAGTTAAAAATCAAACAAAATAATATAGATCTTTAGCGAAAATGAAAAAAAAAAAGAAATTTAAAATGAAATATGTAGAAAAAAAAAAAATCCGTATTATGCGCAATTTAAAAAAAAACAATTTACATATGTGTGGTTAATAATTATACACTACAACACTAATTTATAAGTTATAAATAAATGTTCCTTTATAGATGTATCTAATGTAAGTCATTTTTTTAAATAAAAAATCTCTACAATATAATTTGCAGGTAATAAATATCAACATTTGCGAGCTGCTTACACCTGATATCACGTTTATATTCTACCCATAAGAATGAGTAAAAATATACATATTTTGTTGGATTCATAAACAGATACTATTTTGCATATTTTGTCAATATATAATATAAACGTAATTTCAGATGTATAAATTTTTGAGTTATTTTCTAATTTAAAGCATTAATATGCACATAATTTGAAATATGTAAACTTTAATGAATATGTATTTTATATTCTATATTTATAAATTAATTTAATTTTTTTTTACAGACTTAAAGGTATAAACATTGAAAAATAATGCGACTTTTTTTCATGTAATAAACTAGATAAATGTTTGGCTCTGACGTAACTAGGCAACAACCAAGCTGAAATCACAATATCTAGTATAATGATAATATTTCTCTGGTCAGCTTTAATTTAATGTAATTAGGCAAATGATATTGTTACATTTGTGCATTGTCAATTTTAATCGATTATTGTCTGGTTACGTACAGTTGAAATTTTATCTAGATTATTATATAAAAAAAACTCCATTATCTTTATTCACTGTTAAAAATAGACTAAATTCATATTACAGTTAAATGTTTCAGCTAGAATTAGTGTTTGTCAGACGTGGTGGAGACTTGAATACTATTAATTATATACCAACAGTGGTTGTTGCTTTTTATAATACAAGTCTTCGTGAACTATTTGTTTTATGTTGGAAATTTTGTAATTACATAATCATAATTAAATATCATAATCAAAACAGATTCTAACATTAGATTTATACTGCACCAGATAGAGGCAATTTCTACTAACTTCACACATTTTAAGGTGCTGTTTTGTATGTGTGATATCTAATTATGATTATGTGGACTTCTGTTAGTATAAAAGGCTATGATTGATACTTTATTGTGACAGTGAATATTTAAATCTCCAGAATAACTTACAAATAAGTTTTATATAAAACGTACATGTAATGCAAGATCTTGTTTTGCTTTTTTACTTATACAGCATTTGTCATTATTTATATACCGCAAGAGAATATTCATATTCATGCTTATCTGCAATTCCACTGTTTGAGGTGACCATTCTGTCACTTCCTGTATGGAACTGATCCTAACAGTTATTTTGTTTCTTTTCTGTTCTATCATACCAGCTGCTTGATGACATTGATGCTAAGAAAAATCACATACATATAATGTTATCAGGCGCACTCCATTCTTTGTGAAAGAATATAGAAATCATACAGGTTAACATAATTTATTAATTTCCTTAATAACATTTACTGGAACAATTTAAGTAAACATATGTTATTGCAAATATTATATTCTAGTAGAATTGCCCATGTGATAAAATCTTCCTTTCTCACCTCTCCATAAACTTTATTACTACATCATGATGGCCAAAAAATGATCCTGATAATGCTTTAATTACTGAACTGTCTTTTACTTTTTCAGGTCATTTTTAAAAAAGGTTAAAAAAAATAATTATTTATTAATTTTATTTACTGATTGATTTTTTACAATAGCTATCTTTGAAAGATCATATGTAAATGGATCTTAATGGCACACCTATTAAGAATGATTAATAATTTCCAACTTGATCATCCTTTTTTAAATTTTTTATATTATGCCTTTTTTGTTGGGTATTTCAAGATTAATTAATCAATGGATTTGGTATTTGGACAATTACTTTTGGTTTCTTTGTATAGAATTATGAGAATTTTCACACTCATACATCTTTCTTTTTTTTTGTCTGAAGGCTTAACGTAATTTATTCTGATTTCCTTCATCAATTTCTGTAATTTAGTTGACAACAATTTGATGCTACCAAAACATTTCAAAACCTGCTTGAACTCCAAGTCACCCCAAAAAGTCAAATCTTAGTCCTGCAATATAGGACAGAGGGCTATTACTTTTATCTGCAAGAATTAAAACTTTATCAATTGACCTACCTTATTGTAAAGATTCTATTCCAGTAAAATTATTAAATTCCCTGTGCAGGCCAGCTTCTGTGGATGACAGTCGGCCTGATTTTAACCTGTCATCCATTTTATTGTTATGGACATGTTCTTGCAAAAACATGACTATTTGCATGAGCAATGTCAAATCTTGCTTGGACATACCCTTTCTGAATTGATTTGAAGGTTCCACATTGAGTAGGGAAATGTGGTGATGGGTGGACAATTATTAGGAGGAAATAGTATGTCAAATGATTTATAAGATAATTCCTTTGACATGCATATTTGAAGAGTTGTGAAAGGCTGAAGTCCAAACACCCTCACATGATACTGTAGTGAACATTGAACTGTGAGCATTGGGATAAAATACATAACACTGAAACAGGCTGGTCACCGGTAAACGACATCTTTTCTGTGCTTTATAGCATGGAAATTAATGCCATAATCTGTGGTTGCTGGTTGCCACATATTAAACAGCTTCTTTCTGTGCTTTTGGTATAGATATATATGTCTAGAAGGCAGCAGCCACCAAAATGACATTTATGTGCTTTTGCATATAAATAGTACCATCAAGCGGCTGACATAATAAAATAGAAAACTCTCATTATTTCCATGTAATGATTGCAGTTATTTTTTTATCAATTTTACTTTTAGAAACTGAGTATTACAATAATTTGTAAGATCAGAAGAGATATTACTGGGAATACACATACTAAAATAAAAAAAAATCAACAGTTTTGAAGCCAACTTATCTGTAAATTTAAAATTGCTTTTGATACCTTATTATAAACTCTAGTTTTACTTTAAAGGTGATAAGAAATGCTTTAATTTCATTAAGTTGTATTGTAGAATAAATATATTAATTTTTTCCCCGAAATTTTATATCATTATTCAAAAAATATTATATACTCCATTATATGTTCAAATATCCTATAAAAATACCATTTACTGCTTTATTAAGGTTGCAATATTATTTTGTTTAAATGAATTAAAGATGGTGCGATACAAATGGCTGGTTTATTCTGTAGCATCCATGAGTTATTTTTATGTTTTCCTGACAATAGTTAACATTTTTTTTAAGTCTCGAATTTAAGTTTTATTCACACAAGCAGAGAATACAACCTGACACTTTAATAAAAAACACTCAGATTTTTAAATTAAAAATACCCAAAATCTATTTTTATTTGTGCCATGCTCTTTAAAAGAATTCCATGCTCTAATAACATAAAATTTTTAAAAATTTAAATTGGCAATTTTAGTATTTAACAACTGTTAAAAGCCAGCATTTCAAGAACAATTTCTTATAAAGACAAATGTCAATATTTTTATTAAAGTTATTTTTGATATAGTGGCTATAAAAAACTTTGGAGCATAAGGAGCATATTGTATGACTTGTTCAATAATGTACATCTACATGGAGTGTGTAAAGATAATTTATTTTACACTTAAAATTTAACTATAATATAATTCACAAGATGTCTCTGCTTTGAATGTAGCTGCAAAAAAGTGGATTATTGGTTTTTATGCTGGATTTGGGAAAAGATAAGGGGGATTTAGCTATAAAGGCCATAGGGTTGACAAATATTATGTTGTGGAAATGGGATGGAGCAGAATATGGGAAAACTTAGACTGGGGAATGGAAAATAAGGTGGCAACAGGTTTCTCTGGGCATAATTGTTGAGAGATCCTTGACTCCGTTTAAGGAGAAGCTACAGTTCATCACATCACATCATATTTATTTATAATTATTTTTCTGCCTAAACAAAATATTCAAGAGATAATGAATACATGTATTGTATAAAAATTCAGTAACAACTATTTATTAAGCTTGCAATGAATTAGGTTAATCTTTACAGATTTTATTAAAATGTCAAAAGAAAAATATTTTTTATTGATATTTATACAATAACGTTATCCAAAAATTTATAAACTATGTATATCTAATATTAGATAAGATAATGGAATTATTTTATTACTTGAAGTTCATAAGAAATTTGAGCATTGACAAAACCAAAACTGGAATTGATTTGAGAGCTTACACCCCATTATCTGATATCATAGTACTGCACTAAACAATGTAAGGCAAATTTATTGTCAAAGAAAATGACAAGTTATATTGAACAAACCAGTGTTTTGATGTCATCAGTAGTTCATCAATATGTTAAGGAATTACAGATATAGACTATATGAAATTAGAACTCACATGCAGTCTTTTTTCACTCAGTTATATGCACTTTAAACAACCAAAAAGTCATAAACAGCTATCTATTCAGTTAAAGTTTTTGTTCCCCATAAAAGGGATGTCACATTCAGAGAAACTGCATCAATTTTGAATCTTGACAACTCTTTAGCTACAAGTGATTACCTATATTCTGTATTTTGAAGAGTCCACATAGAGTAACATTAGTACATTTCAAAAACCTACACTTCCAGACAATAAATATTTTTATTACTGAAATTATCTAGTGTGTTTAAATACAATTATCATTACTGATAATGAAATTATCTTTATCATATAAATAAGCAATATACAGTATGCAAAAACCAAAACAAATTTTATAAGGCAGGCCATTTTAGTTTACTATTTCAAGGTCTTTTTATATATGTTGGAAAAGAGAATTTCTAAATTGGATTGCAGACACGGACTATTATTTCTAAATAAAAGTAATTGATTATTAAAAATTACTAATTTATGTATAATTGACACTAAATTATGTAATGTAAATTTTTCTATACCATTCTCATGCAAGGTAGGAACTGATTTCTATCCACTTTTAACACATATTAGCAGGATGTAATCAGAAATATATGACCAAAGACTGTACACATTGTTAAAAGTGGATAGGAACCAGCCCCTATGGGAGTGGTGTAATAAAAATTACATTATAGAAATATTATTCATTATTAGATAATCTCTAATCTATTGATTGACTAATAAAAATATTAATATACTTCTATTAAATGGTTTCTGTCATAGTTTTTAATGCAGCAAGTTTGACATTTATTATGTAAACTATAGTAATGTGTTATTTATATATGCTGAACAATGATATATACAGATGTGTAAGAGATTGTGGTCTGGACCAACTGATGCATGTTGGATCAACATGAAATGTATCTTGGGATCATACATTTTTAAACATGATTTTGACTATAAGTTTCTAATTGCATCTCTCTGCAAGGTATTAAAAGCAGATAGGAAACAGTCTTTACTTTGCAGGAGAATGGTGTAGTGAAAATTACACTATAGTAATATTCATTATTGAATAATCTCTAGTCTAAAGAATGACCAATAAAAATTATTAAGAGAGACTTTTCATTATTTCATAGTACCATATGATTTGTTGTTATAATTAAAAAAATAGAAATATAGTTACATATATGTACTATGATAATTTGACATACATAGATATGTTTCATGGCATGAATGACTTATAAAAGAGCTGAGCTTTATATCAAATTAAGTAGCTAAGAAAATATAATATAAAACAGAAAAAAATGGAGAAAGAAAGAGATAAAAAATGAAGAGACAAAAAAGAGTTCATACAAAAAAACATTGTTTAGACTTTTAAAACAACAATATGGGCACTACTTATTGGTTATTTAAACGATGCTCATTCCATTATTTGTTAATAAATGGCTCTTTTAATGCTTTCTTCATCTTTCCCTACTCTCATATTAAATTGTAAAGATCAATCACACACACATTTATAATTCTAAGTTAACCATTCATTTTCTGAGTTTGTTTTCAGTTGTCAGTGATTAAATTAATTTTAAAATTTAATATGTTGCATATAAATCTAATTTTAACTCTTTTCCTTTTCTGTAATTTGCCATAAAAAAGATATTGGATTTATAATTTATATAGCTTACTTTTTAGGTTTAGTGGTAATAAAAGTAGCAGATTGAAGAGCAAAAGATATCTGGATCGATTTTCAATTGAGTACAATAACAAAATAGTTTAATTTGATAAAGTAATCCAAAATAGAATTATTGAGCTCATCTTACTATTTGATTTGTTAAACATGACATGACTTCTTAGAAACTACATTGTTGTTGTTGTTGTTATTATTATTATTATTATTATTATTATTATTATTATTATTATTACTACTACTACTACTACTACTACTACTACCACTACTACTACTACTACTATTACTACCACCGCCACCGACGCCACCACCACTATCAGAACCACTTATTGGATTTTGAGCCCTCGGGCACAAATATGGAGTGGATGCTGCTTTAGTTTTATTTATAGGAACTTGCATCAAATATCGATTTCTTCGTCAATTTTATTAATGCACCCGGAGCATACGCCCAGTTGACTGACCTTAGGGACGCTACTAATTATTACCACTGTTACTTATATACATGTAATGAGAACAAATGATAATATTGTTTGTGATTTTAGATATTAGGTATTGACATTACTTTTATAAACTATGAAATTAAATTTAGTATAGAATTGCCGTATTTACTATTAATTTTAAACTATAAATCTTTTTTTAAAAAAAGAATCTGAGGTCTTCAATCTTTACCTCTTTTATCTATAATGCCTTTAGTAAAAATTTATATATATATATAAGAAAATAACTGATAATCATAAAAAGAATAAAAAGATTTATTACCTGGTAAGTTGCTGCAATTTTAATGCGATAAGCTTGGATATTGCAATCGGCTGAGTGAAATAAGACTAAAATTAAGATCACATTTAATAGTCTATTAATCCTCTAGTTAAAAATATTTATTGATATATATATATTATTGTGTTTTATGATTATTATTAGAACGTTTTATCGATTACTATCTCCCCAGTTCTTTATTATTATTATTCGATTTTTTTATTGCTTTATTAGGTGTTTTAAATCTACCTACTTCTTATTTTACAAACTTTTACTTATCGGTTCTACTGTTACCCAATTTCTTTAATCACTGTACTTGTATAAAGAATTTAAATGAATAGTAATTTTCATAAATAAATGCAATTTTATAAATGCAATCTAAAGAATTGATTCACTGCTTATATTTGTTTTTATTGCTTCTTTAAAATACTCAATATTACTATTCGTAGTCAATATAATAGAGATAATAGTAATAAAAATCATTAAAAATAAATTGATTTTTTTTTCAGACAACGACAAAATAAATCTAATATATATAATTTGCAGATAACGATGATAACAACATTGGATTTGGAAAAATAGATTTATATATATCAAGAAAATTTAAAGTTTATCTCAATGGGATATTTGATCAGATGTTTTATTTCTTTCGAAATTACGTTCATATGCGAGGAACCATAAATTCAATTGTTTTTTAAATGTGCGTGTGAAGCCAAAAACAGAAACTAAAACAGTAATAAACATTGCTTTATAAAATCATATTACTACATACATATGTTGAATAATGAGAAAGAATAGATAAACCAGTTAAGTAGAAGTTAAAAAAATTAAATAAAACATATTAGAGTGAAATATCTATGACTATAATGTAATGCCTTTTTAAAAAATAAAACAAGCAATAAAAAACTTTTAGATTACTATTAAGTATTTGATTAGCTTATAAAAATTTATAAGACACTCTAATAATTGAGGAGTTTAAATCACTGTATAATCAATTGACTGAATTATTGAGTACTGCCCAACACTTTGGTACACAAATGTCAAAAGACTAACCTTGTGGGACAATCAAACCGGCAACTTCATTTGGTTTTCTTTCATTCACCAAGATATTAATTGAAGACTGCCCTGTCTTAGTAGAGTGGCAAAATTAGGAGTGCAAAGTTCATAAATTCAGCTGCTGTCTGCTTCTTCAGGTACCCAAATTTCTTATACTAATTAGAGGGGGTTTGAATCCAGACTTTCAAGCTCTCTCCAGTCATTCACTCCATCTTATATAACCAATACAATGACGACATAAATGTGAGAAAGATAAATGATCTCCAATATATATATATAATACCAGTATTTATCAGTTGCTCCAGCTCATCATCCGTCACACACATTAAGATAGAAAATCTTCAAACTTTAATGGACAGGTTTCAATGTTTTTTACTTTTCAACTCTTCAGCCATCCTCATTGAAAATCTGATGATAGTATATTCAAAGCTCTTGTTTGTTAATATTGTTGTCATACTCATGCTGACCATAATTCATTCTGATCCTTATATTATAATTAAAGATAAATGGCTTTTAAATTGTCTAATACAAATAAAAAATAATAGAATAGTTTGTAGCAGTGATGTAAAAACTATTTGTCCTTGATTGTTTTATTTACTTACTTTGCATTGTAAACATTTATTACTACAATATTTTTTTAATGCTTATCTGTTTGTTTGTAGTGTTATTACTTTAATCAGTATTATGTTGTGGTGTTTTTTAATATTAACTATTTGTTGTTTTTACTATTATTCTATGTTAGTCATTTTCTCCTTAAATATAACATAAATTGAACAAAATTATAAATAGATAAAACACTTCACATTAGCCAAAGTTTAAATAAATCAATAGATAGTAACAATCTGTTATCAATGTACTGTCACTAGATTAAAAAGTCTGTCTTTTATCTATTGATGTTACTTTGAGTGCTTATTGTCATTGTTCTATTGGTTTATTTAAGCATTTAGACTATCATAAAATGATTTATATTTGCAAACAAGTTATCTATTGATGTTTGGAGCTTATAAATATGTGAAAATATCTGTTATAATTTCATATTAGAAAAATTACCACCAGATATTAATAAACAGTAATCAATAAAAACAATGAATTGTAAAAACTTCCAACAATTAAAAGGGACACTAAAACATGGTACTCTTGTAAATTCTATCTCTTGGTATTATATAGAGATTAAAGCATTACAATATTTATTTATAATTTTTCAAAAAAGTTAACAATCTTTTATACATTTCTTAGAAGAAATAGACTGTTTTGCTGATCAGTTAGATGTTATAATGAGTAATTTTTAACAGATGTAATTGTTTAAATATTTAAATATATGGAAATATCCAATATATTTTCATATTAAAAAAATTACCATCATATACTAATAGACAGTAATCAATGAAAATAGTAAACTGTAAATGTTCACAGTTTATTAACATCTGATATTAATTTTTCTAATATAAAGATATAACAAATATTTTCACATATTTAAACAATTACATTTTGTTAAAAATTATTAATTTACAAAATATATGTATTACAATTTAAAAGTAAAGCAGCCTTTAACTTGTCTAGCGATGTTTTAGTCAGTAAGTCATACTATTTGATTCAAATTGTTTTACTTACTATGGAAGAAATGTTTAAATTTTATAATTAGATTGTTTATAACTGAGAATGTGCTTTTTTTGTTTTTTTACTGTAATAATTTTAGTTCTAACCAGTAAATACTTTTAATAAAAAAATTTAAAAATAGTTTGAATAAACTGTAGGAACATAAATAATATGCTACGGAGATATACCATCTAATAGTTAGAAAAAATATTTTGCTCATTTTACAAGCAAAATAGATTGATAAACTTTGAAAAACTCATATAGTTGATAATGAATTTAAAAATGTGTGTAAATGGATCTTAGATTCATATCTAATTAATCATTTTAATTATGAGTGGGTGGATCTAGTTACCTTTTTTGATATGAAAAATTTTGTTTTATTTCCTTTCATGAAATCTAATTGCTTTCAGGTTTTTGGACACCTAAGTTTTTTCATCATATAACTATTTATTTGTTGTTATACTCCTATACTAATAACATTTCAAAACATTTTGTAATAAAAGTTATAATGTTTCTTATATCAATAAAAAGATTACATTAATAATTACATCTATTATTATAAAGTGCTGAAAATCTTAAAATTGTTAGATCAGAAGTCAAACTCTGATAATGGCTATTATTTTAAATATTATAAATCTCCCCCACACTCACATGTCAGTAAGAGTTTAAAAAAACTTAAGTGAATCACTTAAGTTTAGAGTGCATTTCTATAAATACACCAACTTTCACTGACCATGCTAAATCAGGGCTTGAGTCTATTGTGTGCATGATGTTATAATCAAATTTTGAATTGTACAAATCTATTTAACCTAGCACAGGAGAAAGACAGTGTCTCATTTTTAACCACCCACGATCACACAAACACAACTTATAAATGTAAATCTATTATTATGAAGCAGTGAAAATCTTGAAATTGTTAGATCAGAAGTCAAATTCTGATAATATGATATTACTCTAAATATTATTACTTATAAATGTTATGTCATGTTTTTCTGATCGTGGGTGGTTATAAATGAGACACTGTCTTTCTCCTGTGCTAGGTTAAATAGATTTGTACAATTCAAAATTTGATTATAATATCATGCACACAATAGACTCAAGCCTTTACTTAGCATCATCAGTGAAAGTTGGTGTATTTATAGAAATGCACTCTAAACTTAAGTGATTCACTTAAGTTTTTAAAACTGTTACTGATGTGTGTGCAGGAGATGTGCACAGCATGGAGATTTATAATATTTAAAGTAATAGTGCATTATCGGAGTTTGATTTCTGATCTAAAAATTTCATTAATAATTACAAAAAAATATTCAATGCCATTTTTTTTTAATGATTTGAGATTCTTTATGATAGAAAATATTCTAATAAAGACATTCACATGCATATTTTATGAAAAATTTCAACTCTGTAAAATTATTATTTACTCAATTTCGTTGCTCTGGTATAGAAATAAATTCAACATGTTGTGTTGATGTTTCATAAAAGCTATGTGTGTGCATATAGCAGCAAATAACTTTTTGAAATATTTATCTTTTACATACATTTTAATATTGACTTTTTAACTATAAATTTCTAGTATCATTTTTTTTCTTTTTCTGAAATAATTTAAAAATGTCTATGTTTTAATATATTACAATCAGGTCTTTAAATTAGGTTTCTTGTTTGCTTTGTGCATTGATATCTTTTAACACCAAAAATGCTCCTGCTGAAATGCTTAGCCTAAATAAGCTTATATACCATTATTGCCTGTCTTAATTATGGATCTTATTTCATGAATTTTCATAATAAACTATATTTTATTTCTATAAATACATATACAGCATAAATTATATATCTAATGACCCTGATTTAGAATCCATTTTTCTGGCTTCCTCACTAATGTTTTTAGCTTTTCTATAAATTTAACCTTTGAAAAATTATTTTGTGAAAAAATACACTCCCACTGGCTGAGATTTATAGACACCATTAATCTGACAAGTATTAATATTCTTAATGCCTTTTTTCTAAAACATATTTTATGGCTCTTGGTATTCATATTCATGTATAAACATTGGTTATTAACATTTAAAAGTTACTTCATATATTTTTAGGAATTTAAATATGAACACAGCTTTTTATAAATTTTAAGATCTCCTATCATGTAGATTCTCGGGAATTTCATAAACATACTTTTATTTTTTTAGTAAAATAATTTAGAAAGTTATTTAAAATTGGTAGCACAGTTCTTACATTTTACAAATTTAAACTTATATTACTATTATGAACCATGTGTATATGGCCAATTTAGTATTTTATGTGTAATTAACTTCTGATATTAAAAGGTTGCAAAAATGAGTATTTTATCTTCTACCTGTGGATTCCATTTGAATTTTAAAATGTCATTTCTCTTTTTTTTTTTGAATCAATATCTTAAAAATATTATTAATTACTGTTGGATTCAAATTTTTATATGAAATTTTTTCAACACTACCCCTCACATATTAATTCTTTTAAGAGACTTCTACAGATATCATGCTTCTGCAAATTTTAAAAGTAATGACACCTGATTATTTTTATGATCATTTCCAAGCAGGATCATTGAGAAAATGTGCTACCTTCAGGTAATCTCTTCTTGCAGCCCCTTGCTGACGTTGTTTACTGATAAACAAAAAAAAAAATGCATATACTATTTTTGTAATTTTTTTAAAAAAAATACAAGCCTACAAATCCTTCAAATTTTTTCTTTTTAATTGTTATAATTGATATTGTGTAAAGATTTACACAAACTTATAATAAACAAATCTTACATGTCAATCTTGCCTCTAACAGACATATGTCCAATATCTATGGGTCCTCTAGGTATTAACTTATTAAAATCAGTACTTAAAGATAAAATAGTATACCTTATTTATTACCATTCATTTCATCAAAACAATTTGTCAAAACAAAAGGATTATTTACTGAAAAAGTCATTTTTTTATATAAATCAATTTTATATATAGTTTGGTGTAAAAAATATCACCCAATTACAGGGTAGTAAGAGATAGAGGTAGCCTTTGATTTAATTCAAACTGATATCCTTATTCAAACTCTTATAAAAACTGAAATACCCCAGTATATGTTAATTAATCTTCACTCCCTTCCATTGACCATATAGATATAGTATGCCATTAAAATAAGTCTTTAATCTGTATGTACAATGTATTTTCATTAGTATAATTTTTTATTGCAAATAAATTTGTTTTTACATTAAACTAATATAAATTGGATATATTTATGTTGATTATCATGTGTATTAAACTGATACGCTTTCAATATATATATATATATATATATATATATATATATTATATATTGTAACCATATATTTTAGTATAAAATATATTAATTGGTGTAACTAGTATAAAAATTTCTCTTTCTTCTTTTGGTGATTTGATTGGCTTGATTTGCACTTTGAACAGATTACTCTCTTATATTATTTTGATAGATTTAAATTTGCTTCGTTCCATATGCTAACTTATATCAAAACGTTTAACTTTTTAAAAATTTGACGACACATAAAAATTTGGTAAGATATTATTAAAAATAATATTTATAATTTTATTTGTTTAAAATGATCTTAAATTATTATTTCCATTGAATTAAAAAACCATTTGTTCAATTAAATAATAAATATTAAAAATAAATACAATAATTACGTAAGCGTCTCAATGTAAAAAGAAAAGAGCGCGAATTTAAGGGGAGATCGTCTGTTAGTTTGCTTTTGGAGGGAGAAAGAAAAGAAAATGGTAAAGGCAAATGGTGTAAATTTGATAAGCTTATTTTAAAATAGTTAATAAGTAAACGGATTACCACAAAAGTTTTCTATAAACGTAAATATAACATAGTGGTAATTAATTATAAGATGAATTGCTAAATTTAAAAGTCTGTTCAAGTCGGCTGGCCAAGTGGATCGAATCACCGGTAATAATTTCCCAATATTACATTTTTAAAATGTCGGAGCTTCTCAGTTTAAATTTGAAAGAATTATTTGCAAGAATTTGGTATGTTTTAAAATGTTTATTATTCTACAATTTGGAAAAATTAAATAAGTATTTTGATTACAGAATTTTTTATGAATATAAAAATTTGCTTTTTAAAAAAAAAGAAGTTTAAATTCAAGTAAAATGTTAAGTTATCAACATAGTTTAATATTTCCGTTCTTATATTCTAATAAAATATAGTATTGATTAATATTTAACTTTACAATGACAGTAATCTATTTGCTAGTTAATTTGTTTAACTTTTGGATAATAAACAGTCTTCAAATAATTAATCAAAGCTATTTTCTAATTTTATCGTCAGTTTGGAATGATTAAATTAATTGCTATAATTAGTATTCCTAGATTTAAGCGTGGATAAATAAATATTAGCATGGATGTGATAAACTTGGAAAATTTTTGATAGAGAAATGTAGAGATTAATAACTTATGAAAAACATTTTCATTTAAATTCTGCGTGTCATGTTTTGAAATTGTTTCACGTTTATGTAGCCACGTAAAATCGTTAATCTAATAGTGATTATAATAACTAATACCAATGGATAAAATTGCATGTATGGAATTCAACTATAGTTATAGCTATTACTTCGTATATTTATTGTTCGACACATCGTACATGGATTCCACGGATCATATCTGGAGTTCTAAAATGTTATACAATCCAATTTGTGATACACACACCTGCTAAAATTCATGTATTGAACTATAAAATGCTATACATTTAATTTATATCACACACACACACCGTTAAATTTTATGTATTTGATGAATAATGCATTACTTTAATTTTATCGTTATATGAACTTGCATATGAAGTTCATAAGTTATATTTTATTAAGTTTAAATTAATAAGGGTTGAATAAAATATTTATTCAAGAGAATAGCGCTTGCGGAAAAGCTTAAAAGTACTAAATGAATTCATGAGATGTATCAATCTTTATGAGATATTTTGTGAGTCTTTCCAGATTTATATTCCTATGCCAATATTACTTATATTGTATTACACATGTTTATTTTAAGCAAGATAAGTAGTACATTAGTTGTCCTGATTAGCGTAACATTTTATTATGCAAGAACCCACATTTGCTAAAGTGTTAGTGTATTCTGAATAGTCAGAAGAACTGAGGAGGATGATTTTGCACTTTAATGTGAAGTAAATAATAATGTTGTTTTAGAATGTTAAAGGGCTTTAATCTGTGCTGGTGGTTAATCCGCAGATTATTTTAATTGCCATTTTTGTATTTTACACACATTCCTGCGCCGGTGGTTAATCCGCGGAATTGTGTGATTATACGTATTACTTTATGATGGTGTTTAAATATACAAAACGTTTAGTATTATTTAATTCCTACGTGTAGATGAATGCATGTTTTGCTTCACAGATATAAGTTGGGCAAAGTATTTTAGTTAATCTGCTAAATCATCTTCTTCATTTGTAAGCATAATTTATCGGTTAGATTATTAAATGGTAACAGGACATTCTATTCAAGTACTTCATAATAATTAACTGTTGGTTGATTATTATTTACCGGAACGTAAGTTTAAATTGTCACTTTATTTAATGAGCGCATTATAGCTAAATCATACAGACATCATATTATTTATTATATTATTATAGGTGTACAGTAGGGATTTATTGAATCTGGAAATGACGTTCAATATTTCATGAATTGATGCTGAATTTATTATAAATTCCTCAATATTCAGTATATAAAATTGAAATATAAGGTGGGATTAGGTTTTTAAATACTGTACCTATGAGATGTATTGAAGAAAGTCGATTGAATTATAATTTATTTATTTGATTTGTTTATTTATGTTTTATTTAGAATATTGAAATTAATTACTTATTGTTCATAAATTTGTAAATAAAAGTTGATTTATAATTAAACTTACTGTGCCGTTGCTATGTGTCATTCATAAAATCAGAAATCATAAACTTTGGATAGAGCATACATTATAGAGCATACCTTGAATTACATATTATCGTCAACATGATATAAGAGTTTATAAATATTTTTTTTGAGAAAACATTTGGATGCTTTTCGTCTTTGGTAGTTTATGATGAGTAAGGTACAATAAAATCCCATTTACCTTTTCCATCATTGTGGCTTTGCGTAGTTGATTCTAGTATAAAATACAAATTAATTATTAAACTTGTAAACAGATTTACCAGATAATGACATGATTGAATATATTTACTTAACGTTTTTAAATTGTCATTTGTCAGTATAATAAGAGTCTCAATCATATAGTAAACTATAAAAAAGAACCCAAGTATTTATATTTATTTATTGCAAAGCTTTACCTGGACTAGCATTCATATTAAAATCATATAGATGGTTTAAAATTTCATAATCTTATGTAGTTCCACAAATTATGCCATCTTGTACATGGTCGGCCATAGGGTCGCATACCATAAAAAATCGCAAATTAAGGTTTGAAAATAATCACATTGCACTTATAATTTGTTTAATGTATTTTATAATACTACTATGATAGTTCTTCGCGGTACACCCTGGCTGCGATCAAATTAAATCATAAAAGTTTATGTTAGATCATTAGCTTGGTCTATGGTAAGTTGCTCCAGATGTTGATTGTGGTCTTTGGTGCATTAAATAGATAGCATGATATGCTTTTGGTTACAGCTCTTAATAGCTGACAACAATGTGCAGCGGAAGTTGATCAGTGATCAAGGTTACAATTCTTAGTGCACTTATGTTTTGGTGATCTTACGTAGTTGGGACACAATCAAATGGTTACAATTTTTGGTGCCGCAACGAGTTCGGCACGATAGGTAGTTGAGAGGGCAATGGTCTTCGATGGCTATAGCTGGACATCAGGAATTTACGGTTACAATATATATATATATATAGTAATTTTTACGTCATATAATATGTTTAGCCATTCTTAATTAGGACATAAAACAAAACAAAAATCCCATAAGTCCTTAATGTTGGAATTTAACTAGTCTAGTAAATATCATGTTCAATGTTTTTCTGTAAAAATTGGAAAGGCTTTTACTCTTCAGTATACAATTTAAAAATCTGGAGGTAGGTTTGAATTCATACAGAGAATAAGTTGAACATGTTCTCAGGTTTTACTTTCAAGTAGAACACATTTACCCAATTTAGATAGATTGGAACAGGAGGATAAACTTATGGAAAGTTACTTAAACTATTAACTTTTTCCATTTAGCAATTGACAGGCTTGATTATTAATTGCCTTCTTCTTCACTCTCATTTCATGAGGAATATTTAAAAGCTGCGTTTATCTTTTTTTAATAATTTTGTATTTTTACTTGAGTTATACTAGAAAAAAACAACAGATTTTCAACTTTATAGATTGTTTATAATGTTTTTCACTTAATTTTATTATTTTAGAATAATTTTATATTTTCCTAATATTTTTAAAAATTTTAATGACTGATTATTCAATGTGTTTCGTATTAATTAGTTTTTGTATTAATTAGTCCTTTTTTTTTTCTTTTCTTTTTTTATCTAGAATGTAAAATAAATTATCCAAGTTTGATGGAAATGTTATATTCGTTTGGGTAAGTAATATTTCTATAATGATAATGATATTCTGATTTTTAAAAGACTGTTTAATCAAAAATATTAAAAAAATTAACTATGTTTATAATTTTAAATTTTTTATGACTCTAATTTTAATATTTTTTATTATATATATATGTATCCTACAACTATGCACCCCATCCTTTTTTCATTTTACAAAATCTAAAAAGAACCTACTTAATATTAGATCATTTTAATAATATATACAATGTTTTTTTATTTTATTTTAAAAGAAGTGTAATTGAAATAGTTATGAAAAACTCATCATTGATTGTATAAGTATAATCTTGTGATTTTAGCATTCTGTGCCTTCAGTAATTCTAATAGCTACATTAGCTGTGACATTAACCTATGAGATTTTGTAATGATTGAAAATATATATATAAAAGAATGTTTATACAGTTTTACTTCCTTATTGTGCTTTCAAAAAAATTGAAAATGACAATGTATCTGCAAAATCATGGACACTTTCTTGGTTTTAAATTCAGATGTAAAAGCTAAATATATTTGTAACTGCTGACTAATTAAGGTTGACAAGCAATTTGTCCATGTTCATTTACCATATAAAATAATTATGGCAGCAGATGTGATATTAAAAAGTAAAAAAAATGATATTAGAAATTTCACTGATCAGTTTTTTAAAATTTCAAATAAGAACCAAATGGTCTATATATCAATGGACCACAAAAATGCTACAATCTTCATCATTCCCACAAAGTATACTAAGTAAATAATAAATGAATAAACATCACATGACCACCATCTCTTATGCTTGTGTATAACTGTTGTTAAAACAGGCAAAACTCACTATACATATTGCCAAACACAGCAAGCTAAAGTAATCAATGGGAGCCAGAAGGCTTGTGCATAAAATCCCCATCTAGTGCCTACTCATCCAATATCCCCAGACTAGTTTCTGGCTTGTGGCCTTCATCCAAAGCTCCTCACTAATGAAGGCCACAAGCCAGAAACTAGTCTGGGGATATTGGATGAGTAGGCACTAGATGGGGATTTTATGCACAAGCCTTCTGGCATCCATTGATTACTCTAGCTTGCTGTGTGTGGCATACATATAGTGAATTTTGCCTGTTTTAAATAATAAGTGAGCATATGATAAAAAGTTGATAACATTTTTATAATAAATGTTGAATTCTTTTGAATTCAGAAGAGGTATCTGCTGGCACCAATTATTTATAGCATTTGAATCCAAAAACATTGACTTGTTAAATGTTTAAAATCAAAGTTTCAGATGTAATAAACTACACTCATTTTTAAATGAGTGAACAAAATCTGATATAGTTATTGATAGCTGAAAATCAATGCTTATTAACAGAAATAATAAAATGACAAAGATTATTGACAAAATGTAAAAGCCGAGAGGGGTCAATTCTTCCAAAAAATCGATGTCTATCAAAAGAATTTAATGTGATTGTCACAAGTAGAACATTTCCAACTGATCTATTAATTCAAAGCGGTGATTTTTAATGAGAATATTATAATATAGAAGCAATAATTGATATCAGTTTTCTGTTAATGAGGTTATTCTTGAATAAATCACCATTGATCACATTTTTTGATCATCAGTAATCAAATTGTTTTTTCTGCAATTTACCGGTGAGACTTTCATGGTCACTTATGAAAACTTATTTGAACATATTGAGGACCTGAATTTATCATATAGCACACAATTTGTATCATGATAATATTAAAATCATCAAAATCATATTCCATTTTGTAAAATCCATATATGATAAATATAAAAAGGAGTTGTTATATATATTTTTGTGGCTCAACTACCATCTGGTTTAAGTAATTTTTTATCTATTCATTATGAAATATGAGAGACCATTATCTTTTCTGGCCATTTTAAAGAAACTTTTAGCATTTTTTAAAATGAGACTTGTTTTAATAACTTTTCAACTCATTGCAATATTATATTGTTTAATCACAATATTACAGATTGACTTCTTTACTATGTTTATATAAAGATATCATATGTGTTTTTATTAGTTTGTCTAATGTATCTATTTCAGCACATTCTAATATATATGTTAATTTATACCATTAATTATATTATCACATTGTAATGGTCAAATTTGTACATTCACACAACAAAATCCAGAGTTTTAGTAAATCACCCCAAGACTGATCGAAATAAGGTTGTTGAGACCCCATGTCCAATCTCACCTCAGTTTCTTTACCAACACTAAAATATTTCCTATCTTATGGATGACATATATGAGGTCACAGCAGTATTTTCCTTAATCGTGTGCCAGAAGTAGCACATCAGTAAAACATGAGACTATAGGCAATGGACATGTTTAACAGTATAGCTATATATATATATATTATATATATATATATATATATATATATATATATATATATATATATATATATATATAGGTGTAGCATGAGCATAATTATTAAATATGGATTGTGATTCTTAATAACTAACAGTTAACTTAATTAATAATGAATTATTAATAATGATGAGCAAAATTGAGACACTAAGCAGAAGTTAAAATTTAAATTAATTTAATGAAAGCCAAATATAGATGATAAGATTAATAAACGAAATAATAATTACAATGGAATTATATAAATTGTCTCACTCACAGATGATGATTTTAGGGATTACAATATATTAATATTTGAGTTTTTGGTTCACATACAGGTGATGATTTTAGAAATTACAATATAGTAATATATGAAATTTTAGTTCACATGCAGGTAATGATTTTTATGGATTACAAGCAGTTGTGTTATATATATAGAGTGGTTCAAATCACTCGCAGGTGATTTTAGTTTTCTGATTACAAATTATTTAATTTATTTTGCTTCATAAATATATATATATATATATATATCACTCACAGATGATGAAGGTTTGCAATATTTTAAGTTACATTTTCATGAGACTTATTACTACATTAAAATTTAGTTTAATTTTCTTATGATGATCTATGCCTAGTTTATGCTATATTTATGGATTTAGATTTGCTTTAGAGCTAGCAGAAGTGATTATTATGACTTATAAAGAATATTTTATTAAACATGTATTCATCAATATATTCTCTATAATAGATTACATGCCTATAAAATCAGATTCTGTTTTAGATCAAAACTGAAATTTACAATTATATAGTGGGATGAACTGATGATTGACAGTCAGACTTCAGATACCATGGCATATGAAAAATATACAATATGAGTCCATGCATCTTGAATGTGCACTTTATTACAGGATTCGTACATAGTACTGGTTCCCTTAATACTGTACCCATTGCTATGAAAAAAAGACCTTTTAGTGTGGGTGATTGAACAACTAATTGAATATTCTGGATCCTCATGCTCCAGTTCTAAATACACAGAATGGGATGGCCCTTAATCTATGCCCATCTGAAGAAGATAGTTGTGCGAACTAAGACTAATGGGATGGCACTTAAAACCTATGCCCATTGGAATATAATGTACAGCAACAAGTATGTATACCTAAGCATTTCCTAAGGACACATTTGCCTCACTGACTATATCATTATATAACAAAATAGGACACTATGCTTATGAATCTAATTTGTTAAGCTATCTATATAGGCATTTATAATTCTAGGGAGAATTACAGCATATTTCGGATAATTATAATACTAAGTTCTAGCTTTATGCTATATTTCATCACTTCAGCTAAATATTAATTAAATATTATATTTAAAGCAAATATATCTTAAAGCATTTATAAGCTTTTAATTATATCTCTTAAATAAGACTTATTTTATCTATTTCAGTAGGGTGTTTTGTTTGTGCCTTAATATGCGAAATTACATATACATGTGAGAATATCTAATCACCTCTCACTAATGATTTAATAACTAAGAATAGAACTCCATTCTGAACAATATAGCATAAACAAGTACATAATTGAAAATAAAGTTTGCATAGATTTAACTAAAAGAGACATAAATTTAAAATAAGATTTCATGTAAGTGAAATCTGAAATTTGGCCTTATTTGCTTAGTTTAAAAAGGATAATGAAATTAAATTAGCCTAAATTAAATTGATTCAATTATAGTATTATTAATAAAAGCAAATATTATTATTAAGCTAAATTACATGAAATACGTGGGAAACACAAAATCAGTTAATTAATAAGTTCAAATAAATCAGATACAGTAAATCAGGCAAGATTTAGGATTTGAATCAAAGAAAATAAAATATGCATTTAACTTGGAAGTTTAGAATATATTAAATTACTTTGACCATAAATAATAAACTTAGCTAGCTTTTAGGAATTACGAGGTTTAGTTTAAAAGTTAACTTTAGATGGATGGAGATTTGTTGCTGCTATCTTTTCTCTGCTGTGGCAAGTTGGCTTCATCTTGGACATTTTATTTAGGTAGCATCAGCTTCTAGTTCACTGCTTTCCACATCCTGTAGACTATCATGGGGTCCAGAAAGCAAGAGAGTTGCCTTCTACCCTGACATCATCATTATTTTTACAAAATACTTCAAATTTAAAAAATAGAATGTCCGAGTGTTTCAAAGATGGCTGCATTGAGCTTATATACTAGCTTACCCCCCTCTCTCCTGTCTTAGTAGTTTCAGATCTGTTTTTCTAATTACCTTGCTGTATTCTTGAAGATTTGGGGTACCCGCTGTTATTGATTTTTTTATAGGTGGTTTTTGCCGATCTTGACCAGGTTAATTTATTCATATTTGGTTTTAAAATCTATTTTTACTCTTAAAATTTTAAATATGCCAGAATACAGTGAGAAGGATTAATTTTATGAAATCATCTTTTTTAGAAAAACAAATCCAAAGGTGGAAAAACATTTTATTATATATATAACTGATTATATAATTTAATGATATATGCAGAAATATTACAATTTCAAATATTAATTTTAGAATAAATATACTAAATAAAGAAATTCTCTAATGTTTTAATCCTACCAAGATTATTCTTTCCTGCATATATGTAGTTTCTTGTTACACATATATAGCATGTTTCCATTTATTTAACTACTAGAAAAAAATGTGCATATTTACTGATTTTTAAATATATTCATATGTTTTCTACATTGTATGCTAAAATATATGCTCACATACACAACTAGTATAATTAGGTTTAAAATTAGCATAATATATGAGGATTTGGGTGTAGGCATACATAAATAAATACTACTATAGTATATAGTAGGTGAAACAGAAGGCTAGACAGATCTGACTGTTTCAACATATATGCACTACTTTAAAATATAGTCAATATTATCATTTTTGTGCATGAGTATTGGTCATGATAGAATAGTTTGTTTGTCAAATCATGAATATTTTAGACCTAATTAAAAATTTAAATATATCAATAATATATATATGTGAACTTATAAAATTCATGTTTTATTAACTAATGTTCACAAAAACTCAAGTTTTTATTAGCCAGTGATGGAAGAAAATTCCCCAGAAACTTTTAGCTTGGATGATCATCAACTTTGGAATGAAAACTAGTTTAAATACCTTGTCAGTTTTGTAAATACAAAGGTGGCTTAAATGTTGACATCAACACAGAGTCCAATTTGCTGCTGATACTTTTAACAAGTTAAAAGATAGAGAATTTCATTATAGAAAAATAATTATTGCAACTAAGCTGTAGAAAGAGATGTTATTTTACCTAATTTATTGTAATGAGGCAAAACTCGGACATCCTATTGGTGTAATTTTAAGGCATTGGAAAAGTTCCCATTTAAGAATGTTCTGTAAAGTTTGTAAAATTCATTGGCAAGATTATAAAACCAATCAATATGTGGTTCAGCTTGCTGAATGTAATTCTCTGGAGTCCATTGTTGTCAAATCACACTTTCATTCAGTTCTACATGTAAAATGAATGAATAATGAAAGTTTTTCAAAGAGTGCTTTAAGCTAAACTTGAGCATTGGTTTCATAGGAGAAGTAATTCTCATCTGCATTATAAGGATTACTTCATTGATATTCTAAAGAAGTGCAGTGTCAATTGTTTCCATTGGAAAGATATGGTAGAGAATGTACTACATTGAAGAGCTACAATTGGACATGCTATTGTAGTATTCAGAAAAAATACTTGGCGAGGAAACTATGTAAACAACAAATTTGTTCTGTAATCTTTCATTTGTGAATGTATTTGTAGTTTGCAGATTGATTTGTATAGTAATTGCAAAACTCATTTCTAGAATATTTTTTTCTTCTCTCTTTTCTTTTGGAGCTGTAATTGCCATCCTCGTTATTGAATGCCTGTTTATTATATATATTGAAACCAATAAAGATGAGAATGGCTAAGTTCATGCCAAATTTGAAACCAAAAAAAAGATAGGTTTTGATTTAGATAGTGTGAAAAAAGTGCATCTGAATTATGCGGTTGAGACGGAATTATATTGAAATCAAGAAAGATGAGACCGGCTGAGATCATGCCAAATTTGAAATCAAACAAAGATGAGATCTCGATTGAGATAGTGTTGAAAAAGTGCATCTGAATCATGGGGTTGAGACGGCGGAAATCCCGATTGAGAGGAAAAAGAAGTGTGTCTACTATCGCTTAGTTGACTTGCATTTATTATGCATATAAGTTTTATATATTTCCAAATAAACTAAAACTACTCTATACTTTAATAAGCATTCACATTTATTAAAATAGTTAATAAATTCAATAATATATATGCTCTTAAATCTTATTCTATTTTAATAATAAAAATCTTTATAAATATATTGTTTCTTACTGAAGACACTAATTAAGTGCAACTGTTCTTTAAAACTAAGGCCAGCAAATTTAAATAGAAAGTTGATCAATGATTTATATCAGAATTATATAAAATCAGAAAATAAATGCATGATATCAAGTGTATTTACGCATTCTAAGATATAACAATGTAAAAGGAATTTTAGGAACATTATCATATCTAATACTTTCATATTTTATGTAACATTAATACAATAATGATATAATTAATTTAAAATAGATTTTATGTGTAGGCTAATACCTTATATAAGATCTTTGTATCATGAATGTTCAATGACGATGTTTTTTTAATAACGACAAAAAGGAAGTATAAAAAATGCATAATTACTTTATTACATAATATCAAATAAATGATAAAAACAAATAATTGCACTAAAATTGTATAAAGTATCTAATAAATATTACTGTGTTTCCTAAATTTAATTTGAACTCGGAATGCATAAAATGTGTTATCAGACAGAGTTGTAAAGATACTAACATTAAATAGGAACAAGTTATTTATTATTTTCAAAAATGATTCTCAATTAAAATACTGGAGGATAATAATTATCATCATAAATGATAAATGTTTTATAGTCGTTCTTAATTAGTTTGTTTCACTAATTAATCAATTATTAATCAACCTCATAATAAAGTTGAAGTTTTCATTCTTTTAAGAGAGGCAAGTATAAATCATTGTTTAGCATACCTAGATAATATTTACCACATTGGGTTTATTTATTTTGCTTCAAAATCCTTTACTGGGTTCAATTGCAGCTTAAACGATAGGAATGTTACTCTACTAACAAAATATACCTAGATCATTAGGATGCCTTGTCACAAGAGTACATAATAGTAAAAAAATAATACTAATACGTAAGTGTGATGCATAAAAAATTTTTATCTACATAAAAATGATTAACTTCACTTAACTTTGAGGTTGAAATTTAACAACTTATAAAGTATCCAAGATTTGCAATATATAGCGGGTTTATATAGGTTTAATAGTTATGTTTGTACAACCTAAAACTAAAGTAAAGCACATTGAATCCCATTCAATATAAACAATAATAATATTAAATAAAATATTATTTTACATGACCTAGTAATATCTGAGAGAACTTTATTAATTTAATAACAACTATAATATTAACTAAGAAATACATTATTAAAAAGTGTATTAAATAATCCATCCGATTTATTGCACAATTAATTTCACTTTTGTACTATCACTAGATTTTAATTAATCGTCATTTTAATGTAGATCAAATGTTTTTTTTCTGAACCTGCCATCGATGAACCGTAAAGCTAACAGCATTAATTGATAGATAAGACAACTAGGTAAGAGTTTAAATATACTCTCTCTACAAGAACGGCAAAACATCTATTTACTAATTAATAATGAATAAATTATCAAATTGGATACATGTTTTCTATCTTATTCTGTTATGAACTTAGCAACTTGCCCAGATTTTACCCCGATTAAATTTACAGATGTTGTAACAGATATGTAGCAATACTTAGTTTACACACATATAAAAGTTCTTTATCTGAAGATAAAATAGAGTATTACAATTAGATAGTAAAATTTGATGTTCAAATTGTGGATAGTTTGTTGTTCATTGCTGCATCTTAATGCTGTTATTGTAGTATCTCCCTATTAAACACATATCAAACTATTAAAAATTTTTTAAAAATATGCATAATGAGTTATATATTTTTATAATTATTTAAATAGTTTACAAATTTCTAGAACTATTTAAAACTATCAGATTAAAAGTACTTAAGTTACATTCTAGCACATAAAAAATTCCTGCAGAAAATGATTAAATTGGTAACAGCAAAACCAAATCTTTCAATTGAATTTAAATATTGAGAAAAACTTTATAGTAAAATTTAATTTCAAAAACAAAAAGTAAGGATGCAAAGGAAAGTATTAAAAGAGTTTAAATACTAAGGTAATTAAAATATATATTTGTGAGGTTATTTTTTAATTAGCAAATTTCCCACGGTCAGTTTGTGATATAAAAAGAGAAAAATGGCAGGGGACATTCATAAAATAAGTTTGTCTTGTACATAACAATGAAACTAATATAATGCAGACATCATAAAAATATTCTTTCACATTAAATATAGTATAACACTTTATACCCTTATCTTTGTTATCAGCTTTGACATATTTTCTATAATTTTTTATATCTAAATAAAGAATTTTTCTCTCTTTTGGATGACAAGACCTGAAAATTGGCCCCTATAATCTGAATCTTTGTGCACTGTGACTTTTATCCTTCTGGAACTGAAGGAAATAATGTCAGCTACTTTATTTATGTATCACAAATCATATTACCATGATAATCACAACTTAAACTAAAAATAGAAGTATGTATTTTTTTCAATAACTAGAGCAATTTTATATAATTAAAATTTTTTTTAAAAGATTAATATCAATATAGATATAAGAAAAAACTGGGTAGATGCACTTAAAGCATTTCTATATAAAATTTCAAAAGACAACAAAAGAAATGCCAGAGATTTAGATTTTAAATGTAGAGATGACTTGTTACATGTAAGCACGAGATCTTAGAGAAATACTCTTGTAAAATCATCAGTAATAATATCAATTACTTAGATACATTTCTTAATAAAAAATAAAAGTTGAAGGTTTGAAATCATCAGAAATTTATGTAGCATATCTGTTTCTTCACTGTCAATTCTGCCACCTGGTGTAAAATTGAATCATCAATAGAAGCCACATCATATTGTTAATATATATGGTTCTGGTCTATTCATATTTTCACTCTATTTTCTAGCTTATGGCTTTGAGTCATGAGGAATTTTGAATCTGAGTTTATAGATATAATAAACATCTCCATACTTCCCCATTCTTTTTAAATACATATAATTAAAGATGTAACAAAATACAAATGACCCCCAAGATGAATTTCATGCTGAACCAGCACTCATCAATTAGCCCAGGTCACAATCTCTCATATACATCTTTATTATATGCAAAGCATTTATCTAGAATAAATTGTTACATTTTCATTTACCATTGTCAAACTTCCTCCACTCACAACTTTGATGCCACCCATTTCAGATAAATACACTAATGATTATTACTAATCATTTTCGAAACTAGAGATTATCTCTAGCACAGATATAAACTTTAAACCTCGGTTAAAGATTAATATATCTGATTTTTTTTTTGATTTTTTAAAATTTACACACACAGAGTTATTCACCTTTTTCTGTTCCATATGTAATATCTTTATTGTTATAATAAACATCTCCATACTTCCCCATTCTTTTTAATTACATATAATTAAAGATATAATAAAAGACAAATGACCCCAAGATGCATTTTGTGTTGAACCAGCACTCATCAGTTGGCCCAGGTTACAATCTCTCATATACATCTTTATTATATACAAAGTATTTATCTAGAGTAAATTGTTACAATTTTCATTTACCACTGTCAAACTTCCTCCACTCACAACTTTGATGCCATCCATTTCAGATAAATACACTAATAATTATTATTAATCATTTTCAAAACTAGAGATTATCTCTAGCACAGATATAAACTTTAAACTTCAGTTAAAGATTAATAGATCTGATTTTTTTTTTTTGAGTTTAGTGCAGCTAGATTTTTACAAAGCTTTTTTTCTCTGGCAGCCATTTTTTTTATTACAAATCTAAAATCTAAAATTCAAAAATATCTTAAGATTTTGAATCTATGACAATGTTTTTGCATTGTTATGTAAATCTGATACTAATTCAGTATTTAAATATTGCATTATAATTTTTTAATAAATGTAAGAATTTATATATTCTTTGTCCAGGATTATCAACAAACATCAGATTATACAATAATTTTATACAGGCAATCTAATTTTTTCTACATTACTCTAGCACCTAAGGTAAATTTGAGTAATCATTAGATGGCCTGCCCATACCTGCCAACTAGATTTCAGATGGAAAAATTAAGAAATAATAGATTTGCTACATAAAAATATTATATAAACTATGGGTATATTTGTATTTTAAGTGTAAATTTAAAATATTTAATAGAGAGTAATAGATCCCTCAAGAAGAAAAAATGAAAAAAAGTAATAAAGTGCAGTGCATAGATATTTCATCCATGCTTGCAGAGTCTGTTAGAAGAACACACAATGGAGAATCCATAACCTATCTCTTTTCCAATGTTCCCTTGTAATATACCAAATCCATCAATAACTGCTAATATGAACCCATATATATTTAGTTAATTTGAGTTATTCAGAACCAATTTTCTCTAAGACAAATAATAACCGGAGTGAATTTAAATTTTCAGGAAGGAAATTTTTTTTTTTTTTGACTCGACATTACAAAACTGTATTTTTTTTTGGAAATGTATTTGTGTGTGCATCTTATTTTGGCATTATTTCAATACATTCTCTACATAAGTACTGTTGTAAAATTGAGATATGTAAAAAATTAAGTGTTTTTATAATAAAACATTTTTTTTAATGGAATATGAAAAAAAAATCTTGACAGCATATTTTGAAAATAATTTTTATTATTCGCATCATTTGTTTTAAAATAATTGTTGTCTCGTTTTGATTATTCAATGTTATATAGTTGATAAAGACTACAAAGTGTATAGTCAAAAGTACTTCTATAAGAATATAATTTATATAAATTGTACTGTATTTTGATATATATATATATATTGATTTGTATATTACATATATTGTGAAACGAATACAGATATCAAACTTTATTTATTATATATATTATAACGGGACAGCCTATTTGATAGCCTTAGTTGAGACACCAAATATAACGGAACGGCATTTAATCATCCCAGTTGATGTATTAAATGTAATATAATCAATTATATTTAATGTTTAGAAATCCTTAAGTTAATGCTTCACAGTTAGGTTCACCAAATATAACAGAATGGGTTATATTTAAAATCTAAGTTGGTTTTGTTAAATATAAAGAGATGATTAAATTCCTTAGAAAGAGGATACACATTTCACTACAATCGGACTTTGGGTCTTCAAGTAGAATGCTAGAAATGAATCGATGAAATAATAAATCCATGATTATATATATCTTTATTATGCTAGCTCAATAATCTTTAAATAAGTTTAAATACAATTTAGATCAGGTCATCCATCTTTCATCCCTCTTTCAGTCACCATTATGCCACGATATTCAAACTCACGGAGAATTTGCAATTAGCTCTTTTCAGGAATAATTTCAAAACAAGTTATTTCATATGCCTTTATATAAGCATTAATTATAACTATTATTCATATGATATTTATAATACTAGCATATATATAATATAATTCAATAATGATTAGACAAAGAGATCACGTTAACAAATCAATATTTAATAAACAATAAAAAATATAATAGAATAGATAATAAAATATTAATAAATAAATACGGATGAATTTTATCATTTTAAAAGAATATTAATAAATGATATTTTTTTATTTAATACCCTATGATAAAACTCAATACTATACTAAACTTTCAAAAATTAAAGAAAATAGCTTAAATTAACAGATATATAAAAACAATATCTGGGTTCAAAAATTAATAATTTATGTAACTTATTAATTTATTTATCGTTCTTATTTATATGCTTCACAATTACCCATATATAAGTATTATTTACCATTGTATAACTTATATATTATATGTATTTTTAATAAATAAAAATACATTAAACGTTTACAATATTACGTAGTAAACACAATATAATCCTGTTTAAGATATCTGTCAAATAATAACTATTTTTTATATCCCTCATCTAATTTGATGAATTATGTTAAGCTTTCAATTAATTATATTTAATAATAAATATAATTTTCCTTTTAAGATATATATGATGCGATGCCAAATTTGAAATAAAGATAATAATAATAATAATAAACATATTAAAATAATATAAGCATTATTATAATATATATAAATAAATAATAAAGGAAACTTATTTATAAGAGAGTTGAGAGTAGATATTGAAGTCTATAGTTCATCATCCCAATGAAGATCTCTTACAAAGCATATCACCAATCCATTGGTACAATGATGATTCCATTTATCCTTAAATGATAAACTGTTAATAACATCCAATGACCGGATTAATGTAAATAAAATAAATATTCTTCGAATGTAGATGTTCTTAATCTTCATTTCTCTATTATCACTAGACGTTCTATATATTCAATATTTCAAAATATTTTAAAATAGCATGCAAGGTTGGTTTCGAAACCTTTACGATATAAAGCTGTTTTACTCAAAACACATTGTTTTATCCTATATATATATATATATATATATATATATATATAATTATCTTAAATTTATATATATCCGAAGAATCACGGAAGTATTAAAACAACGTAGTTTCCAAAAAACTTAAACAGACGTTCTTTTCTTTTATATTGCTATTCCTTTAAGATTGAGTAGAAAATTAAATATATTTTCCTTGCAGACTTTTAATCCACAAATTATTTTAATTTGGAAAAGTTAATATTTAAATTCCAATCGTTCAATAGTAGTATTGATAAAAGAAAAATGCTATTTTTAAAGAGAAAAGATTTTCTTTTTCTTTCGTTTTTTTTATATCAAGAGAACGAACGAATCTGCTCATGTGTTATATACAAGTTCATGCTTAACTCAACTATCAATTGTTCCACTGACATTAAGATTTAATAATAAAATAAAAAAAATATATAAGTATTTATTCTTAACTTCAAATCTGGCATTTTATTTAAAACTTAAATGTATATATAAATAGTACATATATGTTACATAATAAAATAGTCAAATAAAAATTTATATTTATAAATAATTTCACAAGAGATAAAACACGTTAGATCAATAATAATAACTGTAAGTTACTATTATATTTCCCCTTCCCTTCGGAAATTTAAAATTTTAATTTAAGTTAAAATTTTAAACACTTACAACTATTTTAGTATATTCTTATAGTTTAATTGCATTTATAGTTGGATTTTATGAAGGGTTGAATTTTTTTTTTTAACTGTTATATCTTCCTAATACTTGGGCTATTTTATTCTTGTGATAATGATCAAAAATAAAAAAATTAAGGACTTTGATGGGTTAATATTTTTTTTTTTATAAAAAAAAAAAAATAAAAAAAAAATAATGTGTTTCCTTCTTGGACCACAAATATATTTACTAGCCTTATTCCTGCTTCTTTAAGACTTATGGATTTGAAAAGGACTAAATAAATACTAGAGTATCCTTTTATAAATATGAATTGACTCTATGGTTTTAATTATTTTAAGGCATTAAAGAATACCCTCACCAAAGCTAATGTTTTTAATTATACTTCTCTTTACATTGATCACTATTACTATTATTTTTTATACAACCGTATGGTTTACACTGCCCAATTCTTATCTTGGTCTTCACCTCATTTCTTTATAAAACATTATAAGCAGCCAAAATATGGTTTTAAAATTCGTGAATTGTATGTACCATGAATCTCTCCTTCTTGGTTAATCCAAAATGCATTTGAACCTGCCCTTTTAACGATAGTATAAGGACCTTCATATGTATTGAAGAATTTATGGTATTTATTCTCCAATGGTTTGCTGGGATGGAAAGTCTTTATCAAAACTTTATCTCCAACTTTAAATTCATAAATACATTTTTTTTTTATTCTGACTTCTATTATTTGCCATTTTAACAAGTTGTTTATGAGCTTGTAAAATATCATTTTCTCCATTCATTTTGGTTCATTAATAATAGGTTTATATTTTTTAAATAATATAGGTATAATTTGATGAAAGTGTAGTCGGATGGGTGAGAATCCTGTAGATTCATTTAAACTCCAATTGATATAGTCTACTACACGTTTTGTCTGCTTTACCCAACCCTTGTGCTCCTCTTCTAAATAGGTCCTAAACAAACATCCAAGCTCCCGCATAATACGTTCACATGGATTTGATTGTGGATTCCTAATAGAGATTAGCACATGTTTTATTTTTGATATATCTACCCATTTCTCCCATTCCTTAGATAGAAAAGGTGTACTATGATCAGTTAGTATGGTTTTCGGCTTTTCTATCATTGGAAATTGGAGAGTACTCAATACTTTGATTGTATGTTTAGCATTGGCTTGGGGTATCGGGTAAGCAGCAACATATTTGGAAAAGAGATCATAAGTGACTAATAAATATTTTTGTTGAATGGAGGCAAAGGCCCATAATAGTCAATTGCTAAGATCTCGTTTGGTCTTTCTGGAATGATAGAATTAATTGAATTAATATAATTTTGGTTTACTGACTTAGCTCTTAAGCAAATTAGACAATCCTGGAGTGATTTCAAGATGTCTTTATACATTTTTGGCCAGTAAAACCAATTCTTAAGGGTATGTTCTGTCTTATGAGCACCATAATGCCCGTATAGACAGTGTACGTATTTTATGAGTGGGTCACATAAAGACTTTGGTATTATTGTCCTCCACTCATCAACGTTATCATTCACTTTATATAGTAAGACCTGTTGTCCTAATTTAAAATGGTTAAGATCTTTAGGTGCATCCAAAACCTTCTCCCCTAATAAAACTTTTATAACTGGGTTTTATATCTGGGTCATTAAATTGTATCTCTGGTAAGTTTTCCAACTCGTTCTCTACCTTACTATCAGCCATCACATTGACATTTGTAATGTAGGCATTGTCTACCATCAAATGATTTTGTTCTGACCTACATGGATTTTGACTAAGCACATCAGCAACGATATTCTCGGATCCTTTGCAATAATGCACAGTGTAATTAAATTCCTGTAGTAGTAAACTCCATCTAACTAGACGACTATTAGTCAGATAACTGTGATTCAGGAATTCAAGGCTTTTGTGATCAGTGATCACTATCACCTCTGATCCGAGTAGCATTTGTCGAAATTTTTGGAAAGCCCAGACTATTGCTAGTGCTTCCTTCTCTGTAACCATGTAATTTATTTCTGGACCTTTCAAGAGCCGGCTAATAAAGTAGAGGACACCTGGTTGGCCATCCTCTTGGATTTGGGACAGTGTTACCCCTAATCCAAAACCACTACTATCTGTTTGAACAATGAATGGTTTATTAAAATCAGGGAAAGCTAACATAGTTAACTTTAAAAACCCTGTTTTAATATTCTCAAATGCACGGTCTTGTTCTTCAGTCCATTTCCAATGTTCATCTTTTCTAATCAATTTCAGCAACGGTTCCATGTGGTCTGAGAACTTCTGATAGAAACGGTTGTAAAAATTACATAGACCTAAAAATGATCTAATCTGTTTTCGAGTAGATGGTTTAGGAAAGTTTTGAATGGCAGAGATCTTCTCTGGATGAGGTCTTATCCCATTGCAACCAACAATATGACCTAAGAAGACTACTTGGTTGGAAACTAAAGTACTCTTCTTGAAGTTAATTTTTATACCTTTCAGAAAACACTCTTTAAAAAATATAGATAAATGTTGAAGGTGTTCTTCAACTGTGGTGGATGCAATAATTACATCATCCACATAAATAATTATGATTTGTTTTACCTCAGGAGATAAAGTCTTATCCAAACACCTGATTAGACCTGCACCACTATTTATCAATCCAAATGGCATCCTATTAAATTGGTATGTAAAACCCTCATAACGAAAAGCAGTATATTGGTGATCTTCTGGATGAAGTTCAATCTGCCAATAGCTGGAGGTTAAATCAAAAGTGGAAAATACCTTCTTGTTTCCAAATTTCATGAATAATTCATGTATGGGCGGTGGTATATTTCTGTCTGGGACAGTAATTTTATTTAGTTGTCTAGCATCTAAACAAAATCTCATCGACACATCTTTCTTCTTCACAGTTACTACTGGATTACAGTAAGGTGAAGAGCATTTGGAAATGATTTCCCAATCCAGCATTTTATTAATTTGCTTAGATATATCTTCCCGATATTGGTATGGAATAGGATATGATTTAGATTGAAATGGTTGATCATTAATTAATCTAATTCTCTGTTGGAATCCCTTTATCACTCCTGGTATGTCTGAGAAAATAGAATTAAATTCTCTTATAACAAATCGTAATTTTAATATATCATCACTTCCAAGCAAGTTGGATTCTGCGAGTTTACTCTCTAAAAGTGTTTCTGGAATGCTAGATGTTATAGAGTCAACTTCAATTTGATCATATCTTGGAAGCAATGTCATCTCTAAGACTTCATCATTAATTTTAACTGTTTTATTACAGAAATCAATTACACAAGTGTTCAAATGTAGGAAGTCTGCCCCTAAAATAACATTATGAATCAAACCATTCAAAATTAAAAATACATGATAGAGAGTTGTTTGGCCGATTTTAATCTCAACCCAAATTTGTTTTTGGATTAACTTAGCTTTTCTACTGTTAGCCATGGTAACCTGCATAGATTTCAGTGGTAAAATTTTGATATTAGGATTTATTGCTAAAATCTTTTGGTAAAACGTCTCTGATATCACAGAAATTTGGCTACCAGAATCTAATAATGCCTTAACCAGCAAGCTCTCAAACAAAACTTCTATCATAGGGCAACTTTTTAAAACAAAATTTGGTGTTTTATCTTCCCATGAACACATCATGTCAGTGATTTCTCGTGTAAAAGATTGATTCAAGTTCCTCATTGGGTATTTGGTTTCTTGAGGTGAGGAACATTTTGTCAAGTACCCTTTTAGTTTGTTTTATGTGAATCTATAGATATATCTTTACTACATCCCGATTTTGGGGAATTTCTTGGATTATTAGAAGAAGTTATTTTTACTTTATTTAAATTATCATGATTTATTTTGGGAGAGGGGTCATAAGGTATATTCCTTTGAGATGTTTTTCCCTTCCAATAATTGGTATTTCTATTATTTTTCCTTCTATTATAAAATATTGTATTGATTGAAGCTTCCTCCTTTTTTTAATCAGGTAATCTAATTGATAAATTGGTTTGATTCATATCAATACTATTTAAAAGTTCTACTATTTGTTTTATTTTTGTTATATTGGTACACAATAATGATTGTTCTATTTTAAGTGGTAAATTTCTTTTTATTATTCTAATCATTTCGCCTTCACTTAAATGATAAGTATTAAGTGTTCTTAATTTTGTTATTTGATGGCGAAAGAATTTGGTCAAGGTTTCTCCAGGTGTCTGTTTATACTTATCTTGGAATATTTGGTACAATAAAGCCTCTTGTTTATCTCTATTCCAAAAATTTTTAATTAATAACTCTTGATATTCCATATAAGTAGATGGAGTTTGTGATAAAGACTCCCACCACATCAATGCATCTCCTTGTAAGTGACTATATGCAACGATCACTTTTTCTCCTTCTGATAAACTACGGTTAATGGAAAAATAAAGATTAAGGCTTCTAATATGTTCTATTGGAGATTCATTATGAGATCCTTTGAATATTTTTAACCTAACAAATTGGTTAATTGTACTACTTGGTATTGAATGGTTGTATACCTTTTGTTTTTCTAAAACATTCAACTGAGAAGTTGATGTTTGATTTTCATGATTAATCCTATAAGTATTTAAGTTTAACCCTTCTAATTCAAAATTACTAGGATAATTTTCAACTTCAGGCATTATATGATACTGAAAATTTGATCTATCACCAGAGTCAATTACTTGTTGTGGATCTTTTTGAATGACCTCCAAATGATTTTCACCATGATTTTGTTCTTGATTATAACTATAAGTATTTACATTATTTTCAACCTGATGCATATCTATAGTTGGTGTTCTTTTACATATCTGTGTTTCAATAACCAAAAATCTACTATCAGTTGATTCCTTTATTTTATTTACTCTATTCCAAGTTTCAGTAGTATCTTTCCTTAATTTTTCCAATACATTTTTGTCTATATTTGTATTAATTTCTATTGAATTCATTTTATTTTCTAAAGTTTTAAGTTGATGATCAATAGTCTCCAATACATTATTCTGAGATTCTACCTCATTATTATGTTTAGTAGATAGTTGATCTATTCTTGCTTGTGTTTGTTGTCTATCTACTTGGATTTCATTCCATATTTTATTTTGTTCTTCTTTTACTTGATCCCTAAAAATTCCTTGATTTTTATACATTTCATCACATTTAACATTAAATTTATCTATTATGTCACCTTGGAACTCACTAAACCGTTGTTGACATTTTGAATTATTTTCATCAATTTCATTCTTTAAATCATTTAATGCTTGTTTAATTTCTATGTTATCTTTTTTAACATTATCCACATTTAAATTTAATTGTTGGATTTTTGTAGATAGTTTATTTTCAATTCCTGTTATTTCAACCTTCAAATCATTTTTTAAACTATCTAATTTTTTACTATTATTATCCAATTTTTGATTCAAACCACTTTTTAAACTATTAATATTATCATCCAATTTTTGATTCAAATCACTTTTTAAATCATCTAATTTATTCATAAACATTTGTAACATTTGCTGAATTGTTCCAACATTAGATGATTGACTAATCTCAATTGTAGATGATTGATTTAAACCTTCATCAACTATATTTTGTGTTTGAGATAACACTTGATCTAAACTTGGTGTTTGTTGAGAGTATTCAATTATGGTTGTAGAACCACCAGGTGCTTGTACTAATGATGATTGTTCTATAATATTACTATCATCACTTAGTTCACTTTGCAAATCATCTTGCATTTGACTAGAGCATTTAATATCTTTGTTTGAAAACATTTTCCCACTTCGCAGCATAACAAATTTTAACTTAATTCAAATATTACTTAAGTGTATATATATTTTTATAACCAAAATATTATATCGTAAAGTTCTCTACCACCCCATGCTATTTATATATACTTATGATGTTCTAATAATATATGTGTATATTTTTAAACGTCTATGTCTATATAAAACTTTATCCCACTCAACTCTTGTTTAAAACATAATTTAATAATTAGTTATTTAAATATTGATCTCTCTAAATCATATTATATATATTACCATTTTTTTTTATTTATATTAATCTTGCAATTATAAATACCATATATAATGAATCGAAATTATACATTCAATGCCTAAAACGTTGCACACCAGATAAAACGCAGTCTACAGGGTATGAGATTTAATTAATCGAAGCCCCTAACATTTGGGTCACCAGATATAACGGGACAGCCTATTTGATAGCCTTAGTTGAGGCACCAAATATAACGGAACAGCATTTAATCATCCCAGTTGATGTATTAAATGTAATATAATCAATTATATTTAATGTTTAGAAATCATTAAGTTAATGCTTCACAGTTAGGTTTGCCAAATATAACAGAATGGATTATATTTAAAATCTAATTGGTCTTGTTAAATATAAAGAGATGATTAAATTCCTTAGAAAGAGGATACACATTTCACTACAATCAGACTTTAGGTCTTCAAGTAGAATGCTAGAAATGAATCGATGAAATACTAAATCCATGATTATATATATCTTTATTATGCTAGCTCAATAATCTTTAAATAAGTTTAAATACAATTTAGACCAGGTCATCCATCTTTCATCCCTCTTTCAGTCACCATTATGCCACGATATTCAAACTCACGGAGAATTTGCAATTAGCTCTTTTCAGGAATAATTTCAAAACAAGTTATTTCATATGCCTTTATATAAGCATTAATTATAACTATTATTCACATGATATTTATAATACTAGCATATATATAATATAAATCAATAATGATTAGACAAAGAGATCACGTTAACAAATCAATATTTAATAAACAATAAAAAATATAATAGAATAGATAATAAAATATTAATAAATAAATACGGATGAATTTTATCATTTTAAAAGAATAATAATAAATGATATTTTTTTATTTAATACCCTATGATAAAACTCAATACTATACTAAACTTTCAAAAATTAAAGAAAATAGCTTAAATTAACAGATATATAAAAACAATATCTGGGTTCAAAAATTAATAATTTATGTAACTTATTAATTTATTTATCATTCTTATTTATATGCTTCATGATTACCCATATATAAGTATTATTTATCATTGTATAACTTATATATTATATGTATTTTTAATAAATAAAAATACATTAAACGTTTACAATATTACGTAGTAAACACAATATAATCCTGTTTAAGATATCTGTCAAATAATAACTATTTTTTATATCCCTCATCTAATTTGATGAATTATGTTAAGTTTTCAATTAATTATATTTAATAATAAATATAATTTTCCTTTTAAGATATATATGATGCGATGCCAAATTTGAAATAAAGATAATAATAATAATAATAAATATATTAAAATAATATAAGCATTATTATAATATATATAAATAAATAATAAAGGAAACTTATTTATAAGAGAGTTGAGAGTAGATATTGAAGTCTATAGTTCATCATCCCAATGAAGATCTCTTACGAAGCATATCACCAATCCATTGGTACAATGATGATTCCATTTATCCTTAAACGATAAACTGTTAATAACATCCAATGACCAGATTAATGTAAATAAAATAAATATTCTTCGAATGTAGATGTTCTTAATCTTCATTTCTCTATTATCACTAGACGTTCTATATATTCAATATTTCAAAATATTTTAAAATAGCATGCAAGGTTGGTTTCGAAACCTTTACGATATAAAGCTGTTTTACTCAAAACACATTGTTTTATCCTATATATATATATATATATATATATATATATATATAATTATCTTAAATTTATATATATCCGAAGAATCACGGAAGTATTAAAACAATGTAGTTTCCAAAAAACTTAAACAGACGTTATTTTCTTTTATATTGCTATTCCTTTAAGATTGAGTAGAAAATTAAATATATTTTCCTTGCAGACTTTTAATCCACAAATTATTTTAATTTTGAAAAGTTAATATTTAAATTCCAATCGTTCAATAGTAGTATTGATAAAAGAATAATGCTATTTTTAAAGAGAAAAGATTTTCTTTTTCTTTCGTTTTTTTTATATCAAGAGAATGAACGAATCTGCTCATGTGTTATATACAAGTTCATGCTTAACTCAACTATCAATTGTTCCACTGACATTAAGATTTAATAATAAAATAAACAAAATATATAAGTATTTATTCTTAACTTCAAATCTGGCATTTTACCCAAAAGCTTAAGGTATGTATTATTTAAAACTTAAATGTATATATAAATAGTACATATATGTTACATAATAAAATAGTCAAATAAAAATTTATATTTATAAATAATTTCACAAGAGATAAAACACGTTAGACCAATAATAATAACTGTAAGTTACTATTATAATATATATATATATATATATATATATATATAATAGTAATATATATGTATATATATATATATATATATATATACACATTGTAACACTAGTGAGATATATGTTATGAAACATATATACTAGCATTATATATTTATAATTTAAAAATAAATGTTTAAATTGTTAATAGAATAAAAATAGAGAAAAAATGTAATATGTTTTGGAGTAGTTTTTTTTTTGTTTTAAGAAACAAGTTTTCAAAAGCAAAAGGTTGCATCATATTTTTTCTTTTAAAATAGAAAAGTTTTAGTACTGAGATTGGGTGAGGGAAAAATATAAAATAAAAACACTTAAAGCTCATCTGCTCCTTTTTATAAATTAAAAAGAAATTAAAAAAATAAAGTGTATAAAAATAAGTAAATATGAAAAATCAGAATAAAAATTAGTTTATAAAAGAAAACTTTCAAAAATGTAATTAGTTTAAAAGATTACTGATTGCTAAAAAAAGTAAAACTGATGAATGAATTAATTAAAAACATATAAACTATCTCATAAAAGTGATAGTAGATTAATCTAAAAAAGATTAGATAATATGCAATGTAAAAAGTAATTAAAAAGACTTAAGTTAGGATCAGAATTAAAAATAATGTTAAGAAATTAAAACAGACAGAGGAGGGGCATAAAAAGTTGTAGCTGTCCATTATTACTCAGTTTAGTTCAGATTCTTGCTATACAGTCAGATCCATTTGGATCCATTTGAATTCTTTCTAAAGAATACAAAAGCCACAGAGTTAGTAGCATGCATTGCTAGACAGCCATGGGATGCTCAACTGAGCTTTGTGACCTTAGTCCTTAGCAAAAAATCAACTGTCCTCATCTGGAACAAATTCCTAGATTATTAATAGATGCTTCTGCATACTCTCTCTCCCATTGTTCAACAGAAAACTGGAATGAAAATCACGAAGTCGTCATGGAAAAACAAAAACTATCTTGTTGGAATTGAAACCAATAGAAAATACACACAAATGAAAACCTGGATAAATTTACTTTTAAATAATGATCTAGACAATTTATTTTAAATGAAATAAACTTTAACAAAGGACTATCATAATTTTGTCCTGAAAGCAATCATAGTTTCTTATGTAAAATTTATTATGTGATATTCTGTTAAATATATATGTGTGGGTAAATAAATAATGTTTGCTTAAATGTTATTTAGTCTACTCTCTTATCACTGCATCACAATTAATTTAAGAATATAGTTATTTTGTGTGTTAAATAAATGCATTGGACCCCTGATACAAAGTATGAGCTAGCTTGGGATATTTAAAGCATTAGATTTGTGGCCTGTCATTAGTGCTATGATCTGGAAACATGATCATAGGTTGTGCTTTGTATAGTCTTGATCTGGTCATAGGTAACATTGATGATTAATCTATCAATGGTATTCTATTCCTCTGCTTGAAGGGCCAATCTGTTTCCATAAGATTTAGACATATTAAAAGGTTATGTTTAAAATTATTTCAAACTAGCAAGAATAAGATTTATTCAGGGATATTTAAACCTAGTAATATGGTAATTTTGGAGAGACCCAGTTTAACATAGTGTCAGTGCAGTTTGAAAGCTATAATTGACTATTTTAAATGCTTTTATACTAAGTTGATTTATCAGTGTTTCTGCTGAGATGTCCACATTTTTGAACTTTTCTAACATTGAAAAAAAAATCTGTACCCTTTTAGAATTCAAGCTATTTCTTAGGAAAAATCGATAGCAACTGAGCCAATGGAAATGTTGCTATTTCAGAGTAATGTTTTGTTAATATTTTGATTTAACTTATACATAATTAATTAAAAGTAAATATTTTCTGTTGAAATGTGAATTATTCTTCTGAAGTAATTAATATTTTATAAATATTTTGTGGAAAAATAATAAATGTGTAAAAAAAGGTTAAAGAATTAACTAAAAAGCCAATATGTAAATATTTTAATATAGTAGACAATCATAGTATTTAAATTTAGAATTCGTTTGTTGGAGGATGTATTTTTATTTTCATGTTTTATTATTAAATTATAATTTTTATCAGATTTTTTTTAGTTTTAGCCACTTTTAAAAATAATATATAAATATAACTAAAAAAGAAAAAATAATATGTAATTTTTTTTTTTAAAAATAATGCTTTTAATGTAAATAGCTAATTAAAATGTGCAAAATAACAAAGTAATCTAAAGTAATCCATATCTTGGTTAATTTGCCATTCTTGGAAAATATGAGGGATCTTAAGAATCTAGACTAGCTATAAAACAGTTGGAAATTGCAGGAATATTGTCATTTCTTAAAAGCAATTGAAGCTTTTTGGTTTTTGTGATTTATTTGAGACTCAACTGCTTTTACGAAATGACAATATTCTTGCAATTTTCAATTGTTTTATAACAAGTCTAGAATATTAAGATCTCTGATATTTTTTAAGAATAGCAAATTAACCAAAAGGTACATTATTTTGTGGATTGCTTTTCAACTATTTACATAAAAACAGTATTTAAAAAATATTTTTTACATATTATTTTAGCCCGCTTTCAGAACAGGTTACATATGTCTGTTTAATGAGGTTTATTTACACTTCATTCAATCAATAACCTCACCCAAGTTGCAATGGTTAGTAGGTATGTAAATATATTATACCATAGATAAAGGTGAGCATCCATTTTTATTGTATAAAGGGGATTGCTATGGCAACAGATTAAGATTGTTGATTGTTGTTGCTATTGATGTTGTTTAGGTATTGACTGCTTTCATGTATCTACATTTATTTATAATTCTACCTAGCCTTGAGCATTATTAACATTATTATCTAAGTAATATATAATTCCAGAGGAATTTGAAAGTTATAATTGATTAATTATTAGTTTGCTTTCAGAACAGATTATATTTACAAGTTTAATGAGGGTTATTTAAACATTTTGAGTTAATAATCTAACTCTCTTTAGTCAAGTTGCAATTGTTAATCTCTATGTAAATTTATTAGATCAGAGATAAAGATAGATATCCATGTTTATTGTATAAAGGAAGTTATCTTGACAATGGATTGAGATTGTTATTTTGTTTAGGTGTAAAAGATGGTTTCTGGATAACCAGGTTTAATAGATGCATATTTGTAATTTCTCATTATCATTTGGCATCTAGAACAGAAATAGAGAAAATAAATTTGCTACCTAAAAATATTATTTATGCAGCCTGGTTGATACAGTGTGTTATTTTTATTTTGATCAACAATTACCCAAATTTTAATCTTAATCAATGTGATTATATATATATATATATATATATATATATATATATATATATATATATATATATATATATATATATATATATATATATATATATATATATATATATATATATATAATTCAAACAAATATATTTAACACAGTATTCAAAATTAAATAATATATTCTTTACAAGAAGTACTTTCAATTGTTTCACTGACAATCTTTATCAACTGTTAATACAAACGTACAAAAAATAAAAACTTGCATTACCCATCATTCAATCTATTCAAATTTCCCACAATTCTGTTGTCTTTATATTAGCCGATTGTTTATTCATTAAACCACCTCTATTCCTAGATATCATCATTGCCTCTTTAATTTTACGTTTTTCACTACACCTTTCAATTTGAATAATTTTTATATCTCTATTATTAAATTTAAAACCATAATTACATGTTTTATTATGATCAAATATAATTGATGGAGTATTCATATTTACTGAAGATATATTTAATAATAGAGATATAAAAATTATTCAAATTGAAAGGTGTAGTGAAAAACATAAAATTAAAGAGGCAATGATGATATCTAGGAATAGAGGTGGTTTAATGAATAAACAATCGGCTAATATAAAGACAACAGAATTGTGGGAAATTTGAATAGATTGAATGATGGGTAATGCAAGTTTTTATTTTTTGTACGTTTGTATTAACAGTTGATAAAGATTGTCAGTGAAACAATTGAAAGTAATTCTGGTAAAGAATATATTATTTAATTTTGAATACTGTGTTAAATATATTTGTTTGAATTATTATTATATAATTTAAAAATACAGACATTTAATGGTTGTAGTTATTTATATATATATAATGAAATTTATTAATGGCATTTTAATGATTGCTAAAAAAAAAGTTATTGATGCAAAGACATATTACAGTTTATATCCGTCATCTGCAGTGTTTCCAAGAATCTTTGCAAATATAAAATTGCATAAAAATGGTTATCCATTAAAAGTAATTGTTGATTTTGGGGGTGTTTTTTATTATAATGCTTGTAGATACATTGAAAAAATAATGCAAGATGTGCTTGGATTTGGAGATTATAAGACTTCATCATCATTTGACTTTATTAATAGGATTAAAAATATAAAAATTGATAATAATGATGTTATGTGTACACTTGACATATCCAAAATGTATGGTTCAATTAATCGTATGGAATCAATAAAGATTATTGAAAGAGCTTTGTTTTTAAAATCTATAGATAATAACATTAAGAATTTTATTATTAAAATATTAAGATTAGTAAATGATCATATATATCTTAAGTTTAATGATTGCTTTTATAAAATGAATTATGGGTGGCCAATGGGTCTTCCAGTGGTATCACAGATTTGTAATTTTTTTATTTCTAGTTATGAGGTTAAGATATTATCTCAGGTAAAATATAAAAGAATTAAAGTATATTGCAGATATGTTGATGATGTATTTTTATGTGCACATAATGAAATAATAGTTAATTTATTTAGTGAGTTAAATATGATTAATAATGTAAAATGGGTGTTAAATGAAGAGAAAGAAGATTCTATAAAGTTTTTAGATATATTTATTAAAAGAAATAATGTGTTTGATTATAATATGATTTTAAAGCCTGTGGAAATTAGGGATTATATTCCATATAATTCTAAAGTTCATATGGGTCATAAATTAGCTGGTTTGAAGTCATTTTTGTTTAGAAATGATTATTTGTGCAAATTTATTAGTGATAAAATTGAAAATATTAATGTATATGTTACTGATATGTTGAATGTTGGTTATAAAAGGAATATTATTTATAATACAATTACAAAATATAATCGAAATAAAAATAATAATAAAAAAATATTAGATAAATTAAAAAGTGATAAATGGATTTCTAGTCCTTTTATATCTAATCAACAAGCTAAATTAATTAATAAACTTTATAGTGGTTTGTGTAGGATTTCTTTTTTCCCTTCAAATAATATAAATGATATGATAAATAATTCTAAAACCAAGATTTCTAAGTTTGAATTAAGTTCTGTTATATATATGTTGGAATGTGGTTGTGGAATGAAATATATAGGAGAATCAAAATGTACATTACAAAAACGATATAATGATCATAAAACATTATATAAATGTGTACAGAAAGAAAATATATCTTCAGTAAATATGAATAATCCATCAATTATTTTTGATCATAATAAAGCATGTAATTATGGTTTTAAATTTAGTAATAGAGATGTAAAAATTATTCAAATTGAAAAATGCAATAAAAAAATGTAAAATTAAAGAGGCAATGATGATAGCTAGGAATAGAGGTGGTTTAATGAATAAACAATCAGCTAATATAAAAATAACAGAATTGTGGGAAATTTGAATGGATTGAATGATGGGTAATGCAAGTTTTTATTTTCTGTACATTTGTATTAACAGTTGATAAAGATTGTCAGTGAAACAAGTGAAAGTACTTCTGGTAAAGAATATATTATTTAATTTTAAATACGTGTCAAATAAATTTGTTTGAATTATTATTATATGATTTAAAAATACAGACATTTAATGGTTATAGTTTTATATATATATATATATATATATATATATATATATATATATATATATATATATATATATATATATATATATATATATATATATATAGTAGCTATATGTGCATGCAAACAGAAATATTTAGAGATAAATAGTTAAATATTATACTATTACAACTTTTCACTCCCACAATTTTAATTGAATAAAATGTATTATAACAAGTATAAAAGTCTCCTTAGAATGTTTTCAATTTTTTTAAATGTATAATTGTGGAGGGAGGAAAAACGGAATTTTACAAATTTCTTAAAAAAACTCTAATGTAATATATATATGATATTTAAATAGAGGGACTTGAACTCAGAATTTTTAGTCCATTTACTCTCCATTTCATCTTAAGCAACTGAAGACTACATACATAAAAATATTATCCCCAATATATGTATTTCATGCATAATCGGCACTCATCAGTTGGGCTAAATCACAATTGCACACACATATATACAATTATTGTTCAGTTTATATTAAGATTGCAACTTTAATGGACAGGTTTTAATCTTCTCCCTTTCCAATTATTCTACCATCTATTCATTGAAAAACGGATGATGGGGTGCTCAAATCCTTTAATGGATTTAATACGTAATCACACCCATGTATATATTGTGTCAATCTAATTTTATCAGACCATTAAGTATCCATATATATTAACAGGAGAGGGATGAACTTAATTTATACTAAAATGTAATTTATTTCCCAAGCAATGTTATTCTAAAACAATATGTAACTTGTTTAAACTTAATGCTATAAATATAAGTAGAGGGATTTAAACTCAGGATTTTTAAGTTCATTCATCCTTCACTCCATCTCAAGCAAGTGATACCCATGACTGTCTTAGAATTATATATTGCTTGGGAAATATATTACATCTTAGTATAGTTCAGCTGATCCCTTCCCTATTAATAAATATGAATACATAATGATTCAATAATATAAGGAGTTAGAGTGACATAATGTCTACATAAGTATGACTATAATAATTAATCTATTAAGGGCTTTGAGCATTCCATTGTTGGTTTTTTAATAACATGGACAGTAGAATAGTTGGATGGGTGAGAAGATTGAAGTCTGTCCATTAAAGTTTAAGGAATTGCTATCTTAATATAAGGCAAGCATTGATTGTATATATGTGTAGGAGATTACAATCTGACCCAACTGATGAGTGCTGGTTCTGCATAAAATACGGATATTGGGGATCATGTAATTTTTTCGCATGTATGTAGTCATATGTATCGGTTGCTTGAGAGAGAATGGTTGGCGAATGGACTGGAAAATTCTGAGTTCAAGTGCCTCTACTTACAAGTATAGGAAACATTAAGTATGTTACATACTGCTTTAGCACTACATACTTGACATTATATATATATTCTACTTAGAAAATAATGGAATTGCAGCAAAAAGGCAATGAGCTATAAAATCTCTTTTTTTATTAGTAATTCTTTTATCGGTCTTATCAATTTAAAATAACATTTTTAGAAGTCTAATAGCTGAAATACACAGGCTTATATATACCTGTGTCTATATATGTAATAAACAGGGTATGATCACAGACTTCCATATGACCCACCACTCTTCACACTATCTCATAACACTTATACACTTGAACACACTTATGTTGAAAAGATAAATAATCACCAATATACATATTTCATGCTAAACCAGCAATCATCAGTTGGTCCAGATTACCATCTCTACACATATATGCTACAAGTGCTCAGATATATATTAAGATAGCAAATCCTCCTACTTTAATGGACAGGCTTCAATCTACTCCACACTCCAACTCTTCAACCGTCCATCCAATTGAAAATCTGATGGTGGAATGCTCAAAGGCCACCCTGAGGCCGAGATTATTGTCACACCCATGTTGACCTAAAGTCAATTTGACCCCTCACGTAGATTGAAGCCTGTCCATTAAAGTAGGAGGATTTGCTATCTTAATATATATCTGAGCACTTGTAGCATATATGTGTAGAGATGGTAATTTGGACCAACTCATGATTGCTGGTTTAGCATGAAATACGTATATTGGTGATTATTTATCTTTTCAACATATGTGTGTTCAAGTGTATCAGTGCTATGAGATGGAGTGGAGAGTGGTGGGTCATATAAAAGTCTGTGCTCATACCCTGTCTATTACATATATAGAAGTCTAATGTAAAAATAAATTGATAAGATCTGATTAATTTAATTATAAACTCACTACAATAAATTTAAAATAAGTCGAAGAGAACTTTTTTTTTTTGGTAAACATAAATAAATAATAATGTAAATTATTTAAAATTTATTGTTATTTCAACTCAATACTAAAGATAATTTTTTTGTATATTAAACAATTATCAAATTAAAATAACTGTTGATTTAATAAAATTAAATCTTCAATTTATCATGACATGTTAACAATTTTTTTTGTATGTGTAAAATATGTAAACATGTCAATTACAATTACAAAGTTAATATTTTTTCTTTCAATATATTTCAGTAGAATCATTTTAATATAATTAAAATAGCTATGAAATATAATTTTGAAGTTAAAATTCAAACTACATCCTTAGAGATAAATATATTCTCCATCAACATATTAAAGTCTTAAAAATTTTAAAAAGTAATTTTACATTCTTACATATTCTGAAAAATGTATCCTAATTTTGTAAACGTGTTATTTTACTTTAAAATATGCGTTAAAAAAAATAAGAGAGAAAAAAGCTTGCATTCAAATTTTTAAATAAATTTTCATTCCGAATTAATAAACATACGCTTTTCGCACACTTATATATGATTATATAAGTTACAACTAGTCTTAATAATTACGTGAATTATATTTGGGGGAAGTATAAGTTCAGTAATTCACAATTACCAAAAGCACCTTTTTTCACTACCTATTAATCTCTTATCAGATATTCTGTACATTATTTACTGGACTTATAGCTTTTAATGTGTGTGTAATTATAATTGAAAAAGTACTAGATAAATATTTGTAACCAATCAAATGTTCAAAATTTATGGCAACTTCCTTTAAGCTTGTTATCAGTTTTAAATTATAGTTATTGCAAAATTTTCCATCCCAATCTCTCTCATTGTATTAAACCTTAAAACATCACATGATCACTATCTTCCATGCTTACTCCTAACTGTTGTTATAATAGGCAAAACTCTCTTTATACAGTAGTGCCACGCTAAGCAAGACAGAGTTGTAAAAGTGCCAAAGACACCAAAATATATGGGTTCTGAACTGAATTCAGACTCATATGACTATTTGAGCTATTGAGCTTAGATTGAAAATATCTGTGTGTTTTCAATTTTATTCTCATAGTTTAGTAGTTATATAGAGTTAAAAGATGGCTGCTGAAGGGTTGCATTAGACCCTAAGATCTAGATGCAGTACTCTCAGATCCAAGGCTCCTCACTGACGAAGGCCATAAGCCAGAAACTAATTTGGGGATATTGAATGAGTAGGCACTAGATAGGGATATTATGCACAAGCCTTCTGGCATCCATTGATTACTCTGTCTTGCTTAGTGTGGCACTACTGTATGGAGAGAGTTTTGCCTATTATAACTCCCTCATTGTACATGTATTTTACCAAAAATTTCATTTCGTCAAAAGATTTAGAGGCTTGAAATTTTTGAAGAATCACACAAAAATAATATACTTTCTATTTATTACAATTAATATGGTATTGACATTCTTAATATGCTTTTGTTAATTTGTCATGTAAAGAATTTAATCCATTAATTTTGATTCACTTTTTATATTTATTAATAGGTGGAGGTAACTCATATTCCTGTTATAATACTCAATAGTAAAGTGCAAGGAAATATAAAGAATATAAATGTAATATTTTGCCAAATGCATTTCTGATCAAACTCAAAATCAAATTGATTATAATAAAACATATAGATATAAAGATTCCGATCACTTGTGGGTAGAGATTCAGGTTTCCAGGTTTCTAATGAAATATATGTATAGTGAGTGATATTGGTATGAAAGATTTATGTTTTGAATAATAGTTCAAAATTTATAACAAGCTCAAAAAAACTTGATAAATATTTATGAGGTACATTTATGAATTTATTACACACACACACACAGGTACATTTATGAATTTATTACACACACACACACATATATATATATATAGTGTGTGTGTGTGTGTGTGTGTAATAAATTCATAAATGTGCCTCATAAATATTTATCAAGTTTTTTAGAGCTTGTTATATATATATAAACAGAATATTGGATGTGAGTTAATTTACTTTTTAAGGCTCAAACAGGATCATTAGCAACAAGAGAACATGCACATAAATGGAGAAATGTGGAGGATTTAGTCTGCAGATTATATAAGGAAGGCGTGGAAAATATTAGACATCTGCTAATGGAATGTAAATGCTTACAAGCAAAAAGGTACAAATAATGAAGTCATGGGAGAATAAATATAGATCAAGAGATTTTACAGAAAAAGGATTCCTGGCCTTCATGCTGTGATGGGGAAAAAGATAAGTGGGGGTATAGGATACAAAGGCCATGAAATGGTCAAAGATGATGTTATGAAAATGGGATAGAGCAAGATAGAAAACAATATAGAAAAAACTTAGGGTGGGAAATAAAAAGAGGAGGTTGGGTGGCTAACATTTTTTCTTGAGAAATTAGTAAGGTCCCTCATTTCGATAAAGGAGTAGCCATATCGCATCACTTCACATCACATTAAAAAAAATTTATTTTTAGTTTTAAGATATTAAAAATGGGTAAGTTAAAAGATTACATTATTTAACATTTTTAGATATTAAAAAGGAAACTAAATAAAAAAAATTATTAATAACAGAAGAAGGAATAAGAAAATGATAAATATTATATGATTTAAAAATTAAAAACGAATATTGTTCATAAATGAATTAAGGTTGAAATGAGAATTATAATAAGTATTTTATTAATATGGGGATAAGTTTATAAGGAATAAAAATAATTAGAGATTATTAAAAATAATAAAAATGAAAAATATATTTAAATTAATAATTGTTCATAAATAAATTTATATACAATCAGAAATACACATGTATAATTTATATTTATTTTATATTTCATATTGTATGTTTTATTTTACATTACCTGGATTATTACTTGGTTTTGATTACTTTTATTTCAGTTTTATTATGTTTTGTTATATTTTATTTTATGTTATTTTCTTATTTTTGTTTATATTTTTTATAGTATTATTTATATAGTTATGTATTTTTGTTTCATTATATTATAGCTCTAAAGAAGACTGCAGGGCAGTCAAAACATAAGATTATGTGTACATATAAGTACAATAAAAAGTGTATTTTGTTAAAAAGTATTAAAAATAGAGTGGATAAATTGTATTTATATAAGATATTAGATAAAAATAAGAGAAGTGGTCAATTTGGTAATAATTGATAAATTGCTTAATCATTTAAGTTGCAAAGTAAAATTGTTTGTGATTGAATTAATAATTATTAAAGTCTATTTCATTTGAATGGTAAGATTTTCAAGTTTTTATCAAGCCCAATAAACCAGGGCTTACTAATGAAATGCATATATGAGAATTTCACATGAAATAATTTACATAGTGATATCTTACGATTTGGTAAAGTTTAGTAAAGTATGTAAAAGATTTGGTACATACACATACACACATATGTAAATATTAATCTTTATTAATCATGGCTGCAAAAAATAATTTGCTAATAAACTGAAATGATATTCTTCTTGTGCTTTAAAATCTACTTCATATTTTCTTGTTGTTGTACCTGTTAAATGAACATGAATGGGCTTTAACATATTAGCCAGGATAATGAGTTTGTTGGTCTTTTGTTTCTGTGTTTAAAATGAATAAAAAAAACATGAAGGGTTTTTTCTTTATTGCCTAATAACTTTTAATTAAAATAACAATTCAATATTTTTAAAAGCAAAATGTGTATATGTGTGTGTGAACATTTTTTACAGATATTTACAATTGTGACAAGTAAAACTAAATTCTCAAGAGGCTATAAAGTCACCAGTTAAGACGAAAGCAGGCATTGCTAAGAATTTTTTAAATCTGGGTTCAGATTGCCATTTGATGACAATCTTTTATTTAATTACTTACAACTATAACATCACTTTCAAGTAAAGAAAGATTTCATCAAATGGAAGAAGAATTATTAAGTATTAAATGAGATATTTATTTGTTCTTTGTGAAGTTAAAATAAAAGAGAAGAGAAAATTAAGTGGATTCATTACAAATAAAAATGAAAGAACACCTTTGTGGATATTGAGGATATATCAGTCAGAAAGTAAATATTAATTATTTAAATTAATGGAAGATACCTCAATGCAGAAAAGTCAGGTGTATTTGAACAAGCTTTCATGGTAATGAAAAAGTACATGATTTTTATATGAGTGTAAAAAATGGTTTTGATCTGACCAAGTACCATTTGAAATTGTCATGGAAGACTTTATTGCTAGAATTGTTATATTATTGAAAGATGAAAGTGCCACAGGTAAATTTCATTTTGGTAATATAAATGATAGAGTGAATACTTGTGAAGTTTGTGGAAAAAGAAAGACTATATAAGTTCTTTATTTGAGCAAAATACTAAATGGAAATGGACATGGATGCATCCACATAAAGGTAAAATAGAATGTTTCAATTAAGAGAAAATATATATTTCAGAATTGTAATATTCTTAATAGATTCACCAGAAAAAGTGATCATTAATTAATGAGGTGTAAAATATATATTATTACAAAACTAGAGATAAAAATGATTAAAACGACAGTATTAATTGTTGATATTTATAAGGACAGTCCAATGAATTTAAGTTAGAACATGGAAATCATTTAAAAATATTAGCAGATTTTGAAAATGGTTCAGATTTGAATGAAATCAATAAGAAAATATACTATTAGGAGTTTTAAGAAAGATATTTGCTCTTATTAAAATTTTCATTGAGACACTATATTATATGAAGAAGAAAAGTAATATAAATTTTTTTAACAATGATTAAGAAAAATCGAATATCTAGAATTTTGTAAAATAATATAAAAAGATTTGGTAATGGTAAATGAAAATATAATTGTGAATTCGTAAGGAAAAACATAAAATAAGATTAAAAAGTATTAATAGCGTAAAACAACACCTGGTATTCGAAAGAAAGTTATTTTTGCAATAAGAAAAAAAAAAGAACTATTACTAAAAAAAAAATGACATTATAAAATGAGTGGCAGAGATCTATAAAGAATTAAATTGTAATAAGGAGCAAGAAAACAAATATTTCCTACAGTTTTTATATACAGTATTCTAAATTTACTAGCACTTTAAATAAAGCAATGAGACATGCAATTAAATCTATTAAAAAAGGAAAAACTCCTAGAAATAAAGAGGTAAAGAAATAGAAATATTATTGGCCAAATTATTATTGAAATAATTAAGCTGCATTACTAATAATAATTCGTCTTCACTATCATCTTGTACCAGCAATGTAAAAAAGATTAATTTCTACAATGAGAACCTTTTTGCAAAGCTAAATAAGTGAAACTTCTTTTGTCAATATTTGTTATGGAAGCAAAAATTATATCTTTTGATTCTGTAAAATCGTGTTTTACAGCCAATTTTTAAAATTTTTATCAAAGCAAGAGTTAATTATATTTATTTTAAAAAATGTTATAAAAAGAACTGAGATATATCACTCTCAAACTGATAGAATCTTATATAGAAGTCAAAATGCTTAAGAAATCAATATTGCATTAGCTCTAATACGTTAAGAGCAATCTTAAATCACAACAGTTTATTTAATATAAGTGTTTTCCTACATTCAGATCTGAAGATTCTATTTTAAGTATAACTTCTACTTTTCCCCCATTATTGCTATTACTCTATGAAATTTCTTTCTATTGCTTAAATATAACATATACGCTCCCTCATGCATATGCTTACAATTGTTTATTTATTCCAGAAAAAAATATATAAACAAAACTATTTTAAAAGAAAAAAAAAATAAACGTAAATTTAAGAAAATAATAATTACAAACATAATATAAACAATAAAGTAAAATATAATGATTTTCTTTATTAAAAGTGGAACAGAATACATGGCAAAGATAATCAATGAAACCGGCTTTATTAAACAAAAATGAAAAACCCCCAACCAATCAAGTAATTTACATTTTTTTTTTTTTTGCAATCAATATTTTCAGTTATATTTTATTTAGTGCAAGTTTAGACATGTATTCCTTTTTATGTAGTTTTTTGATTAAATAAAAATAATATTGTTAAACATATACCATGGATATAGAACACAAACAAATCTTTGTTCTATAATCTTAATTAATCACAATAATAACCCGGGTAGTTTTTTTTGAACCAATATACTGTCCGATTATTAAAGTTTAAAAATTACAAACGCAATCAATTGTGTCACTCCTGGGGCTAAAACTTTTTGTAAACTTCCAAGCAATAAACTGTTTCGGTTTTTCAAATATCAAATTACACATGTAAATAACCATATTATAAATATTTCAAAAAAATTTAATACACTATATTTAAATACAATACACTCTATCTTATATAGCTGTTGCACATGACCGCATACATGTGGAAAATATAAATGATTTCCGATATTTTCGTGCTAAGCACTGATTAGCTTATGATCTGTATCATCTGATGAGTGTTGGTTTAACACGAAATATGTATATGGGAGCTCATTTATCTTTTTCACATGTATGTGGTCATGTGTATCGGTTACATAAGATAGAATGGATGACTGAAGGGGGATTGAAAGTCTGCGTTCAAATCCCCTTTCATTTAATACATTTAAATTAAACCTCATAAGAAATGTTTTATTTAGATGAAAATCTTGCTTATTCATATACACAGTGGTTCACTAAATATTTGCAATATGATGTCTAATAGAAATATGATGACAGCCAAAAAAAGGATTCAATTTCACTTGAAAAATGTGATCTTTGCCCAGATGAGTTAGAAAAGATGTGGCTGATGGTAGAACAGAAATCCTCAAACAGTTTATGAAATATTAAAATACAACTAATGATGATACTAAGAGTATATAATAAACAAAGCATTGCATGACTGTTTTGCTCACTTTAAATATTTAACAATAAGAAGCAACAATAATTTATTTTATTTTATTCTATTGCAGAACCATTCATTGTATTATTGAATAATCAATGGGAGTATTACATTTACAGATGTACTTTCATAATCTCGATCCTACCACATATTTATGAAACATATGAATAAATACATTTTAAAAGATAAATGACTCCCAGATGCATTTTGTATTGAACCAGAACTCATCAGTTGGCCTAAATCACAATATCTCACATATATCTTTATTATATGTTTAGTATTTATCAATATTAAATTGTTACATTTCCGATTTACAAGTATCAAACCAACCCTATGCACAACTTTTATATAAGATCCACTCTAGATAAATACATTATCACTAATCATTTAGTAACTGCAGATCATCTCTAGCTTAAATATACACTTTAAATCTCAATCAAACACTAACAAAAAATATATATTAATCATTAATTGAGGCTTAAAGCTTATATTTAGGATAAGAATAATTTCTAATTTATCTGGTGTGGATATTGTCAAAGTTGAAGATGGAGTAAGTTTGTAACAATTTAGTATTATTTCTTATCTCTACAATAGTTTCTGGATACTAGCCTTCTTCAGTAAAAAGTAAAATTTACATCTACATATGCTCACAAACATATAAATATCCATATAAGTATGTCAATTTGGATTCAAAATTTAGAGGGTTTAAATCTCAGCTTATTAATCTGAATAGTAAATAAAAAGATAGTTACTAGATGAGAGTGAGAATATCATATTCTTCCCTAAAGATGTCCAATATTCAGAAATTAAACTAGGCACATTGTTATAATGCTTCCATCTAGAATCCCATATTTATTAAAGTTTACAATAGATACCTTCAAAGTAAAATAAATTGAGCTATTGCTCCTAATTGCCAGAAGCTGATTATATCCATGTTAAAAATTATTGAAACTTAGATGTAATGAAAATAATAAGCATAGTTGCTGGTGGGAAATCAGCAAATTGTTAATCAAAGAATATCATTTTTAACAGTGATCGATTCACTGCAGGATAAAGTCTCTCCAAGTTCAATCTATCTTCTCTGGTCTCCAGTCTTTCTTTTCCACATTACTCTGGCATATTTATTTTATTCATCCATCTTACTTGTGGGTTGTGTCTAGGTCTTCCACAATCTCTTGGAATCTAGTTTAAAATTTCAACTGTCTATCTATTATTATCTTTTCTAGCAATATGTCCAGCCCAACTCCACTTCTGTCTCTTAATTCTAATAACACCTGTTTGTTTTCTCACTCATGTATTTTATTTTTGATCTCTTGTTATTCCTAACATGCATCTTTCCATATTTCACTGAGTGGTCTAAAGTTTGTGTATTGTTCTTCTGTTAAGTGTCCAAGACTCAGATCCATAAGTAAGAACTGGTAAAACAAATTTATTAAAAACCTTCTTTTTCAAACTCATAAGCATATTTCCTTTTAATATTAAATTATTTCTATCAAAAGTACTCCAACTAAGCTTATTAAATCAAGTCATGTGACATATGACTTGATTTTTTTTGGTAATCTATGCTTGTAGCTTTTAAAAAATCCTTTTTAATATATAAACTTGAGACGATAAAAATAAACTGTGATAACAGATGTCAAATATCTAAATGATTAATACAGTGACATTATTTATTTACAATATATAATGCTTTGTTACCTACTTATTTTACATGGTTTTATTAGAAAAGCTAACATAAGAATCTCAAACACACAAAATATTTTTTTTGATTGCTTTCTCATATCATCCTATGTTTGTAATAATATAAGATTTAAATGTGCCAATTAAAAATTTAGGATTGCAATTTTTTAATCTGAAATATATTTGCAATAACAGATATCTAATCATAGCGAGAATGTTTAACATTAATATCATTTATGTTCCTTATTACTTTCTACAGTGTTTTTTACAATCCACTATTGATGGTTTTAATTGCCCCAACAATCGTCTTCAGAACTATAACAAACACAATATAAATACATGAATACAAATATACATGAACATATAATCTTACATTATATATATATATATATATATATATATATATATATATATATATATATATATATATATATATATATATATATATATATATATATATATATATATATACACAAAATAAATAAAATATAAAATGTAAAATTATATGTTCATGTATATTTGTATTCATGTATTTATATTGTGTTTGTTATAGTTTTAAAGAAGACTGCTGGGGCAATTAAAACCATCAATAGTGGGTTGTAAAAACAGTGTATAAAGTAATAAAGAACATAAATGATATTAATATTATATGGATTTGTCAATGCAATAGGATAGATAAAGTTATATTACTTCATACTGAGAATATTAAGATATTTTAGACACTTTTTACAAAAAAAAAAGAAATAACAGATTATGCACCATTTAGTTGTAAAATTTAAAAAAAAAAACATCTAATATTTAATATTAATTTCACTATAAAGTACTTATAGAAGAACAATTTGAAAATTTTATGAAACCATAAGCATTAAGTTGCAATGATATATACATATATATTGCAATAGTATCTTTTTATCTCTGTAAAAAAAACAAGAGAATGAAGCAACATTTCTTATAATTATTGAAACATTCAGGCATTATTACAGTCTTAATGAATAAAACAGAAAAAGAATATACCTAATGTTTATCTAATATTCCAGGCTAGTAAATAATAATAAATGATACAAATAGAGACTCTTATCTATTAAATATATTTTGAATTGCAAGGTATTTTAATGAATATTTTGAAATAATATTAAGTATTTAAATATTTGGTGCTGATATAGTACATGTTCAATGCCATTTTGAATGTTATAACTCACCCAAATTCCCCACTTACACATTCAAGTGATAAATGACATCGATTATCAACATGTGTTTTCAAAAATGGTGGTTACTTCAAAGAGTAAACTTGTGGTTAAGACCTCTAGAGGTCCCTACCTTCGCATTTTCAAGTGCATATTCTTGAGGTTTATTACCTTAGTAAATATTATTATGTAATCAATATGCGTTAAATAAATTTATGGTTACAAAATTGCAAATTTCATCATTAATTAAAAAATCAAAATGCAAAGTTTGCAATTGTCATCGAGTATTTAAAAATCAAAATCCTAATTTTGATTAATATTTAACATTTTATAAAAACTAAGAATCAAATCATGTGAATAAAATCAAAATGCAATTTACATTTGTTATAAGCCTCACTGACAATGCCAGTAGCAGAAACTGGTCTGGGGTAGGGGATATTTTCAAAGCTTGTTACGAGCTTATTTTGCGAGCTCTATATATAATATTTGTAAGGATAAGCTTATTAAATTAGGTCATGTGGTATCTGAGTTGAATTTTTTTTTTGTTATTAGCCTGAGAAAGAAATCAAAAGGCAATTTATGTTTACAATTTTTTTAAAAAAAAAAAAACAACCTTCAAGTGATCAATAATAGTGAACAAAGAATTTCTGATGAGAAAAAACTAAAATCCTATTATTTGTAAAAATAATATGCTGTATTTCATATTTTATAAGTTATAATCTTTTGGCATATTAATAAAAAGTAGGTTAATTAGGTTTTTTTTTTTTTTAAAAAAGTAGAAAACATAAATTTCCTTTTGATTTCTTTCATAGGCTTATAACAAACGTAAATTGCATTTTCATTTTTGAAAGATTTATGTAAATTGTGATAATGTATGTTAATGCAAAGTATTTACTTACATTATTTGATTTTTTTATTAAATGTTAAATATTTATCAAAATTAGGATTTTGATTTTTAAATACTCGATGACAATTGCAAACTTTGCGTTTTGACTTTTTAATTAATGATTTAATTTGTGATTTTGTAACCACCTTTTTTTGAAACCACATGTTCCCATAATCGATGTCATTTATCACTTGAATGTGCCATCAGGGATTTTGACAGAGTTATAAAATTAAAAAAGGTGTCGAAATGCATACTATATTGGCATCAAATATTCTTTAACATATTAACAATAATACATATGACTATTTAATTTTCATGAATTCCCTTACAGAAATTTGTTAACAGTTACAACGAATATATAAATGTGAACAAGGTTGCAGCAACATGTTTATCAATATAGGAAATCTAAAATGGAATTTCAGGTTAATTCAGTATTTTGTAATCATGAGGAAATTAGTAGGCATAAATATTTTTTTCAAATGATTAGTGCCATTTGCAATAGGCCTAATGATAGAAAGAGGAAGTTAAAAAGGCTTAGTTTATTGCTAAGTCTAATGACATCATTAATCAACACAATACAAGGGTTCCATTGAGCATGCACTGAAATATTAACAATTCAGTTTAAATTAGTCACAATGAATCTGGTATATAGTAGCGAAAGTGTTTGGTGAATTTGTATTTATTTTTGATTTAATTTTTTTTTTACTCTGTGTAATATTTGTATATATTTGTTGGATATTTACATTTGAAACAAAGTTGGTGATAATAATGATAAAATAAAACAATAAATATTATTCAAGTAAATAAGTATTTTATCGAACAGTATATTATTTAGTTAGCAGATAATAAAGTATGGTTTTTAATAAACTATTTCTAGAGTTGTATTACAATGTGTTTTAAATGGTTAATGAAAACAGAACTAAGTTATATATATATATATATATATATATATATTGTGACAGTCAGATTATGTATGCTGGTTTAACCTAGTTCGAATCCTAAGCGAAAGTACCTCGAAGCCACCCATACGCGAGATATTAAATCAAGAATACTATAACCTCTGCCCTATTTCGCCTATTCTCGAGGCTAATTTACGAACCAACAACACCATCTGAGCCACACATAAATTATTTTTCAACCGGCCACAAAGCTTAGCAACAGCGGTAGAGACATGGACGGGAAATCCTAAGGAGCTAAATAGTTAAATGTGCAAAAATACTTAGAAATATGTGTTTGCATTTTGCGTGCCTAGATCATTGAAAAGTAACATAAAGCATTTATAACAAATTTAGCAAAAGTCAAGCTTGTTAGTTAAATAATAGATCTTTAATTAATGACTTTAAAATAGGAATAATGATTTAATGGCCTCCGCTATTCCCCTAAATTAATGAAAAAAATTAATTAGACAATAAAAGCAGATTAATAGGTTTGCGGTCTAGCTCTGTTCTTCCCAATTTTATTAAAAACTGTCAACTCGATCTTCTCGATAAGTAAAAAGAATCTTTCGCAAGCATTTCTAATTGCTTTGCGCTACAAACAGTGTTTAAAAATTATTTAAAACGTATATAGTTAAATCAGATATACGTAAAGCTAATGGCGGACAAAAGAGGCGTTATCAAAGAGATCAAGTTGGCACACAAAAGAAACTGACTCGTATTTAATTAACAAACATAAATAAAATTGGAAAGAGATTTTAAATGAACAAAAATTAACTATTAAACTTAACCGCAATGGAATACTAAATATTTACACTGGTTAGTAAGGAAGAATAGTGAAGGGAAAAAGGTTACATATAGATAGATGATCACACAATATATATATTTAAGGTTAGTCTAATAAAAATGGTTACATAGCAAATACATATAAATTCACTGAAGCAATTGGAAAAAAATGAACAAAAGGTAGCATAAGAAATAGTTCAATAGAGGAGATACGATTACCATCCTTTTTCCTTGGTCATGTTCCCTACGGCGTACGTGGCTTGATCCGACCGTCGAGATGTAGTTGTCCGGACAATGAAAATATGTAGTATGGTTTCACGAAAAGTTCTCCAGACACGGCACAGAGTTCAGATGACTATTGAGTGGATATTAAGGCATTTTGAATGGTATTCCGGAACCTCGGCGATAGGCAAAGCTATTTATTTGCCTAGCCGAGCATAGTAGAATCTATCAAACTTATGTGATTTTTAGCTTGAGCAGGTTCAAACTTCTTCATGATTTGTAGACAACAGTTGTAGACTTTTGGGAATAAAATCACGAACAAAATCTGACAGAGTTCTCCTAAGAGAAATCTGAATGCACCTTGCAATAGCAGATCTGAATGAAACTTGCAATAGCAAAATCTGAATGCCTTGCAATAGCAAAATCTTGAATTAACCTTGCAATAGCAAAATCTGATATCACTCTTCCAATAGCAAAATCTGAATGAATCTCCTCTTTTGTTCTCTCCCTTTTATAACTTTTTTTCTTAGCTACCTTCTATTGTTTGTATGATCTGAGATCTTGATAAGCCTCCCCATGCTCCTTTGTTTCAAAGCAACATTTTCTAAAAATAACTTTTACTTTTTTACTCTAAATTTCTTTCTTTAAAGTTTGAATTCTATTAACTAAAAAGAAAGAAAGAGAAGGCCATCTTTAATTTGACTTGAATGGGCTTAACTAATTAAAATATACATTCTTTTAGAAATGTTGGTGGGCTTATCTCAAAATCAAATCATACTAAATATTTTAACAAAATTTTAACAATATATTATTATTTTTTTATAGTAGAATAAGCATTTTATTTCAGCAGAATTTTGCATTAACTCATATATATATACGCTAGATGTATATATATGTTTGACTAATAGGTTAAGCAATTTTTATTAATAGAATGAAATTTATTTAAAACAAAATATTTAAATGTAAAACACATTTGATAAGCATAATTATTTTTAACTCTAATGCAAAACCCTGCTGATATTGAACTATAAACTTAATTCAGGTCTACAATATTATAGGAAGATGTGAAGCATGGATCGGGCTTCAGATCCATTGCTTCATTTCCCAATAGTTAGTGAGCAAAAAAAAAATGTTAAAAAAAAATGCTGTTGCTTCAGGTCAGAGGTAAGAATTTGTGCCAGGTGAGTTCAAACCTACTCTTTATTTGCTGTAATATTTAATTTGTTGCTACCTACGGTGTTTTCTTTACTTTATTATATCTAATGGTTTATCCATAATTCAATCTTCTGTGTCTTAAATCGGGTCTGTGTTGTATTTAGTCTAACATGGTATGTATCTATTTTTAATTTGCATATTTTCCGGGGTCCGGTGGTATGCAAGGTTTTAAGTTTCTGGCATTGTATTGTCTTTGTATGCTGTGACTATCTTTCAGCAGAAAAGCATTTTCTCCACACTTCTTTTTTAATGCATATGGACCTTTATATATTGGGAAGAACTTTTTAACTTTCCTCCATGCTTTACTACTTGGCTTAAGGTCTCTTAGCCATGCTTGGTTTCCTTTCCTGAATTTATATTGCCGGTTTTGCTTCTTGCGATGCCGAGTTGTACATCTTAATTTATCCCTTGCCTTCTTTTGTTGCTCAGTCATGTTCGGGACTTGTAGACAGATTTTCAAGCTATCAAGGTGGTGTCTAGGGTTCCCACCCGGTTCTTCTTTAAAACATTTTATGTTGCTAATCTTTGCCACAGGAGTTATAGTATTGATTATTGTCACAGTAAAGATTTCACTGTCTTGTTGCACCTGGATTTGGTTCAACAGCTGTTCATAGTCTGTTTTTTTACTATCCTCATTCATTTGTTCAGAGAAGTCCAACTGGTGAATGGCTTCACCTGTTTCATGATCACTCGACGATTTCATATCAGTGTCATCTTGATTTTGAGTATCATCTTCTGGTGATGCTTCTGTTACAATACTCCGTTCTTGATGGAGTTCCATATGTGCCTCCAAACGGTTCAATCTTTGCAATGTGATATTCATAAATTCTTGCAACATTTTCATCATTATTTCATTTTCATCTCTCATTTCTTTGACGAGATCTTCCAAATTGTATTTTTGGTCACTGCACGTTGCCGTATTTGGAAGGTTGAGCACTACCTCCTCATCGCTGTCATGTTCGTCTTTCTTCTGTTGGTCCATTTTTGCCTAATATTGGCTATTTTGCTAGACAACAAACACACCTTATTTATAAAATTTATTTTAATCTTTTATAAACTAGATAAGTATATTATATCACGTATATCTAGGAGCTCTATCCTTCTGTATATCAAAAATTTTTTTACTTCTTTCTAAAATTATAACTAAGTCAGTATTCTAAGTTCTTTATTTTGTATCTGTTTTATTTATGTTTTCAGAAATTAACTTTGCCTACCTCACGAGGTCCTATCTTAACCCTATGCCTATATGTATCTGTTTGTACATGAAAAAAATATAATATATATAATATATATAATATATATATATATATATAATATATATAATATAATATATATGACTACATATAAATATACAAACAGATATACCTATACAAATATTTCTTTTATTATCATGTACATGAATTTATTAGAAAGATGTCATATTGCAAACCGCATACTCCTATTATTTCAGGCTAGTAAACGCTGGTCGCAACTATGACAAGGAAGCAATGATTGCAGACGTAGACCTATTATTTCAGGCTACTCAGCAATCGAGAACTCTACAATGTAAGGGGTCTTCACCTAAACAGTTACTCTAAGGGTCTTCACCAAACATGGTTACTAAAAAACAAGGGCTTCACCTAACGGTTACTCAATAAATGATTCAATAGAATAATCCGAAATGGAGAAAAAAAAATCTTAACTAAAGGGTGGCTGACATATATGTTATACAAAAATATATCTTTATATATATATATTTATTAACGAACATACGCATTTACTTTTCTTATAAGATAAAATTAAGTTCGCTAGTATTGAAACAAAACTTAATTTATATATGTTTGCGAGGAAACGTAATTTCAAAATCTTTAAAAAGGAAAAAAAAATTTACATGATTACAATTATTCAATATAAAGAAACGAAACGCAGAGAAAGTGAAAAAAATATTTGCTAACACCATACGTTGACACGTGTTAATTTGAACTTATCAAAACTTTTTGATCTTCAAAAAAAATTTTCAATTAACGGAAAAAAAATGTTATCTAAGATCTTCACAAAAATTTATACAAACGGAGAAAAAATTCTATTATCTAATTGTACTTTTTTTTTTTTTTTTTTACAATATTAACACAACCGAATATACACTATATTTCGAAAAAAAACATTATTACATCAAAACTTCTCATATTTGAGCAATACTAAAAATAACCTAAAGTACGAAAGCTAATTTAAGGGAGGGCGGGTGGGTATATATTTGACACTTCCGCCTCATCGAAGCGATATACTTTATAAGACAAACAACAATATGGCGACTGGCCATGACAAAACTACTCATTCGGAAAAAAAATTTCTATAACTCTGATATTTTATTCTCCTTATATATATAAAAAAAAACAACTAACGGAGTGTTAACTTTTCTAAACGTAAAACATTCATTACATATATATACTAAACTCGGAAATTTTTTTTTTTTTACCTTAAACACATTTAACTTGTTAATTAATTTAAAAAAATGACATTTGGCTTACATTAGGAAACAAACTTGGAAAAATTATACATATATTATTTTTATATAAATATATTCAACTAAAACTAACTTCTCAGGGTACTAATTTTTTTTTTAAAAAATGACATTCGTCCACGGAGACAAACTTGAAGCAAAAAATTTTTACGTCTAACTAACAATTACTCGTGTTATTTAAAAAAAAAATCACCATATATATGCGCCAGAATACAGAGAAAAAAAATTCTATACATCTACCTATATTTTCAAATACTCTATTCCTATTCTTCCAATAAAAAAAATGAAATTCGGCCCACGTTGGTCGACAGAATACGGAGAAAAAAATCTACATATATATTATTCATTAATTTAAAACAGAAAAAGAAAAAACATTATACACACATACAAATGTTATACAGGGCATTGCAGGGTATGGAAAATTTCGAATAGCCACACGATGGGCGTCCAGAATGCAGAAAAAAAAATCTACTGTGACAGTCAGATTATGTATGCTGGTTTAACCTAGTTCGAATCCTAAGCGAAAGTACCTCGAAGCCACCCATACGCGAGATATTAAATCAAGAATACTATAACCTCTGCCCTATTTCGCCTATTCTCAAGGCTAATCTACGAACCAACAACACCATCTGAGCCACACATAAATTATTTTTCAACCGGCCACAAAGCTTAGCAACAGCGGTAGAGACATGGATGGGAAATCCTAAGGAGCTAAATAGTTAAATGTGCAAAAATACTTAGAAATATGTGTTTGCGTTTTGCGTGCCTAGATCATTGAAAAGTAACATAAAGCATTTATAACAAATTTAGCAAAAGTCAAGCTTGTTAGTTAAATAATAGATCTTTAATTAATGACTTTAAAATAGGAATAATGATTTAATGGCCTCCGCTATTCCCCTAAATTAATGAAACAAATTAATTAGACAATAAAAGCAGATTAATAGGTTTGCGGTCTAACTCTGTTCTTCCCAATTTTATTAAAAACTGTCAACTCGATCTTCTCGATAAAAAAGAATCTTTCGCAAGCATTTCTAATTGCTTTGCGCTACAAACAGTGTTTAAAAATTATTTAAAACGTATATAGTTAAATCAGATATATGTAAAGCTAATGGCGGACAAAAGAGGCGTTATCAAAGAGATCAAGTTGGCACACAAAAGAAACTGACTCGTATTTAATTAACAAACATAAATAAAATTGGAAAGAGATTTTAAATGAACAAAAATTAACTATTAAACTTAACCGCAATGGAATACTAAATATTTACACTGGTTAGTAAGGAAGAATAGCGAAGGAAAAAGGGTTACATATAGATAGATGATCACACAATATATATATTTAAGGTTAGTCTAATAAAAATGGTTACATAGCAAATACATATAAATTCACTGAAGCAATTAGAAAAAAAATACGAACAAAAGGTAGCATAAGAAATAGTTCAATAGAGGAGATACGATTACCGTCCTTTTTCCTTGGTCATGTTCCCTACGGCGTACGTGGCTTGATCCGACCGTCGAGATGTAGTTGTCCGGACAATGAAAATATGTAGTATGGTTTCACAAAAAGTTCTCCAGACACGGCACAGAGTTCAGATGACTATTGAGTGGATATTAAGGCATTTTGAATGGTATTCCGGAACCTCGGCGATAGGCAAAGCTATTTATTTGCCTAGCCGAGCATAGTAGAATCTATCAAACTTATATGATTTTTAGCTTGAGCAGGTTCAAACTTCTTCATGATTTGTAGACAACAGTTGTAGACTTTTGGGAATAAAATCACGAACAAAATCTGACAGAGTTCTCCTAAGAGAAATCTGAATGCACCTTGCAATAGCAGATCTGAATGAAACTTGCAATAGCAAAATCTGAATGCCTTGCAATACCAAAATCTTGAATTAACTTGCAATAGCAAAATCTGATATCACTCTTCCAATAGCAAAATCTGAATGAATCTCCTCTTTTGTTCTCTCCCTTTTATAACTTTTTTTCTTAGCTACCTTCTATTGTTTGTATGATCTGAGATCTTGATAAGCCTCCCCATGCTCCTTTGTTTCAAAGCAACATTTTCTAAAAATAACTTTTACTTTTTTACTCTAAATTTCTTTCTTTAAAGTTTGAATTCTATTAACTAAAAAGAAAGAAAGAGAAGGCCCTTTAATTTGACTTGAATGGGCTTAACTAATTAAAATATACATTCTTTTAGAAATGTTGGTGGGCTTATCTCAAAATCAAATCATACTAAATATTTTAACAAAATTTTAACAATATATTATTATTTTTTTATAGTAGAATAAGCATTTTATTTCAGCAGAATTTTGCATTAACTCATATATATACGCTAGATGTATATATATGTTTGACTAATAGGTTAAGCAATTTTTATTAATAGAATGAAATTTATTTAAAACAAAATATTTAAATGTAAAACACATTTGATAAGCATAATTATTTTTAACTCTAATGCAAAACCCTGCTGATATTGAACTATAAACTTAATTCAGGTCTACAATACTAATTAAGTTTATAGGAAGATGTGAAGCATGGATCGGGCTTCAGATCCATTGCTTCAATATATATATATATATATATATATATATATATATATATATATATATATTAAAGGTGTGAAGGCTGCCTTGACAGCAGTTAGAAATATTGGTTGCTATATTTACTGTGAATGTTTAGGTGGTTATTGGTTGGAAACTAATTTTATATATATATATATATATATATATATATATATATATAATATATATATATATATAAAAATATATATATATATACAGTATAATATCACAGACATTCATATGATATAATTTGTTAAATAATTTTAGATAGTATGTCTGATTCGCTCATCTCTTTGTAAAGCTTCATCTTTATATTTTGCAATCATATAAATACGTTTTCATAACAAATATCTTTAAAATATTTACTAAAACAATTATTTTAACAAAGTATATAAATAGTGAGACAAGTGGGCTTATTTTTCATTAAATGAAGTAATAATGAAAATAATGAATGACTGCAATAGATATTATTAACAATTTATCACAATATCTTTAGGTTACAAAATTTATTGAACAAAACTGAATAATACACACACACATATCAACATAAATATTTAACTAAGATAAATTAATTACTTGATAATTATCCTTCCTTTATTTGTAAAGACTGCAAACTAAGCATAATATTTATTAATGCTACTACAATTTTTACAGTATATTTATACCTATATTTATAAACAAATATATGTAAAAAAATTATCGTTCATTTATTCTTTCAATCTTCCCTGAAATCTCGTCATGGTCCATAATGTGTAGTTTATGTATATACACTTTATATATATTTCAAATATGAGCATCGCATTTTAGAGTTATAAATTTTGATGACTACTTTTAAATTTAAGATATTTCACATTTGCATTTAGCGCATTTTAGCATGAATTATGATTGTGCATTAATACTGGAATTGCAATTGCTTATTTCTTTAAATGATTTTAAGAATTTATATTTCATTATTTAATTTTAAAATCAATTGCCTGATTATTAAAAAAAGAACATTACTTTTACATTTTGCACTCTCTGTCAGCCATATTTTGACACATTTTCATCATTTTATACTTATTTTATATTAATTCTTAGCTTAATCTATATTTGAAAGTTTAATTCCAAAAAAGTCCACATTTGGCAGTGTTTTTGCAAAAAAAATAAAAATTTTCTTGCCATATATGGTCATATAAAAAAACAAATGTCCATCCACTTTTATCTTGTATGGTGCTTCAAAGTGTTGACTATCAATTTTGGATTAGGAGTTTTCAACTATCAAAATCAGAAATAACACACACAAAATGTTTTAGGAATTTGTAATAGATTTTAAATGTAAATAAATATATTTTTCATAATTTTTTACATTCATAATTAACTTTTTACATTATTGTACCTAAATATAAACTTTGATTCAAATGTTTTTAAATTTTAGAAAAAAAAATCAAGGCAAGTGAATAACACTCCACCCCTATTTGATTATTAAATATATATAAAAAACTAATAAAACATAGCTATTTTTCATAAATATTTCTGTACTTAGAATTATTTTTCACATTATATTGATTAATAAGAGGCTAGATTTAGATTTTTATTTACAATATTTAATTTTAGATGAAGAAAAGGCAACAGAAGTGAATAATTAGCATTTTCAACTTCTAAGATATGAGAAATCAATGGCATTTTCACATTATAATTGGTTGAAAAATAATTCTTTTGTTTTACTGCAGGATAGTCTTCTACGTTTTTTCTTATATTTTTCTTCAGATGTTAATGTTATTTTAAATTTTTCATTACATTTAAAGAATTTGAATGAAAATAATTCAATTTTTAGAAACTAAATTAAAACAATTCTGATTGTTATACATTCATATATTTATAAATAAAAATGTACTATAACTGTAATTGACAAATAAAATTACAAAAGTTTTTACTCAATCTGGTGAATAAGAAAATTCATTAGTTTAATAGAAAATAACTTATATTTTAAATATAACTTTTAAATATTTTACTCAGAATATATGCATTGTAACCTCTAATATTTGATTTTGGATTGGAAGAGATGGAGTAAGTGGTCAATTATTGTGTTAAAATGGAACTGAAGTGAGAGAAACTAAGAGCACAATTACACTGGTGTATATTTAAAACAAATTCACACATGGTTGAGCTATTATACTCTCTGCAGATGTTCCAAATAAAATAAACAATGCATGTAAACATGTAATTTTTCAAGGATTTGAATTTTATTCATTAATGTAGGTAAATATAAGGGATTTTATGTACCATTTCTACCTTCAATGCTTTAATTTCAAATTGCATATACAATAAAATATTTAAGTGAAACATTAGAGGGATCAGCAGTGTGGTAGTATGGCCTAAACTTAAATTGTATTAAGATGGTAACTAAAGAATAATACCATATAATTTTAAAATATCTACAATGTGTATTTCTTGAAAAATAAAAAAAAACAACAACAATATAATAATAATACCATATGATAGAAAATACAAAAGCTGAATGTTTTCTACGCCTTTGGATGTGCATGTGGTAAATTGAATGTAACTATATTTGGTGTAATTCTTAAACATTGCTCACTTTAAAAGCATGTAAATATAACAATATTTATATTTAAAAAATGAAATAATAGTTAAGAAGGTGACCTCTTCTTCCAATACAGAAGATTTAAGATGTATTCACTCTCACTTATTGGCTGAACCTTATGTTTAAATATTGAATGTAAACTATACTACCTGGATTCCCATTGGAGCTATATGGTCATATTTGGCACATTTATTACTATAATAATGTATACAACACATTAAATAAAATATAAAATAAATAACATACTGTTCATATAAAGTTTACATGGCTTGCAAATATCAAATATTCCCAAATTTGTAAAATACTAGTAATCTTGTATAACAGTAAATTCAACTGTAGATGATTATAATCTGAGTTTAACAAAGATCAAGGTCATCCTAATCGAATTAATCTATTATGGAAAATCTTTATCTCCAGGATAAAATATATATTTTGTATTCTCCATAATTTCTTTAATGCTTTTGTTAGTCACACACATATATATAAATCTTTAAATGACACTTTAACACAGTAGGTATATATTGACCACTTTACTGCCCTTGTTCCAATAATGTTTTAAAAAAGTTATTTCAGATGTTTTTTTAAACTGGCAATATGTTCTTTATTTTTAGATGTAAGCATTTCCATAATCATTCACCAAGTACTTCATTCACTGAATAAAATCCTGAACTATATTTTTTTTAAATAAAATAGATATAAAAAACATATTCTTTTTTTTATAAAATATAGAATTTTTATTTAGAAATTTGGTTACAACACATGATAACAGTTAAACATAGAATATATTACATGATAATCAGGGGAATAAAAGTTCAATATTGATATCTTGCTTGACACCAGCTAAAAGGACTAATATGAAGCATATCAGTAAGAAACATGTCCAGAATAGTATCTTCGTGACCACACTTGCATGTCTTATACAGTTCAATGATAAATCCAATCCTTTGTCCATGCTCTGCATGATCAAATTGACCCTTCATATTGGAGGTTACTTCCATAAAATTCAGGGTCAGGGTTATAATCACACAGAGCAAGGTGATTCATCACAAAGGAATGCAAGCCATTCACCCTCAAATCACTCTCCAGGGTAGGATCTTTCTATTCAGGAGTGGTAGGATCTTTCTATTCAGGAGTGAAAGAGATCAGCTTTTGGGGGCCAAGTCAATAATCTCCATGTAGAATCATAGATGTAAGAGGGTACCAATATCTGGTCCCTTTCCTGAATTTTTTTCATTTTGTTAATATAGAACATGAGCAGACATTCCAGTGCATGATTAAAGGTGAGTCAGCACTGCTTGTATCATTGTGAGAACAGTACAAATGTTGCTAATCATATCTCTGGGATGGATCCACATATTATATTTTCAGTGAGAGTCAACAGAGCAGGCATATTGTTATTTACCATTGAGGCTTAAGGAATCTGTAGAGGTGAAGGGAAACATAGTGGCAGAGGAGGTGAAGAGAAGTTTTATCCTCTCTGAAGCATAGTGAGCAAGTGGACTCTATGTTTGAGAATCCTCAGCAATGCAACAGAAAGTGTTTAGTAGGCAAGGCATTAATATTTATCTTCATCGGAAATCAAAATATTTGGGTTCAAGGAACCATTGCTTAAATTTCTTAATTAGCAGATGACTGTTAAGCCTGAGGAGAGTTGATCCTGCAAAAACATCAGGATTAAAGATGTAGTATGCATCCCTGAGGATGATTTGTTAGGAAGCATAGTATGTTTGGAGATAAGACATCTGAGGGTTGCCAGCAAATCAGTCCCAATAAGGGGAGGCTTATTGGGAGTGACCTCTCTGGCAAGTGAGTAGTTGGGATACTGCAGACACATTCTGTAGAAAGAATTGTAGGAATGTTGAAATATAAAAGTATTTTTGGAAGGTAGGTATAATCCATTGAGTTTGATGTGTTTCTTTAGATTTATCAAGCTTATGGTTGCACTTTTCCCCCCTCTAATCAGATCAGTGCACACCTTGTGGTAAAATTGACTACTGGGGTGAAATAGGATATTGTAGGAAATATTAGTATATTGATAAGGGAGGACTTGGCAAACATGGACATGTATACTTTGGATAGAGAGGATGTGATTCTCTGTGTGGATTGAAGTAGCTTTCCTTGGATAGATCTTCTCATGGCAGAAGCAAGAAGTTCTGAGGCTTTGCTGCAAATGGTCCTGGAATGGTCTTACCTGAGGATATATACCAGGCAGATGACTTGGTCATATTAAACTGGAGGCCAGGTTGATCAGAGAATTCTTTAAGTATTGATAAAAGTCTGGGAATTAATTTTTTGATGGAAGGAAAATGGCCAAGTCATCCATATAGGTGATATGAATGCCAGGAAGAGATACTCTCAATTTGAAGAAGCAGAGGATTGAGGTAAGTGATGAAAAACAGGGCACTCAGAGGAGAACCCTGTGGAATGGAGGATGTGGTGTAGAATGAGGGAGAAAGCTTCCCATTCAGTGAGATGCTCACTTTACAGTTGTAGAGGAGGTATCTAATAATATTTATGATTCCAGTAGAAATATCATGTTCACCAAGTAAGTTTAAAAGGGTATTGAGTTGGATAGAATCAAAGACAGCTGCAATGTTGAGCTGCATGACCACCGGTCTAGATTGCCTGGAGAATCTGATATGGTCAATAATGATTTTAAAAAGATTGTAAGCATTTGTGGTTGAGCTGCTCTTTTTCACAAACTGATATTGTGAAATAAGGGGAAGAATCTTGTCTTGAATTTTATCCTTGATAGTAGATTTAATGACCTTGACCATCAGAGGGGTCATAGAGATGGGCCCCAGATTCTCCAGTGGAGAAGGAATTATGTTGCACTTTAGAAATGGCTTTATCACTATGGAATAAAGACCACTGATATCACGGACACCAGAAGGTGATTAAGTTGTTCATGATTGGAACTGAAAATTTAGACAGGTGTAGTAGAGAAAATGGGGACTTTCATGGAGCCCCAGATGGGTTCTTTCAGGCATCAAGATTAACTTAGAACATCTCCCTCTGAAATGCCATGATCAGTGGGTGAAGAATCCCAAGTTGAGTCCTGTTTGGAGTCAGGTACATGGGTGGAAAACTTTTCCCTAAAGAACAAAAATTTTTTTAGAGATTAACTTAGAACATTTCCCTCTGAAATGCCATGATCAGTGGGTGAAGAATCCCAAGTTGAGTCCTGTTTGGAGTCAGGTACATGGGTGGAAAACTTTTCCCTAAAGAACAAAAAAATTTTTAGAAGCATGTTAGATCCTGAATAAAAGTTATTTCCAACCATAATAGATGAAGGTGCATGGGTGGAAAACTTTTCCCTGAAGAATGAACATTTTTTTAGAAGCATGTTAGATCCTGAATAAGTTATTTCCAACCATAATAGATGAAGGAGTGGGTTTCTTGTCTCTATGGCCCAGAACCCACCTAATGTAGCCCCTGAACCAATTGTGATACTAAGAAATTTTTTTGACTTTTTAATAGAAAGATACTCTGCCAAAATCAACTGTTTATTTTTATATTGGAATTTCAGGTTGATGGTGGATTCTATAGAGATTGTATCAATGGAAAGATTTTTAAGGGTGTTGTTAAGTGATTCAAGTTCCATCAGGAGTAAAGATGGCCCTTTATTATGTAATGTATATTTTGAGATCAATGACATTAAAATATGGATGAAGGCAGACCAGGCATTGAATGGTGGCAAAGACAGGATATGAATTTTGTGAAAATATATGTATGCCTCAGAGACAATGGCTTCAGGTGTTGTGGACTTGAGAGGGATTCTCATGGTTGTGCTCAGACCTGGAATATTGCATGACTCAAGATTTAGAGATAGTTTAATGGATAATGCTAAGTGGTTGGAAAAGGCTATAGGTTGGAGGAAGAGGTCAATAAGAAAGTGTAGATCATCATATAGTAGATTAGGTCTATTAGAGAGGTATACCTCCTTGTATAGAAGGAGAAGGCATTCGGAAAAAAGAAGACCTCTCCACTCATAAATCTGGTATTAAGATGATGCATATATTTGGCTGTAAATTCCTGGTAGGAGGTGTTAAAGTCTCTGAGGAAAATTGTCAGATAAGGGTTAAAAGCAATTGTGATGTTAATCTGTTGGATTATCTGTTGAATTAGTAATTCATTTTAGTAGAGGTACATATAAATTGTGTTTAAAGTGAAGGCTTTGTGGAATAAGGTGGCAATAATTATGGGTTTATATAGTTAATTTTAAAAGATTCAAATGGGCTACTATTGGAGATTAAGATTGCCACTCCAGCAGCAGATGGAGAAACCAAGTGATGAAAATATCCCAGATTGCCAAGGAGGCTCAGGATTTTGGAGTTTGAAAATTTGTGCAATTTGGTCTCAGAGAGACATACAATATGTGGCAAGTATTGCTTAAACCATTTGTCCAATGCATTCACTCTATTCAGGGAATTTAGCCCCCTTATATTAAGTCCTGTTATATTGAGCCTTATGAGGCATTACTTTAACAGATAATTATTGTGTATCTATTGGGCAATTGGTGATAATTTGGAAATAGTTAAATGAGTTTTGAATGTGTGATCATGCATTCAGCAACTATTGGTCCTGCTTAAAGGACATATACCAGCATTTGCTTTTGATGTTCTGGATCACAAACCATCCATAGAGAAATTCCAGTACTAGTATCTTGTGGATCCACAGTCTGTCCAGAGGTTCCCTCTCTAGACTTTTTGTGATGCAGGCCTTCAATAGATTTTGGTTCAGTGTTCGATGTTTTGGAAGCCTTAGGTAGCTTTAATTTAATATCCTTACTTGGAAGAGGGGTTTGGCAAGGTTTGCCTATATTTTTATTGGGTAATTCACAACTGCTTGTTTGACTATCTGCCTAAAAAACAGGCTTGCATTTTTTCCCAGGTTGCTGGGGGATAAGATATTCGGTGTCTGAGGAGTGCATGCTTTAGTTATTTATTTTGGGTATAATTTGCTCACTGAAGGCTTTGAATCTGTATTCTGTTCATTTGCCTTCCTTTTGTTGGGCAGAGTCAAAAGAGAAGTCTCCTTCATGACTGAACATGCTGACTCAAAAGGCTCATGCAATGCACATATGGAGAGTTTGGGAAAAGGCAAAGAGTCAGGGCCAGCCTTATCAACAGGAGATGATAAAGGACATGTGGAGTTTTCCACTGCCTCAGATGCTGAAAAGACCACTGGAGATGTTAGAGAAGAAGTGGAGCTTTTCATTGCCTCAGATACTGCAAAGTCAGGCCTGGAAATGGAAGTCTCCACATTCTGCTTTACTGGACCAGAGTTACAGAGGTGAGTTTGCTTTTAATTCTTTTGCAATTTGTGGCAAATCCTGGCTGGGCAGTCCCTCACTAAGTGGCTTCTCTGGTGGAAGAAGAAACACTGTGGAGGAATGCCAGGAAAGATAATGACAAGAGGGGATGTGTCCACATTGTAGAGAGTGGAAATGTCATTGAGATTTGATTCCCGATTCAGGGAAAGATCAAAGAAGGCAGTATTCAAATAAACTGGAAGGTCTATGTCCTTAATCAGTTGATATCTAAAATTTGATACTTTGCCATAGGGCCTGAGTATTTGTTGCAAATCACTCTCCCTGAATTTAAGGTAACAATTCCTTATTTTGCCTGACAAGATTGTAGGATGATTCATATTAATATTGCAAATGATTTTTCCATCAAGATATTTGAAGGATTTTTGGAAGATTAATTTCTGAGTAGGATTGTTGAACTCAATCATCCTGTATCGATTATTGGGATGTTGCAAAATTTTATGAATCAGGTTCCATAATTTTTTCTTTGTTATCTCATGAGCATTAATAGGGAATTTAAATAGATCACAATAAGTGTTGGTGGCAGCTAAGATTGAGGTGTTTTCCCTGTGGAAATTAAGAAATGATTTATGTAATTGGGGAGGAATAATAGTATTATATCTGTTTACTATTAAGTCAATTTCTTTTTGCTCTTAGATTTAGATTGAGTGTGTTGGGATTGCTACAAATATCAGTTAAGTTCTCCTCAATCTCTTCATCAAATAAATTGAATAAATCTTTTTGATTTTTTTGAAGCTTCCCATGCTATAACATTAGGCTCACTAAGGCCTGCCTGTGTACTGTTAGCATAGAAGAGCTTGCTGTTAATTAGCATCTTAGGTTGATTTTGGGAAGGGAGGCATTTAAATTGGATGAGTTTATGTTAGTTTTCCTATTTTTATCAATTTTTTTTATTAGTATTTTGAGAAACTTTTGACTTATTAGAAAAATTTAAAAAAAACTTACTGTTGCTATTTTCCAAGCTTGTGAAATCTAAAATTCTAACAATCTCACTGGAGGTTTCATTTTGAAGATTATTGGTTCAAAATTTGGACTGTGGATCCTCTGTGGTCAACTTTTGAGAACAGGTAATTTTTTTGTTGACAGTAACATCTCTGTATGGAGTGGTAGGCTGCAAAGGACAAAAACCTGTGTTATTTTGCATTTCCAAGATGGCTTTTCCTTCAGTTTGTTCCATTGAAGGTTGTGAAAACAGCTATAAGCCTCTTCAGAACCAAGCAACTTATCCACTCTTAATTAAGCAGAAAAGTAAGGAGTTCAATTATCAAAGAAAGTGGTTTTCACAAGGAAAAACCCAGAAAAACACAGAAAAATTAACTTTCTATAAGAGCCTTAAATTCAATGAAGTTAACTCTAAGCTATGGAAGGTGCCTATCTAAATTAAAAAGACACAATTTAGCAATGTAATTAATCTCTTAGATGAATTTAAGAGGATGTTATAAAATTTCAGTATTACAACTGCATATTTTCTTGACTGAAAATTTAAAAAAAAACATGCGCTGTTTTTCCTTTCTTTTTTCCACATTCTAATTGATCATATGTCTATTGATGTTATTGGAATGAAATAGAGATATGGCCTGGTCATGGACAGACTTCTTGATAATGAGTTCTACTCAGACATTCTCATGTCAGAAAATACAATATGGCAATCTTTTAGAAAAGTAGCCTAAGCTTTGACTGCACTGAAAATTTTAAAGAAGGATTTATATTTTTTTAGGTATTTATACATTTTTTCAGATAATGACAAAATTTTCCACATACCCGGGCATTTCTATAGCTTGTAAATACACCTGGGTCTTGTTTTATGTGGATTATTTTAATGCGATTTTGAAGTTATGTGATTCATGTTTCTTCTTAATATCTTTTATATTTCACTATATTTATTAGATATCAAGAAATTAAAATTATTAATAACTTATTTTGACAAAAACCTTTCAAAAATATAATGTTATATTAGCAGCTAACATGAATATGGCCTGAAACTGAATTTAGAAACTTAGCTTCTATGTAAATAACCTATTTATACTAATGAGTAAATAATAATAATAGATTTATACTTACATATAAAAATATAGCAATAAATATTCAAAAAAATTAAACTTTTAAAATGTATTTTTTTTATATGTAACAGAAATGAGTAATTTTTTAGATTTTTAAAATAAAAAATGAAGTTTTTATAAACTGAAAATAATCTTTCTAATAATAATGTATAATCTTTTTGTTTTAATTGCTATTTCATTTTTTAAATATAGAAACAGAAAACCATTAATACAGCACAAGACTGAAAATGGTGCTAGTTGTACATAACATCACAAATAAAAATAAAGTGACTAACTGGTTTCTCTGGGCATACTTGCTGAGAGATTCTTGATTTCATTTAAGGAGAAGCCACAATACATCACATCACATCGAATCTGATTTCTTACCAATTTACAAATGAATGCTAACAATAATGATTAAAATATGTATGAAAAATGTAAAATTAAATACTGTAGTAAAAAAAAGTTTGTCTTGTATTAATTTTTTTCAAATATTTGAATTTTTTTATTAGTCATACTTTATTTGCTTATTTTTTTAATGCAAATTTTAAAGTAATTTTTTCTTGTTGCTTTGTTTTTATGTGAATTCTGAAAATTACAGCACCTATACCCCATTTTCAAGGCAAATTAAATCTATTTTTGTGCGATTTTTTTAATGCGGATTTTCTGTAGAACCTACCTACTGCATAAAACGAGACCCAGGTATAATCAGGCAAGATTTTATGGTTTTTTTTCAATTAGCATGAATATGTAATCACTTTTGAAAATACAAAATAAAATAAAATATTTTACATCATCTTATTACTAAAAAAAAAGTCAATTGTTATCTTTTTAAATTTATTAGAGCAATACATTTTTGTCAATAAATATTATTAATTCAATAAGGTTTCACAAATGTTTTAATGTTAATAATTTCATTAGAATTTGTGATTTGTTATTTTAAAAAAAGATTGACTGAAAACAAACATTTAATTCTCTTATATTCACCTCTCTAATGCACTTTTCTAATTCTGTGAGTATTATTTATACACTTACACCTACATATGTATATTCAACATCATTCAATTATGCCAATATATAATTCCACATATACAACAATGACTTAATGCCCTATTTGTTTATGTTTCAAGATTAAATATGGAATTGTGTATAGTAATTAAAATATTGATAATTTATCTCTCATATTTATATGTGATCTTGCTGGTTGTTATTATAAAGACAACATGATCAATATAACATTAAAAAGGTCATAGGGTTTGATCTCAAATTTCACTATTACAATATATATATATATATATATATATATATATATATAATATATATATATATATATATATATATATATATATATATATATATATATATATATAGGTATATAAAACTTTTGTGGAAGTTATATGACAATGAAAGTTTGCCACCCATGTTTGTCTTAGTTATCCATTTTCAGGGGTGTCAACTATTTGTTTATATTTATTTTCATAAAAATATTTTAACAAATGTGTTACTTATTAAAATTAAACAATATTAGAAAAATGAAGTATAAACTTTAAAAAAATAATATTAAATGGCTTATAAATTCCATTTCCCAACATATAATTAATATTTTTTTTATGTTTATGACAGTATATGAAAGTAAACATATTGCAGATATTGTTGTCATTATTTGATGGCATTTTATTATGTTTAGCATAATATTATTTTTGAGCTTTCACTTCATTTGTGTTTTTGTGGAAATGATTAAATCTGAAATCTTTTAATGATGGAAAAAATAAAAAGCACAGAGGAACTGAGAGAGAACATCAATTCCTTCTCAGCAGAACATATGCTGCCCCAACTGTTGAACATACATTTGTGGTGATGATGCATTCTATTAAGCATTTTTGCCTGCCAATATGAAGAACTCCCATTTGCATCACACTATTGCTATACTTTCTTTGACCAACTTTTTTATTTATATGAAGTTTTCTTTAACAATAATCATTTGTAGTTTTGTGAAATTTCTTTTGTTTTTTACAATCACAGCAAAAAAATAATATTAAATACAATAGCTTGTAGTTGCCCATATTATTTCCATTTTTTTGACTTCCCTTAAATGGATATTTAAAACAAATGTGGATGATAAACTGCCATCATATATCTTCTACAAAAGTAGCTATATAACACTTAATATTAGGACTTATAACCCCATACAATAAATATTTAAATAGTTTGTAACCTAACACAAGGCAATAATTAGCATGAATAATATAATCTTTTATTCTCATTTATTATTACAGAAGGTTACCTTGATTAGAAAAAAATCAATATTTAAATCAATCTTGCAATGTATCTAAATATGTAAAATATGGTAAAAATAGCACAAACATCAGTAATCACATTTTTTGAAGAATTTCAATGTCTTACCTATTTTTACTTTTTGGTTATTTGCTATTGGTAGTCATACTATCCCAATATTATCTGATAACAAATTAAAATCTTTCTCTAAACTTTTTGAATTTAATATTGGACATACTATTTATGGAAATAAATAAAGTTGTTATTATTTAAATCAACTTTTACTATTATAGTCATTTCATCAATACATGTAGAAATTTCTTTAAAAAAAGTGGGTATCAAATTTAACATAATAAAAAATCTCATAATTTTTCAAATTTTTATCATTCAATAAACTTCCCTTCCAAAATCCCTACTATTCACTGCCTAATCAATTGAACCTCTCTATTCACCGCAAGATAGATTTTAAAAAGTAATCTTTGATAATATTTTTTTAAAGGGTTAGTTTATATAATAGTCACAAAAATCTACTTCAAACAATATTGCATCATTTATGTCCTTATAGTTTTTTAAAAAAAATATTTTTATTCTCATCTATAATTTCTATTTTATCAGTACTAATGATACTACAACAATTTCTCCAACTTAAAGTAAATAATCTCTCTCTCTCTCTCTCTATCTCTATATATATATATATATATATATATATATATATATATATATATATATATATATATATATATATATATCTTTAATGCGCATGTGTATTGGCTTAATCGCTAATATTACTATTACATAAAAACCATAGTGCTATTATAAAATAATATCTCATTATATATAGCATGGTAAATCCAGTTGCATTTTCTGAAACAAGATATTTTATATCTTTTCTAAATTGTTCTACAGTTACACAGACAAATAATCTTTAATTGTAGTATGCAGATTTAAGTATTAACTCAAGAAAATCCTTGTCCTGCATCCAATTGTAAGTTAATCATTTTCTCAAGCTAGATAATAATTATGGATTCCCTGTCTGCTAAATCTGATCCAGTACAGCTTTAAAAAGATCAAGGCTCTTTAAATTGAATTTAGGATTGTTGTACATACTATTAAGATGAATAATGCAATTGCACAATCACATGATATCTGTGGCAGAGTTAATACTGGTACATGGTTGATATTTAAAAAAAAAGATTTAAAACAGTAACTTCAAAATAGAAAAAAGAATAAAAAAGAACGAAAAGAATCATTTGATTTAAAATAGTACGCAGCTTTTTTGCCTAAGCCCGTATCATATATAATAAGCCAGCAGGAGTAATTCCAGTTTTGACACAACTTACTGATTAATTGCAGTTAGCTTTTATTTCTGTGGGCCATTTAACTTTCCATCAACTATGAACTTTGATGTTAGTCTGAATTCAACAGTATAATGACAGAAATATGGGTAATTTAAATAAAGGTTAATAGCATTAATCATCTTCAATTTATTTATGTTGCATTTTTCTCATACAAAATTTATTATTAATTATATGTAATGCATAAAAAACATCTTATTTTTTAACCAAAAATATATTTATAACATCAGCCATTTTAATTTACCAGAAATTAGGATTCTTAAAATTTTTATTTGAAATTGCTTGACTGAATATTTTAGCTAATACATATACAGTATTCACTTTAAAATTAATTATTAATAATATATTAACAAAATTTATTTATATTTTTATGCTGAATAAAATTTGTAATTTTTTTTGGTACTATAATTTTTCAAGTGTGTAATAGCATGACCATTGTTTTGGATATGTCTGAACAAGTTAAGAGATTATGATTTAAAATCTGGCAAGTGAATATTATTTTAATCTTGGTTTAATAATTTTTCATCATATAATGTTGATTACTTATTACATAATTCATGAAATAATTTTATTTCCTTTTTTACTGAAAGTACTTTAGATTTACAATATTACAATTTTAATTTGACTGAGAAGCTTTAACTTAAAATTATTTGAATGGATATTTTCACTAATATAATATAGAAATTAAATCTAATTATTAATATTATAGCATATGAACAAAATTTATTTTTAGTTTTATACTGAATTAAGTTTGTACTTTTTTTATCACTGTATGTTTCTATGTCTGCAATAACATCTGATTTGATATATATATAATGATTTACAATTAAGCAAATTCTGGAATGTAAATAATATTTTATACATATTGGGTAATTTTGATCATTTAAAGTTGATTATTAATTGAATCATGCATGAAATTATTTTTTCTCAAAATAAGTTGCAATATATTAACCAAATTTTACACTTATGAAGCTCATAATTTTTATCATGAACAACATATTGTTAATAAGAATTTTAATCCATAAAAGTGAATGAAAATACAGTCTTTAAGTGAATGTGCATATTTTAAATTATAATATGAATATACTTGGCTGTTGTACATGAACAAAATAGGCTTTTGATTATCTACTGCACTGAATGATTTGAATTTTTTTATTTTTGTAATCATTAAGCTTTAATTTGAATATATCATTAAAGAATGTATAGATTGTCTCCAGAAAAGTGGTTAAATTAAATAAGATATTTTACATTAATTGTATTTTAATTTTATAAACAAAATTCTATATTATATACTGTACATTATATATCAACTATTAATAATTGATGACTGCTAATGAAAATATCCACAGAAAAGGTAATTTGTAAATATTCAGTTTTATTAGTGTCTCGCATGCTTTCGATATAACCTACATATCATATTCATCATTTAAAGTAATGTGACACATTACTATAAGCCATGAATATGATATATAAGTTATATTGAAAGTATGGTAGGCAGTAATAACACAGAATATTTAAAAACTATTATTTTGGTGGATGTTTTTATTAATGGTCATGTACAGTATAAAATGAATATACTATTGATTGTACAATTTTAGCATGAATGACACTATTTTTTTCTTATCCTATGATGTTATTATTTTTACTAAATGACTCCATTTTGAAAATGGTATTTAAAAAACTGATTTTTTAAGATTGTTGTAGTAAATAGTCAATTGTAAATCAAATAATAATAATAATCACTATTGGTAAATTTTCACATAAAGGTCTGTGGTAAGTTATATATAGATGTAATAATTTTCAGATCAGGTTAAAGAGAGCTAAGACAGTCATTACTTTAGATGGATATACAATGCTTATTACAAATTACACACAGCGATATATTCTACATTTTTTTGATAAACAGGTCACATGGTTAGTTTGGTGATGCTTAGCATGTAGCTAACACTTAGCACATGATTTTATTTAATTCTTTTTAATAAACATTTTTATTCAAACTGGTAGTGAGGTTAGCCTTATTTCAGACTACATGGTTAACATCTCATTGTTCTTTTCTCTACAGCAGAACTACTACAGCTGTTTCCTTCTCAATATTTGGTCAAAGACTATGACTGCTATATTCTTTTCAACAGCTGGAACAAGGCTGATAGTTACTTATTGGACATGGAAATCTAATATTCACCCCCACTAGTTTATTTTTTTTTGTAAACAGACAATATCTATCCAAACATAAACAACCACAGTCCCAACAGCTTTCACTCTCAACCATTTGATTCTCTTTTTAGAAATAGATTATTTCTCCTTTTTAATTCATTGAAAATTCTAGTTCTATTTATTGAAAAATTCCTCCATAGTTATTTTTTCTTAATTACTAGAAATAGGATAATCCTTTAATTTTGCACATGTTTTATTTCTTTAGGGATACAGAATTAATTGATAACAATTTTTAAAAAAAAATGTTAATATTTTAATTTCTTCTTTTAAAAATTAATAAAATTGATTTAAAATTTTTATTTATTTATCTCTCTTTTCTTTTTTCTTTTTTCAAAAAACAAAAACAATATAAACAAATAACTAATTAAAATTACTGAAGAGAGATAAAAAATATTAGTATTTATTTTACTCTTTTTTTCTTATATTTTTTGTCCTTACAAATACCCTTAACATGCATTAATTATTTATATTCTTATTATTTAAAGTGTTGAAAATTTGTTATTAATCAATTAAGGCATGAAGCTCCTTTAAAAAGTTAATAATCTCCATTTTAAAAAGAACTTGAGAAGTAATAATTCTTCTCAATATATATATTGTAATATAATTTTTAATGGATATTTTAGATGGAAAAATTTAATGTGTGGAGTTATCCATTATGTAATTATTTAAATAAAAAGCAGGTAACCTAGAACAATAGCTAATAAAAACCAATTCTAAGTCAAATGCTAAAGTAAATAAATAAATACTGACAGTCTTGGTGCATTCAAAAAGTGTTTCATCAAGCCTGTCTGTTTAGTTTTAACACTTGGCATGATGCCATTGGTTTTCATTATCTATTGTTCTAGATTAAGTACTTTCTATTTAAAAAGGCTATAAAAATGCTAAAAATGGTATATAAAAATAAAACAAAAGCTCTATTATTATTATTATTATTATTATTATTATTATTATTATTATTATTATTATTATTATTATTATTATTATTATTTAAAAGACTTATTCTTCTTTATATTTCTATTAATGCAAATGAATTTATTTAAAAAAACCAATTTCTTGAACTGATAACCTGATTTTTAAAAACAACATGACTTTTGAATAAAAATTAAAGAAATGAACATTGAACTGAATATTTTCAAATTTCATGATTTAAAAACTTAACTGTAAATTAATTATATATTTTAATAGCTCTGAAATCAAAAACATGGATTGCTAATATAATAAGAATGGGGAGAAAGGTCCACTTTTTATATGCTTTTATATTTTTCAAGAAATTGTATAAAAGATTAACATGTTAAATAAATAAATTGTATTTATACATATCTCTGTTTACAATTAATAGATGATTTATATTTTGTTATATTTATCAATCAACTTGGAAGTGAGAAGAAAATACAAAAAAATATTGTTCAAAAATAAATAGAATGTTCAAGGCTAATGGCTAACAAAATAGTTCCATTAAAATTATCACATTGCAATCTTCAACATGGAAATTTTAGGAGCTCCAAGAGACATAGAATAGTGACTTGGACAATTGATATAGTTATTATTGATTATTATACCATTCAGGTTTAAAAAATGATAATATTATTTTTATTTTATAAAAAATATAATTTCCCAAAATATTCTATATAAAAGAATAATATTAATTTTTAATAAATATTAATTTTTAAAAAATGAAAATAAATTATAGATTTTAATATACAACTATATCATCATCATCACCAACCATTACCAATCCACTGCAGAATGAGAGTCTCTCTAAGTTTATTTCATCTTTTCTGATCTCTAGCATCTCTTCTTCACATCATCCTTGTACACTTTATTATTTCATCCATCAATCTCACATGTGGTCTCTTACTGAATCTCTTGGAATCCAGTTTAAGATTTTAATTGTTCATCTATTATCATCTCTTCTAGAAATATGTCCAGCCTGACTCCACTTGTCTTTTAATTTATTCAATAATCTTAGTAACACCTGTTTGTTCTCTTACCCATGTATTGTGTTTTCAATATCTTCTTTTTATTACTAACATGTATCTCTCCATCCTTATGTCAGTGGTCTAAAGTTTCTGTATTGCTATTCTATTAAATATTTACGTTTCAGATCCATAAATAAAAAACTGGCAGAACTCATTTAAAAACCTTCCTTTTCAAATACATAGGCATATTTCCTTTTAATATTAAACTATTTCTACCAAAAGCACTCCAACCAAGTTTAATTCTATGATTAATTTTATCCATTATATTTTCATTTACAGTAACAATCTGATCAAGGTACTTGTAGTCATATCTTCTTCTAACTCATCATAATCAATTTTTATTTTCATTTTTTGAGAAAATCCATTGAACATTATTTTAGTCTTTTTAACATTTATTTTACTTTTATTTGATAACTCTTGTAATATTTTCTGAAGTTCTGAAGAATTATTTGCAAAAACAACTATGCCATATCCAAAATCTAAATAACTTGAATAAGCTTCTTTTATTTTTACTCCTTTAGGTTCCCATTTTAATCCACAAAATACTTCTTGCAGCATTGCTGTAAAAAGTTTTGGAGATAAGAAATCACCCTATCTTACACCCTTCTCAATGTTAACCTTCCTAGTATCATCATGTAATCTAATTGTTGTTTTATTTTTATAAATATTCTTCAGAATGTGACAATAGCTTAGTATATACATTGATGATCCAATGTTTTAATCAATGAAGAAATGCTTAGAGAATAAAATGCCTTTTCATAATCTATAAATCCAAGCATAATGGCAACTCATATTCAGTGGTCATTTTTCTAACTTCTCTCAAATCTTGGATATAATCTATTGTACTAAAACTACTTTTAAATCCAACTTGTTCTTTTGGTTGGTGAAATCCTGAGTTCTCTGTAGATGAGTTGTAATTATCTTGATATTTTATATAAAACTGATAAAATACTGACAGGTCTGTAATTTCTAATGTCTTCTTTATCCCCTCTTTAAAATATTAATATTAATATTGCATTATTTCAATCATCTGGTATATATTTATCATTTAGACATTCATTATGTAACTTTGTCAAAATTTTTTCTATTTCTTCACCTATGTATAGATTATAATTCACTCATTACCTTCAGCTTTTTCCTTCTTCATGTAAACTTTTTATAAAATTGAGGGGCACATTAATTTAGTTAAATCATATGATAGACAAACAAAATATTTAATAAAATAAATATGATTATAATTATTAACTTTTGCTGTACAATAAATATCTTTAACTTAAAGCAGACTAGAGGTGTATATATCTTTACCCGATGCTGGAGATTTAAATACTGTAATTTTTTTTATTAAAAATAAAAAAAATAGTGTAAGCAGTTAATTTATTATTCACAGAGACAAAGCTCTCCATACAGTAATGCCACTCAGTGCAAGGCAGAGTAATCAATGGATGCAGAAAGATTTTTGCATAAAATCCCTATTTAGTGCCTACTTATCCAATATCCCCAAACTAACTTGTGGCTTTCATCAGTTAGTGGTGATCATGTGATGTTTGTTAATTTATTATTATTATTATATCTTTGGTATCTTAATTATCAGTTTCATATTAAATATTGTATATAATAAAGTTAGTATTGTTATCAATTGCCATGATGTCCTTATATTAAAATTTTGGTAATAGTGCATATATTGTACCTCATCACTTGATGGCACTGTTTTTTCCCAACACACATAGATATACCATTTTAGCAGCCTTACTTACAGCTAATACTATAGTAGTGTTGTTGTAGCCATAACAGGCTGCCTGATGGTGATTATTCTACACTTACATAATGAAATACCATGCCCATTGTCTTGTGACAGTATTTCTTAAGTGAGAACAATTGACCTCTCACTATGGTATGATTTTATGGTTTCTGTATTTTAAATTCATGAAAGTTTTAAAATATACATTTCCGAATAATTATGATAGTGTACTCAAAGTAGTAGTATATAGTAAAAATTATCAGCCTGTTACACATGCTTTCCTGCAATTGTAACTGCACACAACTTTGAAAGGTTAGAGTGAATAGCAGAGTTTGCCCGAGTTTACACAAAAATTCACATTTTCACGTGAAAACATTGTTCGAGGTTGCAGGTCCTTTTGGAAGTTGTAAGGTTGGTTTTTTAGATTACTGCATCTTTTGGACAATCCTTTGGATCATCAAAACCATCATTTCCCCCATCCTGTACATTTCAGTGCTATGTGGTGACAAGTCCTCTCTCTCTGATCCTTCCTTATTTCACAAGTTGTTGTTTAAACTCAATGCATTTTGTATGATTGGCTAAACCATCGTTCCCCCTCCCCACACATTGATGCAATTGCCAATGCTGTCTTTCACAAGTTGTTGTCCAAAAGAACTTGTTTGTTTTCAATCAAAAATAAGTACAGTAATTAATTTATACATCTTTGTTTTTAATCTCAAAATAATACATGAAATCAGACAATAAGGACAAAAAATACTGTAGTACTTTTATATATAGAAACCAATGGCCTGTGAACCAGTGTACTAATGTATGTTGGGTGAAAAACAGTGTTATCAAGTGGTGGAATGCAGTATATGTACTATTACCAAAATTTTATTTATGCCTCATTGAAGTTTGCTTTAGGTCTGCTGCATTTATTCATTATTTTACTCTTATTTTAAGATTTTAATATAAATCTTAAACATTCATATTATCTACTTGCACATTTACTTCATGCCATAAGGTCATTGTAACTGGTCAGAGAAATAGTATCCATATAGTGCCCTTAATTATTAACATACACAATTTTGCAGGTTAGAATATGCTTCCACAGTCAATTCCTTCTTTTTTACCATTACAATAAAAATTAGAAATCTTTCTTGAGATGTGTAAATTTATTTGTGTTTTTTAGCTCAATTTACATAGTCAACTTAATGACCTAGGAAGGTTATATTTAAATAATAAAAATAGTTAATGCCATCTAAGTACCATTTAATATCACCATCATAGAAACAATGAGTGCAATACATGTGAAGGTGTGTGTGGATTTTAAAAGTGATCTATTTTAGTGTCATCTATCTAGTTGAAAAAAAAATAGATGTCTATGCAATATATTATACTGAGCTCTGTATTATTTTTTTGGTTATCCTGTAGATGCTTTGATCTCAATGTCAGATTTGCTTCTAAAAAATATACACACAAAATTAGATTAAATATGAAAATGCATTTAGAAAGTAAATAACTCATTTCAGTTGAATAAGATCTACCATGTTAAATCTATCTCCGTCTTTAATGTCCATAATTTTTTGTAAAATCTTCATTCTTTTATAGATCTTAGTTTGATTTTGAACTCACTACTTATAATCTTATATGTTTCAAAAATTGGGGTGTGGGTTTACAGAACATAATATATCTCACCTTTTATTCATTTTAATTGTCCTGTGCGAAGTTATATTAAGACTACATCTTATGGTATTTTAAACATGACAACATTAATTAGTAAGCAAGTATGGAAACATTCGTAATCTTTGTAATTCGATATACTGAAATAGAAAATAATGTATTAGGATGATTATAGTATGCTAATAAATGGACCACAGTGACATCGCTACATCTTAGTGACTCGTTGTTAGATGTATAAATACTTTTTAATTTTTTATCAAAAACACTCATGTTCAAATGAATATTTTATCCCAGAAAGAACAATTACTTTTAAACACATATGTTAAAAACAACTGCTGGATCTTGTTTAACGTTTAACTTCAAACATTATTTACTTTATTTTATTCAATTTTTAATACAATTTCATGTACATATTCACGTAAATCTTTATATAAAAATTTTCATTGATTCAAAATTTTATCTATTATTTAAGTGGAAAATTTCCTTTTTACCTAACAAGTATAAGAATCACAAAAACAAATATTTTCTTAATATCTTAAATGTCAAATCTTAATACTTCTTAACAAAATCTAATTTTATTTATATAAATCCCAAAAATATATTTTATACTCAATCTCAGCCACTAGAATGAATACACATTCCAATACACATGTATAGATATAGTTTGTGCCTTTAAGTATAAATATAAAACAAACCATGAGTCTTTAAACATTTAAGCAATGTTATGTACATAAAACGATAAAATTACACAAATTATTATAAGTAATGTTTCATTAAGATTCACAATAATAATAATGATAATAGCAGCAGCAATAATAATAATAATAATAATAATAATAATAATAATAATAATAATAATAATAATAATAATAATAATAATAATAATAATAATAATAATAATAATAATAATAATAATAATAATAACAACAACAACAACAATAATAATAATAATAATAATATGTAAATAAGCATTTATTTATATAGTGCAAAGTTTATAATTGCAATACATTAAATATCAGCCTTTTATAGCTATTGTACATGTGCTTTTATGAGTGTTAAATAATAAATGAATACTTTCACTGCCAATACAAGATATAGCATTTAAGAAAGAATAAAATGAATCCACTTATTCTTTCTGAACCCAAATGTTCTTATATGGGCAAATGTTAAGTATTGCCAAAGAAAGCGTGAAGATAGATCATTCACTTTAAATTACAGTGCGCATTGTCTGACTGGATGACGTCGATGAAATTACTTAGAATTTACTAAACATCACTTTCAAATAAAATTTAAACATATGTAAATAAGCATTTATTTATATAGTGTGAAGTTTATAATTGTAATACATTAAATATCAGCCTTTTACAGCTATTGTACATGCGCTTTTATGAGTGTTAAATAATAAATGAATACTTTCACCGCCAATACAAGATATAGCATTTAAGAAAGAATAAAATGAATCCACTTATTCTTTCCAAACCCAAATGTTTATATATGGGCAAATCTTAAATACTGGTAAAGAAAGTGTGAAGATAGATCATTTGCTTTAAATTACAGTTCGCGTTGTCTGACTGGATGACATTGACAAAATTACTTAGAATTTACTAAACATCACTTTCTTAAATGCTATATCTTGTATTGGTGGTGAAAGTATTCATTTATTATTTAACACTCATAAAAGTGCATGTACAATAACTGTAAAAGACTGATATTTAATGTATGACAATTATAAAATATAAATAAATGCTTATTTACATATGTTTAAGTTTCATTTGAAAGTGACGTTTAGTAAATTCTAAGTAATTTTGTCAATGTCATCCAGTCAGACAATGCGAACTGTAGTTTAAAGTGAATGATCTATCTTCATGCTTTTTTTGCCAGTACTTAAGATTTGCCCATATATAAACATTTGGGTTCGGAAAGAATAAGTGGATTCATTTTATTCTTTCTTAAATGCTATACCTTGCATTGGCAGTGAAAATATTAATTTATTTATTAACACTCATAAAAGTGCATATGCAATAACTGTAAAAGGCAGATATTTAAAGTATTACAATTATAATCTTCATGCTATATAAATAAATGCTTATTTACATATGTTTACATTTGAAGTGACATTTAGTAAATTCTAAGTAATTTCATCAACGTCATCCAGTCAGACAATGCGAACTGTAATTTAAAGTAAATGATCTCTGTCTTCACGCTTTCTTTGCCAGTACTTAAGATTTGCCCATATATAAACATTTGGGTTCAGAAAAAATAAGTGGATTCATTTTATTCTTTCTTAAATGCTATATCTTGTATTGGCAGTGAAAGTATTTATTTATTATTTAACACTCGTAAAAGCGCATGTACAATAGCTGTAAAAGGCTGATATTTAATGTATTACAATAATAATAATAATAATAATAATAATAATAATAATAATAATAATAATAATAATAATAATAATAATAATAAATAATAATAATAATAATAATAGTAATAACAACAACAACAGGAGTAATAATAGTAATAGTTTTCAATATTGGTTTGCACAGGATTCCTCCATCTACACTCACATTTATTCAACTTTTATTTGTATACTCCTCAATTTGAAAATAATAATTGATTTTTTTTTAAAAAAAAAAAACCTTAAATTGATTTTATAACTTTATGACATTGATTATCAAACACTTTAAATGCTGCAGTAGTTACCTTTTTACATATTTATTCAAACTAGATAGTTTAAACAAATTTAACTTTTTTCTTTTCTTTTTAAACAAGCTGACAATAAAAGAAAGGGGATGTCAACTTTGTCCTTTTTTCTAGTTAAGTATGCTTAAATATTCTTTTTGTTTTTAAAAAATTATTTAAACAAAATCTTTACATAAAAGAAATAATCTAAAGAACTACATACATACAAAAAAACAACAACTTAATATCACTCTGAAACATAATTTTAAGAACACAATAGTTTTCATAATTGATTTTCAAATATATATTTATATTTCATAGGGTGTATATGTGAGAGAAAGAGCACACTTTATAATCCTTTTGAGTATTTTATAATTCAGACTACATATAAATAGCTTTACTTTATATCTTCAGACCCACAAATATATAAATATGTAATTGTTTTGTGAGCAAAATTTTTTATGCAAGATGTTTTTTTTACTCTTTTTCATTGTGAATATTATTGAAGCTTCAGGTTACCTAGGATTAAGTCAAATTTACTGCAGCCATTATAATAAATTTTGTCAGTTATTTTTTAGAAGTCCTATATATATATATATATCGACTGGGTAGAAATTTGACTTTCTCTCTTCATTGAGGCATTTTTAAAATGTTGTCTTCAAGAAAGAGGGGATATCAAGTTTTTTTCTTTATTTTATGCTGCTGTTAAAATGAATTTGTACATTAATAATTTGGAAAGTTAATAAAAACTGGGACATTTCTTTAACAAACTAGAATTTCACTCAATTTTTAGCTTATTTCAAACCTTATTTATACTCTTTTACCAAGTTCTATCTTCATCTAGGGATTAACTTTTATTTTTAATAATTAATACAAATAAATATAAAATAATTTTTTAAATTAATCAAACCAATATCATAAAAGAATTTTTTCTACTTAACCTAGAATAATTATAGGATTTAAATTTAATTAAAACATGTTTCTTTTTTTTTTTTAATTTTAAATAGTTTATTTCTAATATATAGGGTATATGAGCACAGACTTTTCGTTATAGTTTATTTCTCTAAAATTTTGATTTAAAAATTTTTTTAGTTTATTCTCTTTTTAGAGTAGTACTATAAAATAATTTTTCAAATCTCTTTCCCCTTAAAAACATCCTTAATTACATTAATTAATTAATATTCAAATCACTATTAAAATAATCTTAAATTTTTGTTTTCTTTCACTAAATATTTAGTAACAATATATATATATATATATATATATATATATATATATATATATTATAATTTTGAATGAATGTATTTATGAATATATTTTACCCATTTATTTCTCTTAAAATTACTTTGTACCAATTATTTTTTATGCATATATATATATATATATATATATATATATATATATATATATTAAGGTTTTCAAACATATTGACAATAAAACAATTTTTGAATATATTAAAAGGCTACCTTGGATGTGAGTATATTTTTGGTTGCTGGATTGTCTTATATAGTCACCTTAAACTCTATCTTATTTTAGTAAGAGTGGTTCAAAAATATAAAATATTTTTTTTATCAATCAATCAATAATTCTCTAACTTCTGAACAGGTACAGAGAGCAATACACATCCATTTGTCAATTACATTCTATTAATTGCCACAAACCCAACTCCATATATCTCTTCCCATCGCAGATAATATCCAGTAAAGATAATTTTCTCCATCTTCTTTTCTTGTTATCGTCTGCCATTCTTTTGAAGAATTCTTTAAGCAATCCTTATTTCTTCATATATGTCTAATCCAGAAATTAACATACTTTTTCATTAACATTATGATAAACTTCCTAATTATTCATTTTATTTATCCAAGTAATTTTTTCATGTTCTTCTCTACATCCACATTCCAAAGGTTTCTAATCTGTCCCTAATTCTTTGTCATTATCTATGTTCACATATAATCTTTTTTTTTCAAAGTTTCATAAAAAATTTCTTTCTTTAATAAATTCAATTTTTGACCATTGCTATTTGTTTTAACTTCATTATCACTGCTTTTATTGTTATTCAACCGATTACCTAAGTATTTAAATTCATTCTCCTTGAATTTGTTCATATTCATAATGAAAAAAAAGAAAGCAATTTTAAAACCAAGTAATTTTCCAATCCTTTTTTCACCCAGCTATAACATTCATTATAAGCTTGATGTGCTAATTTTGTCTCATAAATGATCATGTGGCTACAGATTTCCTCTTCACACTTGGTACCTATAGTTATCTTTTCCTCTTTGATAGAATGCTATTGCTAATCTCAATGGAGAGTTGAGTTATTTAATGGTGTTAAACACTTCTACAAGACATTCATTGAAATTGTAGTATTTTATTAAAACAGACAATCTCCCTGCCCCCCTCCTCATAACTTTCTGATAATAAATGCTATTCTATTGTCAGCAACGGATTATTTGCATTTTTTTTTTTTTTTTGCTTTTTCTCAATTAATTTTTACATCTGAGATCACTTTCCTTATTAGCAATCTAGGGTTGCTCCGGGCAGCATGGGGTCCATGCCATGAACTCCAATAATTTTTTTATTTTTTGATAGATTCTTTTTTTGTAATATATACAATTTTTTATGTAATCATATATATGTATTAGAGATATTTAATTTTTAAAATGTAATAATTTAGTCTTGATTTTTAAATTTAAAAATAAAATATTTTTAGACTTTTGCAGTATTTAAATAATATTTTTCTCTTGTTTTATAACATATTTTAAAACTAATCATTTTGCCTCAAGAAATGAAGTTAAAATAAAATGAAAAAAAAAATCAACCAAGATTAAACTTGACAACATTAATTTTTCAGCTTGAGTGATTTTACAACCTAAAACTATTCAAATTCATGGAGATACAGTATATAAATATATAGTCACTGCATTAGATTTTAAAACATTCAGTCTATTGAACACTATAGCATAGCAACTATATATATATAATTATTCAGATATAAAACATGTTTGTAATAGTCTGAAACGTGTTTGCAAATTACATTGTATTTAAATAAGAAATAAAATTTTCAAAAACTATAGTATATATAAAGCTGATAAAGCTAAATTAATGTCAATAATGGGTGTTTAGGCTGTCACTAACCAATATTAAAGTGGGATGTCATATGCTTTAAGAATGATTAAATAATATTTTATCCAACATGTCAGCTGATAATGATGTTCAAATAGTTATTTAAAATGTCACTACCTTACATTTTACATTCATCGTTTAGGTGCAATAAAATTTACTATCATGTGGGAAAATAACTGCTTTTTATACTAATAAGTAGGACTTAGAGTAGATGTTTTAATTTTTAGTGCAGCTGGCAAATATTTTATTAAGATAGAGAAATTGTTTTGTAATTATCTAAATTGTTTCTGATGCACATCACAAAATTGATATATATATATATTGTAGTAGTAAAAAGATCTCAAAAATATACTGATGTATCTTGTAGCAATAAATAACTTGAGAAATATTATTGATGCATGCTAAATGACGCAAAAAAATCTAGAAATAGCATATGGATAATTAGTAAATATAAATGACTTAAAATATACCAAAAATAATCTATAAGTAGAAGCTAAGGAAGGACCAGAGATTAAAAACATACACATAGATTAATATATTCTTAAGATGCTTAAAATATCTGATAAAACAAATTAATTCCGTCAGAAAAAATAATTAAAAAACATATTTCAGGCTACAATAAAATAAACAGCATCGGTAAAGTGAAAATAAATAAAAAGTTATATAATCTTACTGAAGCAATTATTGAAACTTGTAGAGAGAAGTTCAGGAAGAAATGGAAGAAGGTCTGAGATTTAGATCAGCAAAAGAAAGACATCAGTCTATAGATAGACGCACTAAAATACCTTAATCTTGATTAGGTTTTAACTATGCCTTAGAGTAAAATTGCTGTAGATTGTAATTGTGTAATAGCCTTCACTTGTAATAATATTCAAAAGTTATCAAAGCATTATATGATCACCATTTCATATGTTTACACATTCTGTTAATAAAAGTGCAAAATCTCCTTACAGTAATGCCACCACTTGCAAGCTTTCATAATCAATGAATGCAGGAAGGTTTGTGCATAAAATCCCCATTCAGTGCCTACTCATCCAATATCCCCAGATTAGTTTCTAGCTTGTGCTTTAATCACTGAGAAATCTTGGATTTGGGAGTATTATGGGAGGGTTGCACTAGATTCTAAAATCTAGGTGCAGTCCTCTCAAATCCAAGGCTCTTCACTGATGACAACCACCTAAAACCTAGCCTGGGGATGTTAGATGAATAACTATCAGATAGGGATTTTATATACAAACCTTCCTGCATCCATTGATTATGAAATCTTGCACTTGGTGGCACTAATGATTGGAGAGTTTAATACTCTTGTTATATTTAAAAGTTTTTAGTAAATAAAGCATTGGTTAATATGGCCTGAATGTTTAGTCCATACTATGAAAATATGAGTGTAAGAGGTAGCATTGTATTATAGACACAAACTAATATAGATGACATTGGATTCATACCAAAATTAAAGATAATCTATTAGGTACCAGAATAAAAAAGGAGTCAGCAAATCCAACATCAGTAGTCTAAAAATATAAAGATAATGATAGAATTCAGAATGATGAAATTAAAGTCACTCAATGCTATTGTCACCAAGTCAGAAATAACCAGATGAACATGAAATCTGGTGAAACTCAGTATATGCTTCACATGATATTAACTGAGAATCTAGTCATGTAATTTATCTACATTTTAGAAATGACCTAATAATTGGTAAAGGAAGTCAGTCCACTCATTTGATGTTTCAAGTCTTTATTTGATGCTTTAATAAACTAGCTGTACAAACAATATATTTAGAAGATAAATAGTGTCACTTTATCTTAGCAAATACTATTTACTAAGGATTTGTTTCTAAATGAAAAAATTAAAAGAGGACAGACATTATGAAAGAGTGCTTGAGAATTGCAAAGACTTTAAGGAATATGGAGTTTTGAAAATCATAGTATCATCAATTACAAATTGAAAATAGAATAGAGATGAGAATTTGACAAAATAGTAGTGCTTTCAAAACATAAGGTGTATAGGCAGAAGTTGTAAATGTCAGAAGAAAAATACAGGTTCAATAATTCTCATGAATCAGAATGCTAAATAATATAGTGTTTTTAAGCAGGAAAAGACTAGAAAATGGTTTGAATTAATTGAAAGGAGCTCCTTTGATTCTCTTTTGAAGCCTTAAAGAAAATGAACAGGGTAAATTACAAATGACCACTGGATATATTTTTGCAATTTCAGCCATTATTATTGGCTTCTCACCAACACTTCTCACCTAGTATAGTGAGTTTAATAGTTTTTTTACTTTTAAGTTTAAGATCAAGAAATATCATTTATGTTTTTTATTACTTTTATAATGCTTTTTTATAACCCACTATGATGGTTTTGATTGCCCAGTAATCTTCTTCATACTATAACAAACCCAATACAAAAACATGAATACAATATATATAAACGTATAGTTTTTACCTTATATATATATATACTTACTTTCTATTTTATAATCACTATTTATATATACACATATATCTTCATGTATCTCTATATATAATTATCACCTTTTTATATATTATACATTTTAATCTTTTATATTCTATATTTATCAATCAATACTTCCTATAATTATACATATTTATATATATTATTTTTATTTCATTTTTTTATTTTATTCATGTATTTGTATTGTGTTTGTTATAGCTCTGAAGAAGATTGCTAGGGCAATCGAAACCATCATAATCGATTGTAAAAAAAACATTGCAAAAATTAATAAAGAACATAAAGATGTTAATGTTATATGGATTTGGAAATGCAATAACAAAGAAAGATAAAGTTATAATACTTCATAAAGAACACAATGAAAAAATATCATGATCATTCTTTTCAGTTGCCTGATAATTTATACCTAACATTTTAGTTGAGATTTCTTGATAATATGATAAATGTGAATGAAAATGACATCATGAGAGATATAGCTAAATTATGGCTTTTATTCTCAGGATGCTGTAAAGTCATTAGTTAAGGCAGAAGTTGAAGACTGAATTGGAAGACAAACTATCCAATATTTAATGGGACATTATTGGACTTTGCAAAAATAGATACAGGTAAAGAGAGATCATTAAAAATTGTCACTTATTTTACTGCTACAAAGGCACATACTGAAAGCACAAGTAAGTAGAATTTCATTATAAATAAAGAGTGAAAGAATAACATTGTGGATATTGATGGGGGTATGAGAGAAAGTGGCAAAATTTAGTTATTCAAATTAATGGAAGATACTATGTGCATGGCTCAACAAGTTCTCATTGTAATTAAGGAAGTAGAGGATTTTATATGAATATACAAAATGTTTTGGATCATAACAAATGATATTTTAAAATTGTCATAGTAGACTTTAATACCAGAATTGGTAAGCCACTGAAAAACATTAAGCAGAAAAGGACATAGAAATATCCAAAGAATGATATAGAAGAATTGGACTAAATTTTGACTAACATGGAATACATATTTGAAGACAATGTTCATAATAGAATCAACATAGGAAGTGATTATTGATTAGTGAGATGTAAGATACATGTTAATGCAAATGTAAAGAAACATAAACTATTAAGAATGTCAGAATTAACAATTGGCATTCCTAATTTTCACAAACATGCCAATGAATTTAAATTGGTCTTTAAAAATTGTTTTAGAATATTAAGAGATTGTAAATATGATACAAACTTCCATAAAATAAATAAGATCATAACTGAAACATTATTAAGAATGGCAACAAAGATAGCTGGTACAAAAAAGACACAATTTTCTAGTAAATTTTCTACTAAGATAAGATATATAAAAATTATGAATTCATTAAAAAGTAATGAATTAAAAAGAATCAAATATCTTTAGACTTTAATAAAATGGAATGAAAAATAATTATTAATAATATAAAAATATATAATTGTGTATTGTTAAGAAAATCATAGAATAAATGTTTTAAAATATAAAATACCTTAACATTTGAAGTTACTTTTGCAATAAGAAAAAAAATAGAATTATTACAAAAAACAGAGATGATATCATGAAATGTGTGAAAAAGTCGAATAATAAGAAGAAGATGGATACAAATAGTTTATAATAATTTATAATGGTTAATAAGTTTAATGATAATAATTTTAAAATTTAAATTTCATATAGTAATATTTAGATTGATAGTAAAAAAATTAATAAACAAATCACGTAAGATTATAAGTTTCATAGATTGATTATAGTTTATAGTTTCTACATGCATGATGATATTAATAGATATAAAATAATTAGTAGATAGTAAGGACTTACTGATTTCACTTATGTAATAATAATAATAATTAATGATATAGGTATAGTATAAATTGGTAATAGTTTAATGTATGTATATATGTTTAAGGTATAGATGTGTATATATTTGGAATAGATATTGAAGATGGTTTTATTTATATATTGCATATAATAGGGAAAATATATGTAAGTATAGTACAAATAAAGAATATATATATATATTATAATGATCTGGAGAAAGGGGAGACTTAACGAATCTACACTACAGGGTGCCACTAGGCATTTGAACCTAGAAAATTTATAAATTAGGCAGATACATAAGTAAAAAAAAAAGATTTTTTTTTTATTTTATATATTTTAATATCCGGTCATTAACCCATTGTCACTAGCTCAGTGGAATAGCAGAGATTTATATTTTAAAATAAATTCTTGTCTAAGATATATTTCAATATTAAAAAAGAAATAAAATAAGCCACTGTCAGTAATTAACATAGAAAACATTTATTTACGCACATATATATATATAAAATTTAGCATTATCATTTTAATATGTTTACTTTAGCATTTAACTACATTTTTAACTTTTATTTTAGATTTTAATTTACATTTTTAATTTTTATAAGTTCACACAGATGAGTTTAGTATTTTTGTTTAGAGTGTCGAGTATGAATAGACTACATAGATTTGCATTTGAAAAGAAAATATTCTGTCCCTCATTTAACCTTAGGCCAAAAGTTGACAGTCAAACTGGAGTCAATCCATTTGATACATTGATGTATTCAATGTAATATGAATACGACAGCACAAATAGGTTAAGAGAAGAAATTGATTCTCATCAGATAGGAATACTACATCTATCTGACAAGAAGAGCAATAAAAAAACTTCATAGGAAAGGACAGCGGACTCTGACTTATTATCCCTTCCATAGGCAAACGGTTGTGTGCGGCATATAAAGCGATTCTGCCCATAGCGAATCTCGTACTACATCTACTAATTACACCAATATATCCAATCCATTGACCTAATTTAACTATGAAACAAGTAACCTAAGATTATCCTCCCTTAATATAACTTTACAAATCTATATAGCCATTCATGCTCGACTTAAGTTTAACATTTATATAATTTAATTTAACGAAAAACAAAACAGTCATAATAAAACTTAAAAAAAAAAAAAAAAAATGGAAATGATTTTACAAAAGAAATACATCAAATTAAAATTACTTATTAGTAAATAAAGTTGGTCAGATAGGATTCTATTGCAATTATTTTAAATACGGAAAGTTTTTAATTTAATGTTCTTTAATTATAAAGTTCTTATGGTTTTAAACAGTTCATCTTTATCTGTTGCTTGCCATTTGAACGTGAATTCAATTGACATTATGTCATTGATGATGATGATCCTTCTATTGAGGTTCGATTTCCTGATGGATTTCTCTCATTTGCTATTAGTTTCTATTGTTTTCCTATCTGACCATTGCTTATACATTTAAATGCCCAAAGGCTAGTTCACTTTGACTAATTAAAATAATCATTTCCATTTTTCAATAACATTAATTAATTTGTTTTCAAACTTGAAGATATATTTTTATTTTTAAATTTTTTTTAAGTTTTTGCTTTTAAAATACTTTTTCTATTTTTAATAAAGTTTCATTTTAATATTTTTTTTTCATCTGTGCGATTTTATATATATATATGAGTTTAGTATAGAATTTTAATTTTCAATTTTTAATTCTTAAAAAGGAAGTTTTATTTACGAACTTTTATTCCTTTCATATTTACTAATAAAAAAACAATGTAATGTCCTCTGTGCCTGTTACAATATATATATATATATATGGTATGTATGCATATATATATATATATATATATATATATATATATATATATATATATATATATAAATAGGTAATAAGATATATGTAGAAAATGAGTCATTTAAATGTTGATATAATGTTATGTTTATATAATTAAGTACTTATATATTTATGTATTTATATATATTTTGTAGCTCTGAGAGAGATTGCTGGACAATTGAAACTGTAAGATAGATTTATTTCAATTTAATAAAGTAAGCATTAAAAAAGTAAAAAGAAAAATGTATTTGTTTGATTTTTTGAAAGGAAAGTTCTTTAAAGAAATGGATATGTAATGCAAAGAAGATAGATAATATTAAAAATAGAGTAAGGTTAATTTATAAAATAAATTGTTTTCATTGCAATATGATATATATATATATATATATATATATATATATATATATATATATATATATATATATATATATATATATATATATATATATATATATATATATATATCAGACAGGAAAGTCTGCTATTGATAGAGGTTAGGAGCATGATATGGAAATTAATAGAAAGGATACAAAATCAGGACATTATGTATTTATTTTTTTAATACTATCCATAAAGTAAAGCATGAAAAAATTAATCAGATAATAAAATATATGAAAAAATTACAAAGAAAATAAATGTTTTGAAAGTTTGTATATTCAAGAAAATTTAAATATATGTGTAAACATGGTTAAAGGCCTGGCACAAATAGGTGAGAAATGGCAATTTATGGATTATTGGAAACTTTAGTTATAATTAAATATTATTTGTTAATTCAATGTAAATGCTTGAAAGCAGAAAGGGTACAAATAATGAAGTTATGGAAGAATAAATATGAACAAAGTGATTATTTAGAAGGTGGATTATTGATTTTTATGCTAGATTTGGGAAAAGATAAAGGGGATTAGATATAAAGGCCATGGAGTTGACAATGATTATGTTGTGGAAATGGGATGGAGCAGAATATGGGAAAACTTAGGGTGGAGAATGGAAAGACAAGGTAAAGTGGCTAACAGCTTTCTCTGGGCATAGTGGCTCAGAGAATCCTGACTCGATATAAAAAGTTACAATTCATCACATCACATCACATCATGTGATTGTAAAAAATAACTTGATAAAATTCCAAAAAGGAATGAAAGTCTAAGTTTGGTGTTAAATAAATTTTTAATTATTTTAGAAGTAAATTTTTTCAATTCAAACAGCCTTCTCAGAATGAAAAAAAAAACTACTGAGTAGCAGGAAAGATATTTAGTTCTAACAAGGCCTGTCTAAATGGAGCAAAAATCTTAAAGAGTCCAATAACTGGTTCCTAAAACATGTATGAAAGTTGAAATGTTGGAAGGTAAAGAAATGTGAGAAAAACAACAAAAAGTGTTTTTAAAATATTTAATTTTTTATTGAGGTATATTTGCATATATATAAATAACACTTTATTGATTATTATTTGGTATTTTTTTATAAATATATTAAGAAATGGTTGAATTGTACTCTTCTTTTTCTTTTCTTGATAAAAAGTTTCATAATATGATGTGTCATTTTCTATTGCCCTTTATACTAAATTGCAAATTGTACAGAAGTAAAATGTATTAAATTAGAAGACTGTCTAATGTAAATAAAGTTTTATTATGGAAAATAATTGCCACACAAGACTTATATAATTATTCTATTATTCATTCTAGAAAAATTTACAAGAAATTAACATGGATTGAACTTAAAATACTTCATGCAAATACTTTATACAAATTAATTGGAGTCAGTGTCGTGTGCAAAAGGGTAAGGATCATAGTAAATTGAATAATTATAGATCGATAGCGGTAACATCAGTTTTATATAAAGTTTTCTCGTATAAGGTGGCTAGTAAAGTTGTAAAATGGATGGAAGGGAATAATGTAGTGGGGAAAATGCAAGGAGGTTTTAGATTAGATAAGCATATAGGAGATAGTTTATTTGTAGTTACACAACTTATGGATATGAGTAGGAATGCAGGTAAACAGTTATATATGAGTTTTATAGATATAGAGAAGGCATATGATAGAGTAAATAGAAATAGATTGTGGATAAGTTTAGCAAATTTGGAAATGGATGAAGCTTTAATAGATATTATTAAGAAATTATATGAAAATAATTATTATATATATCAATTAGAGAATATAGAATCAATTAAAGTTAAAAATGGTGTGGGACTAAGGCAAGGATGCCCTATGTCACCTATTTTGTTTATGTTGTATTTGAGTGAAATGGAAAGAGCAATAGAAAGAGGGATAGAGATACTGTTAATAGGTAGTAAGGGAGTATATATTTTGTCAGGTCTTTTTTTGCAGATGATATATTTTTGTGTGCAGAAAAAAGAGAAAATATGGAAGTTATGTTGAGAACATGTGCAAGGGTGGGTAAAGAGAAGAAGATTAAATTTAGTGAAGAAAAATCAAATATAATGATGGTTAATACTGGGGAAAGAGAAGATGTAGAATTTTTATTGGGAGATATTAAGCTAAGTGTGGTGAATAGATATAGTTATTTGGGAATTATTTTAAGTAATCAGAAAAATTATTTGGATAAATGGGAGAAAAAATTGATAAATGAAGCAAAGAAGAGAAAGGGATTGATACAGAAATTAACAGTGTTTTTATATAATAAATATGATGTAGCTAGAATTATATGGAAAGGAGTTGCAGTAGCAGGGTTAACATATGGTAATGATACATTATATGTTAGTAAAAAGATATTAAGATTACTTAAAAAAAGCTCAAAGGGAAATAGGAAGACATGCATTGGATGCAGAAGTATGGGCAGCAAGAGAGGCAATTCAAGGAGAAATGGAATGGTCAAATTTTCATATGAGAGATGCAAAAAGTAAAATAAAAATGTTTGGTAGATTGCAGGTTATGGATAATAAAAGAATAGCTAAAATAGTATTTAATTGGGTTATGAGTAAAGGGCAGGTAACAAGATGAGTGAGAAAGGTAATGCGGTATGCAAAAGATTTGGATAAAGAATTTATATCAGTATATTTGTACAAAAGATGGGATGATTGTGTTAAGAGGATTATTGAGTGTTATAGTAGTAAGGAATGGGATAAAAGAATAAATTTATTAATAAAGACTAGGAGTTAGAGAGATGGAGAAATAGTATGGAGTGTAAAAAGAGTTTAAATATATATAAAATAAACAGAATATTAGGTGTGAGTTAATATATAATAATAGTAAGAAAAGTAGTTTATTGTTTAAGGCTCGAATGGGATCTTTAGCTACAAAAGAATACACAAGTAAATGGAAAAATATGGGTGATTTATTTTGTAAATTATGTAAGGAAGGAATAGAAAATATTAGGCATTTGTTAATTGAATGTAAATGGTTGAAAACAGAAAGGGTACATATAATGAAGTTGTGGAAAAATAAATATGAAAGGACTGATTATACAGAAAGTGAATTATTGGTTTTTATGCTGGGTTTGGGAAAAGATAAGGGGGATTTAGATATAAAGGTTATAGAGTTGACAAAGATTGTTGTGGAAATGGGATAGAGTAGATTATGGGTAAATTTAAAGTGGGGAATGTAAAATAAAGTGGCTAATAGGTTTATCTGGGCATAATTGCTGAGATATTCTTGACTTCGTTTAAGGAGAAGCCATATTACATCACATCACATCACATGTATTAATTAGATGCAAATTTGTAATTATTTTAAAAAATGTGTATGCAGAAAAAATATATAATCAAAGGTGTTTATGTTAGAGATTGTCTCCTTAAAGATTGCTCTTTACTTCTCTTACCTGTATATACATTTGTGAGTATTGTAAATTCACTTTTATTTTAATTGTGTTGTTCAGTTGATTTGTGTACCTGGCTGATATGTATATATTCCTGGGATACCCAATAGTTGCCTATTTCACTTTAGCAAATTGATTATTTTAAATTTTACAAAAAAAGACAACATTATGAACAATGTTTTAAAACTGAAGTTTGACTATTTGAAGTAGCACATAAATAATGATAACTGTCTAATTTAAATCTGATATGAAAAAGTAAAACAGGTTCATTCATCAAGTTAAAAAAAACATCCGTTAAAATTTTTGCAAAAAAAAAATTAGAAACCTACAATATATATTTATATAAATTTAGTGAATATATCTGATATCATTGATGAGTGATCTTAGTTTCTATTCTCTTATTTTTGATCTTTGATCACGAATGTACCTAAAAATAAATATTATTTTAATTATTTATAATTTATATAACAACCTTTATACATAGGTATGAAAAGGTTATTGGTTTTTCGCAAACATAAATTTTTAATAACATGTTTGTTAAAAAGATGTTTATGTAAATATTTGAAACGTTAAAGAAAAAAAATAAATAAATAAATATTGGTGAAATTAAAATAACACATTTAAAATGTTAAATTTTTAATTTAGTAAATGTAATTTTTTTGAATAAGTCTGTTATTCAAAACATTAAGCTTTTTAAAAGTGTCATATATAGAAAGAAGCGTTTAGATTTTACATTTTTCTTAAACGGTCTATTTTTACCGTGTTAAAAAAAAATCGTCGCAGTAATGGATTGGATTGTAACAAAGTAATTGCATTTAAGTTACTAAGTTAAAACTGGGGTTCCTTAAAACAGTTTTAACAAAAAAGAATTTCGTTTACATTAAAAGATTTGCAAAATTAAGTTTCGTTAGGAAATATAAAGTTTTTTTTTTTTTTTTTTGCATCAAATTTATTATGATTATATAAATATTGTAAAAAAATAATAAAAAAAAACATCTTAATTAAAATAAGATACAACTATTACTATTCAGTATCCACACACCTATTTATATATAAATCATTGTTGTAATTCTTAACGCATCAATATGCCGTGCTTGGGATTCGAATCTGGAAGCTTAACAATTTTTTTATTAACCCGAAAATTTTGAATAGGCCTAGGATTATGCATTTAGGTAATCTGTTTATAATTAATTTAATTAGCCATTTAAATAATGATACACGTAATGGATATTTTAAAATTATCTAGAGGGTTAAAAACACAAATTCTTCTATCTCTAGATATTGGATGAATATGGTAAATGATATACTTTATTTTTTTTATAGATTTAGTAGAAGGATGTGGAAAGGTCCTCCTCCCAATATGAATTGTTAAAGTTATTTATTTTCTTTTTATTATAAAATACTTTATAATAAATCTTGAATTCTGATTGCAAAATAACAGTGAAAATTAAAACTGCTAGTATTAATCAAATCTATCTATTTCTTAATCACGTAATTCTCACATATATATATATATTATAACGGTCAGGGATGATTGGAAGTTCCAGTCTCACGGTATCTCTGCTACAGGGCGCCACCAGGCTATTTGAACCTGGAAAATTTATATAGTAGGCATATAAGTGCTGTTAAAGATCCAATTTTTTATTTTATATCGACTGTCAGCTCTAGTCACTAGCTCATGGAGTAGCAGAGGTTTTAAATATAAATTCTTATTAAAAATATTTTCAATATTAAAAAAATTAAAGAAGCCACTGCCAGTAATAACACACACAAACATTTATTAAACATATATAAAGTTTAGAATTATTTAGTATAACCTTTACTTTGGATTTTAATTTACAATTTAACTTTTTATTTAAGAAGTTCGCACAGATGAATTTAATATTTGTTAGAGAGTCACGTATGAATAGACTACATAGATTGTATTTGAAAAGAAAATATTCTATCCCTGATTTAAACTTAGGCCAAAAGTTCACAGTCAAACCAACATCAATCTATCTGATATATCGATGCATTCAATGCAGCATAATACGACAGCACAATACTATACTATCAGGAATGCATATCTGAACAGCATGGTTAGAGAAGAATTTGTCTCTCATCCAGTATAGGAATGTTACATCTGTCTGGCAAAAAGAACAATAAAAAAAACTCCATAGGAAGGGATTGCAGTCCTTTTTACCATCTTACTATCCCATTCCATAGTATAAAGGGGTGATCCAAGGAACAGAGAATACATCTGCTTCCAATGGGCAGTACGAAGTGGGACTTATTTTGCCCAAGTGCGGTGTATCATGTGATCCTGCATGTAGTGGACCACATACTACATTTACTAATTACACCAGTATATACAATAGATTAACCCAATTTAACTAAAAAAACAAATAACCTAAGATTAACCCTCCCTTAAACTAACATAACTTTAAAAATCTATGCAGCCATTCACACCAACTTAAATTTAACATTTATTAAAACTTGTTTAACAAAAAAAAAATCATAATAAAAACTTGAAAGAACAAAAACAAATAACTTAATGGAAATGATTTTAAAAAAAAGAAAATATATCAAATAAAATTAGTTATTAATAATAATTTACATTGGTCAGATAGGATTCTATTTCTATTTAATACTGAAAAGGTTTTGATATTAAAGTTTTTACTGTTTGAAAATGTTCATTAGTTCTATAGTTCTTACTGCTTTTAAAAAGTTCATCTTTATCAGTTGCTTGCCATTTGGGATCCAGTGTTAATTGTCCCGATGTCCTGAAGAGAAGGGTATGCCATTGGCCATTTTATTTATTCATCCGGAGGTCCTTTATTTTCACTGATATTTGATTTCCAGGCCCTGATAACCTGTAGTCCACAATATGGGAAAACTATGTCATTTTTTAGAAAAACTGAAGAAATTGAAAGTGCATCTTTCAATCCCTTCTCCTTCAACTCTCTCTGACTTAACACATATAACCCTTTCTTCATCACATCTCTTTCTTTTTATAATAAACTTTTGGATCCAGTGGATATTATGTCATGATGATGATGATCTTTTCATTGAGGTCCATTTCCTGAGGGATTTCTTTTATTGGGTCTTAGTTTCTATTGTTTTTTCTCTCCTATCTGACCTTTACTTATACCTTTTGAAATGCCCAAGGGCTAGTTTACTTTTAACTAATTAAAATAATCATTTCCATTTTACAATAGCATTAAATAATTTATTGTACATTCTTTTTTTCTTTAAATCTTTCAAGTTTTTTTTTAATATTTAGTTTTAAAACTTTTTCTTATTTTTAATAAAGTTTTCTTTTAATAATTTTTCATCTGCGCGATTTTATATATTAGAGTTTAAATGATTTTTAACTTTCAATTTTTAATTCTTAAAAAAGTTTTTATTTGCAAACTTTTATTTTTAATGTCTAATTTTTAAAAAAGATAATGTAATGGTGTGTGTGCCCATTACAATATATATATATATATATATATATATATATATATATAGTATTTGAAAATATGAAATATACAAAGCTTCTAACATACATGTAAATGTATTAAAACACATATGCACTGTTGTGTTTGGTTAGGTTTAAAGGTTTTTTCCAAACCAACAGTTGCAAAAAAAAGCTACTACTCAACAATTATATGCACAATTTATTAGTACTAAAAAATATACCCACTTGTTAGTTAAACAATTATATATATATATGGTTCATACATATTTATGCACAAGCCTTCTGGCATCCATTGATTACTCTGTCTTGCTTAGAGTGGCACTACTTTATGGAGAGAGTTTTGCCTATGTTAACAACAGTTATGAGCAAGCATGGAAGATGGTGATCATGTGATGTTTTAAGGTTTAATACCAATCCTGCCTTATAGGAAGGTGGTGGCTATGGTTGTAAAAGAGCCAAAGACACCAAAATTTAGGGTGCCGAACTGAGTTCAGACCCATATGACTATTTGAGTTATTGAGCTTAGATTGAAAATATATGTGTGTCTTCAATTTTATTCTCATGGTTTAGTAGTTAGTAGAGTTAAAATGTGGCTTCTGGAGGGTTGCATTAGATCCTAAGATCTAGGTGCAGTGCTCTCAGATCCAAGGCTTTTCACTGATGAAGGCCAGAAACTAGTTTGGGGTTATTGGATGAATAGGCACTAGATCACAAGCCTTCTGGCATCCATTGATTACTCTGTCTTGCTTAGAGTGGCACTACTGTATGGAGAGAGTTTTGCCTATGTTAACAACAGTTATGAGCAAGCATGGAAGATATTGATCATGTGACACCAAAAGGTGTGGGTATTGAACTGAGTTCAGACCTATATGATTATATAAGCTAATGAGCTTAGATTGAAAATGTTATTGTGTTTTCAATTTTACTCTCATAAATTTTGTAATTAAGTAGAGGTAAAAGTTGGCTGCTGAAGGGTTGCATTAGATCTTAAGATTTAGGTGCAGTGCTCTCAAATCCAAGGCTCCTCACTGACAAAAGCCACAAGCCAGAAACTAGTCTGAGGATGTTGGATGAGTAGGTGTTAGATAGGGTTTTTATACACAAGCCTTCTGGTATCCATTGATTACTCTGGCTTGCACTGAGTGGCACTACTGTATGGAGAGTTTTGCCTGTTTTTATCAAGTTGTTTAATTATCTTCTCAAATACTCTGCTCATTCAATAGCCCCAACTTCTAAACAAGTGTATCTGTATACACAAATTTCAAATTTCCCAATATGTCACCTTCACATACTTTACCAATAATAATTTTATCTTTATTAAAGTCTCTCTGCTTGCTGCCCTTTTATCTTGCTGCGAATATTTTGCAAAGTAAAATTGGTGCTATTAAAAACTGTAAGCTATTTTAAGACAATCCTTATAGTAGTGAAACAACTAAGGCTTATCAGAGATACTTGATATAGATATATCTTGATTTGATTAAAAGCAAAATCAAAAACTTCATCTTTTATAATACTGGATTTTCAGTATGATGATGATTATGTTATCTTTTCCTATTGAAATAATGATGCATTGGACATTTAATGTTTGAATTTAACATATAAAGACATTGATTTAATAATTAATATTAAAAAGACTTATCAATCAATGATAGAAGAAAATCCCCAAAAACATTTTGCTTGGATGGGTATCAACTTGATAATGTAAACTGATTTAAATATTTCAGTAGTTTTATAAGTAGAAACATGACTTTAAAGGTTGAGGCACAGCACAGACTCCAATGTTCTGCCTGTTTTAACAAATTAACAGAGTATTTTATCACAGGGAATAATGATTTTGACTAAATTAGCTGTTTATAGAGATGCTGTATTGTATAATTTTTGATTTGGAAGTGTGATTTTGACATTCTATCAATGCAATGCAAATATATTAGAAAAGTTTCATTTGAGGATGTTTTTAAAAAAATTAAAGATATTATATATAGCCCATAAAATCAATCAATGTTCTTCAATTTGTTAGATGTGACAATGTTCTTCAATTTGTTAGATGGGCCACTATTCAATATATTATTATAAATCCCACTTGCACTGGATTGAATATGTAAAATAAATGAACATAACAATACATGCAACATGGGTATTTTATAGTAAACATAAGCATAATTTTTATGGGAGAGGTAATTCCCATTTATATTACAAAAACTATCTCAAAGACACATTAAAGAGATGCAAGATTGATTATTTCCATTGGGAAATGTGGAAGAGAGTAAAATACATTAGAAAACACAATTAGACATCGTATTGAAGTATTCCAAACAGAAAAGTTTTCTGCAGAAGAGATATTGCAAATAAATAGAAAAATGGATTAACATGTTGTATATTTGTGATCCACAGAGTGGTTTGGATAACCATAATGAAACTCATTTCTAGAGTAGCTTTTTCTTATCTTTTTGGCTTTGGTTTTAGAATGATTATAACTATTTATAAGTGATTACTATTTCCAAAATCAAAGGTTCAAGACTATTATTATATGCATCAAAAGTTTTTGTTTAAGCAAATACTTTTTTAATTTAATTCTTTATAAAAGTTATTTTAAAATGCTGGTAAAAATTTCTTCAAAATCAATTTATTTTATAATTTTATTAGTCATCACATTTTCTTGACACAGAACGAATACATTTTACAAGGATATTAATAACTAAGTACATCAAAGAAATCAATTTTGCTTTTATAAAATAACTTTAAAATTTTAATATATTTTATGCTAATATAAAACATGTTTATTATTTGAAATTTTTAATGTGTAGTTTGAAAGTATTATCAATATATAATATTTAATCTGTTGTAGGGCAAACAATAATAATTAAATGATTAGTTACTTGGGAGGTCATTTGAGTTTTAATTATAAAAATGGCAATTTGGGCTTAACAATTCCCACTCAGATAACCACACTGTGATTTTTTTATGGCTTATTCATCTGAGAATTAAACCTGAAACCAACTTCGACTTTTGGTGACTCAATCATTCTATCATTATCTTAAACCACACAAGATTAATATATCTGTATCAATAATTTATATTATTGGTTAATATATATCTGGTAAAATAAAAATACGCACAGAAAAGGTAGTTTTTTAAAATAAAATTTAGATTTATTACTGCCTAATATGCTTTCAATATATCTTTACTATATCATATTCATGAGATATAGTGGTGTATTTAAATGGTTCTTTATATCAATGTTTAATTAATTGTTTACATATTCAATTTTAAGTTAAAATTTAAATTTGAATATTTAAATAACCCACCATCTAACCAATTAATCATTAAATCTAAAGACAATTCTCTTTTTATATATTAAATTCTTTTATTATTAAACCCATGCTCATACAATCTTTTCTTGACAGTTAACAGTATTGATTGCCTCTGCAATCTTCCTCAGAACTACAAATTATATACATACAAACTATATATATATATATATATATATATAATTATATATATATATATATATATATATATAATTATATAACTGAATATTTGTAAATACAGTAATTTAATAATTAAAAAATATATCCACTTAGGAGTGCTTTTGATTATCACAGTAATCTTTGTCAACTAAAGCTTTGAAATGCTAACCTTCCCACAATTCCGTGATCTTAACATTTGCTGCTTGCCTGTTAATTAAGTCATGTTTATATTTGTATATTAGCATAGCTTCCTTTATATTTTTTTTATTATTTTTTCAATTTGCTGGATTACTGTATGACCATTAAACCAATAGTAAAAAGAGGTTATATTCAATATAAATCAAAAGTGCCAATGTCACACCAAATGGCAGGTTTGAAGTCCTTTTTATTTAGAAATAATAGTCTTTGCAAATATTTATCGAATAAAGGCAAAAATATTGAAATATATTCAAATGAATTGTTAAATGTTGACTACAATTATAATCATATATATAATGTTATTAGACATTTTAATACAAAATATAAAAATAAAAATTTTAATAATAATATTGATTCTCCTGTTAATAAAAAAATATGGATATCAATCCCATATATTTCAAATGATCAAGTAAATTTTATAAGGAAAATTTATAAAGGTATATGTGATATTGCATTTTACACATTTTCTACATTAAACAAATTAATAAATAACTCCAAAGATAAAACCTCATTTATAATTAAAAATTGTGTCATTTATAAATGGATATGTAGATGTGGCAGTGGATATATAGGTGAATCTGGATGTACGTTGGAAAAAAAAAACTAAAGAACACTTGCTATTATTAAAAAAAGTTCAGAAATTGAAACAAAATTGCATAGTAGATAATAATATTTCAGTATCTGTTTTTTACAACCATAATAAATCATGTATTTATGGTTTTGACTACAATTTTAACAATGTAAAAATATTGCAAATTGAAAAAAACAACAATAAAAGAAAAATAAAGAAAGCTATGCTAATATACAAATATAAACATGACTTAATTAACAGGCAAGCAGCAAATGTTAAGATCATGTAATCGTGGGAAAGTTAGCATTTCAAAGCTTTAGTTGACAAGCATTACTGGGCTAATCGAAAGTGCTTCTAAGTGGATAAAAGTATTAAATATTTAGTTACTGTATTTACAAATATTCAGTCATATAATTACTTATATTTCTTTAAAAATAGACATCAAATAATATATATATTACATACATATACATTCTAAAGACATATAAACTCTAAAGACATATATACCAAATGAATCAGCCCATTGAGTAGACTATATTATTAAGTGCAGCCAATCAGTTTGCAATGTTCCATATTATGGGGAATCAAGGGTCAATTTATTAACAAGACTTACCCAACATAGATATTTATACAATAGAGCCCTCAGAGGCAAAGAACATACTTCAATATTTACAAACCATGAGTAGAAAGATGGTCATAAATTCAAGCTAACAAAAGAAGACATAGTGTACACACAGGGAGAGGATAGAAAGTGGAAGATTAAAAAAGCAAGTGCAGTAGCTGATGACTATTTTTCTATTAACAAAAAAAAAGTGTATCCATTTCAAAGAAATGGGCTTTTTAAATATTCAAATTTAAATTTCAAATTAAAATTGAATATGTAAACAGTTAATTTAATTGCACCACTGTATACCATGAATATAACATAGTAAAAATATATTAAAAGCATGCTAGGCAATAATAAAGCTAAATATTATTAAAAAAACTACCTTTTCTGTGTATACTTTCATTTTACTAGATATTACTGTTGGCTCAAAAAATAAGAAAATTAGTAAATCTATTGATTCCTTAAATTTATAGTCCATATTTTATATTACATATATATGTAAAACTTAATTAAATGAAACAGAGCAATCAATATATTTTAATGTTTTTTTATTTTCACTACTCCAGAGCTACTTATTGTAAGTTTGGATGAAATAATCTATGGACTGAATATTGTGAATCAATTTTCACATGAGTAAAATTATCTCAAAATGAACTGTAGAATATTGCTTATCTCTTGGATGCTTTTAGCTTGGCTTTTAAATGTCAGACTTTAAAATAAAATTGATTTCAAGATACAATAGTATAAAAGAGATCAAATAGTTTAAGGCTATACACACACACACACACACACACACACACACACATATATATATAGGCTGATTACAATTAAAACAGATTTAAAGCCCTAAGCAGCCACAACTAATATTTGAAGCCCTAGCAAATCTGATAAAAAAACTTTTAAATTGCTGGAAAGCTATTTTCACTGAAGTCTAAAATATGGTTAACATCAATTTTTTTAAAATCAAAAATAGATACAAAGGTTGTAATTTATCATTTATTTTTAAAGTTAAAAGTAAGTTAATGGCAGTCTTACATTATTTGTGAAGCTGTATTACTTAAACAACATGATGAAAAATAGTTCTAGCTTTTAATCAGCATTTGATTTAGCTGTAAGAGTAAAATGTTTATTTCACAATTGAGACCATAAATTATATCCTTTTACTTACTGGTCTTCTAGTAACCATATATATATATATAGTAACAGAATGAATCTGATAACAGCTCAAATTAGTTATATTACAAAGCTGCATAGTAAAATATGCATAAATTTCCGTATGTGTTTGTGTACATACTATTGCACACACTAGTTATAACATGTATACACACATCAATTTAGGCAATTAAGAGAAAAAATTAGTCTATAGATTTTTTTATATAATGTTATTATTTTTATAAAGGAGTTGCACTATTTAAAATTGAAAACAATAAGATTACAGCTCATACTATGTAAAAAGAGAGAGAAAAATAGTTTTGATATGCACAAGAATTTGAATTGTATAGTTTATAAAAATATAAACTATTTTGTAACCCTTTCTGATTTGCTTTCTGAATGAGTTTTTAAATAAATAATTTACCCATTTTTATAGTAAATTGAATGACAAACTTAAATATTATTGAAAATTTTAGGTTACTAAAATTGAGAGCTATTGATCAATTTTAGTCAGTAATGATTTTTTTCTTTCTCTATATTGCCATGTAAAAAAAAGAAAAACATATATATTTTAAAATAATGAAAAAAAAATCTTTATAAATAGACAGATGTAATGTAAAATATTATAACTAGGTTACGATAGACCTGTTGTTTGGAAAATAGCTGTTTAGTACAGTGTAAGTATGAAAAACAAGAAGTGGATGTATAAATAGGTCAGAAATGAAGAACTACAACACTCTAGTCTAGTCTACCAGCCTAAAATCAAGTAGCATTGATGTAGTGATACTATAAAGAGAAATTTTGGGTTAAATCAGCTTTCTATTTGGCACCATAGTGTTGATGATATTAAAAGTATTTTTTAGTACTAATATCAATCAGAGTGTGTATGCCATTAGTTAGCAGATGTCTGTTTAGCAAGTGTGGCCAGAAAGCCAACAACCACAACAGTCAAACCTCCTAGAAGAATAAAATTAGGTACAAATACCTATGCTGAAGTTTGCTAACAACAGCCATTGCCTACTTTAATCATGGCCAGAAAAATGGATTGTGCTGTAAAACCTACTGAACTAATTAAGACTTATAATCAATATGATAAAATAATGTTATCTACAGAAATCAATAATTTTGAACTTTTTCAACTTTACACTTGTTAAGATCTTATCAACATAAATATAATAAGGTTTTAAGTTTGTAATATCTGTAATAATTATTATTTTTATTATTTCTACTGTTTTGTATTACATTTATTATACTTAGTAATAGTTGTAAATATATCAGAAACAAGTTTAAATATTTATTGTTAATAAATTCTTGATTTATTTTTACTATTAGTGTTTGTTTGTCAAACTCACTTCAAACATAATGCTATTAACATGCATTAAGCTATTCATAGCCATAACTTGAGAAATCATGAAATCCATTGGAGGTCATGCAGGGATAATAATGATGACATAAATGATGATGATCAATCATTAATAAGTTTTCCTAAAGTAAACTTTATATTTAGATTTGTTGCTTTAAAGTTTTTTTTTTTTATTTAGTGAAATTAGAGAAAACATTAAAAATACATTTGGGAGTAATTATACCTAGTTTAAACTTTAGTATTAGATTATAAGTTATCATCATCATCATCATAAATGTTTGGTTAATATTATTTTATATACCTGAATTTAAATATTTTTATTTGAATGTACATATTAACCAAAATATAATTATTATTTTTGCACATACTAATGTTCCATGATATTTGGAGGATTCGAAAATTTCTGTTATTATATATATATATATATATACAAAAAAGACATATGAATCCAAAAAATAATATTATATTTCAACCAGAGGACTGGTTTTCATCAGAAATATATATATATATATGTATATATATGTGTGTGGGTGTGTGGGTTTTCATGAATGAAAGATGTTTTATGAAGCATGTTTTTGGGAGTAACAATGTTTGATAGAATAAAATAAATGTATTATCAAAGTTTGTATAAGATAACACTTATTCTCTGCTGGATAAAATAACACAATTACACCTGAAAACATGCTTCAGAAAATTATATATGGTAGAAAAATGATTATGTATTTAAATTATCAATATTTGAAAACTTAATTCATCTCCTCAATAGCATATTGGTACAAGATGTGACTAATGAATGACCATATTACAGATAGTGATTATTAATGGGAATAGCTATTATCCAGATTAATGGAGATTTCTGTGTTTTGCATTAGTAAATAATCTCCAATGATCGCTATATTTTTATAAATTTTTTAAGACTAGAGACACTTAAGATAGTTTGGAAAATAATAAAGATAATTCTGAATTTTAAGAATCATAATAAATTACAAATATGAAGAAATACTTAAACACCACACAGTTCTGGAAGAATGCTTTTTGCGATCCCACCATCACCACAAATATAAATGTAAAACAAGAAAAGATAGCAAACTAATATTTTACAATGCTTAATAATTAAGCTAATGTACAAAGTTCAAAAACTGCAAATGAAGAAACAAAGTAAAATATTGTGTATCAGTTACTGTGCTTTCATTATGTATAAATCTAATTTTTAATCTACAATTGCTTTCTGGTTTTTCAGATGTAGTAATATGTCTTCTTATCTAAATTGTTTTTTTTTCTCATGTGTTATAGCATCAGCTGGAAAGCAAATCCGATAACCCAGGACAACTGCTCGTAAAACAGCCATCACTGACCTCTCAACCACCAATGCTTGACAATATCTAAATTGTTTTTAGAGTAAAAAAATAACTAAGTTATACATACTTTTTATTTACTACAATATACTTAGGATTAATCCATGAATTTTTTATTACTTTTTCATTTTATTTAAAAAAAATTCCAATTCTTTTATTTAAACCACTAAACATCACATGATCACCATTTCTTATGCTTGCTCATAAGTGTTATTAAAACAGGCAAAACTATCCATACAGTAGTGCCACTCAGAGGAAGCCAGAGTAATCAATGGATGCCAGAAGTCTTGTGCATAAAATCCCTATCTAATGCCTACTCATCCAATATCCCCAGACTAATTTACAGCTTGTGGCTTTTATCAGTGAGGAGCCTTGGATCTGAGAGCACTGCACCTAGATCTTAGGATCTAATGCAACCTTCTCGTAACTACCTAGTAAAAGGTGGCTGCTAGACAGTTGTCAAAGATGGATGCTAGAGGGTTGCATTAGATCCTAACATCTAGGTGCAGTGCTCTCAGATACAAAGCTCTTCACTGATGAAAACCACAAGCTGGAAACTAATCTGTGGATATTGAATGAGTAGGCACTAGATAAAGATTTTATGCACAAGCCTTCTGGCATTCATTGATTATTCTAGCTTGCACTGAGTGGCTCTACTGTATGGGGAGTCTAGCCTGTTTTTCTTTTTCTTTCAAACTATTAATAAAAAACCTTGTATCCCATTTATCACCAAATATTATCTAAATTTATAATCTCAAATTGCAAAATAAATATATTTTATCAAAATTAAATTGTAATCTGTAAAAGAATAAATAAGACATATACTTTTGTCATTCTTATCAAAATTTATTTTAAAGAAAATAATTACTTGTAAGCCAAATGTCTTCGTACACATTTATATATATGAAATATTAACATCATCAAGTGCTAAATTATTCCAACAACGCTACCTATGAGACAAATACAAAATCTGAATAAAGCTATATAAGTAAAAGATCAATCTCTTACCTATAAGCAGGCAAGTTTTGAAATATATTGAAATTCAGATTTAAGTAAACAAGGAAGCATTAAACTAAATTAGCAACAATCTTAATAGTTAATAAACTAACATAATTTTATATTAATTATCAAAGCAAGATTAATACAATAAGAATTTTTAAATTTTGAAAGCTCCTAAACATTATATAATAAAACCAGTTGCAATTGCTAGCTGAAACTTAAATATAAAATATCAAGGTGGCATTGATGTCATAATTTAGCATTTGGTAATAATGTTATATTATGAATGTCAGCTAGTTGTGTTTATTTATATATAATGAAGCAATTTTAAAAAATATGACTTTTAACTTATGTTCTTAATGTATTTGAATGCCAAAGCACTATATTAGTTACTAGAAAAATTATGCAAAACACGTTTCAATATCTATATTATATGTAAGTTAAAATTAGTTAGTTTGTTAGTCAATCACATATAGGCATTCAATACACATTCATTACATTTAGTTTCAAAAAATGACCAGTAGTTGAAGGCCATGCCTATACAACTGCAATGTCTAACTAAAAAGTATATATATATATATATATATATATATATATATATTATATATATATATATATATATATGTAGTGATAGATATATGATCATATATATATATATATATATATATATTTGATCACTACATCAGCAGATTTTCAATGGTATGATAGGCTGAAGCGTTGGATGGTAGAGTAAATTGAAGTCTGTCTATTAAAGTTTGAAGATTTGCTAGCTTAATATAAATCAAGCACTGATTATATATATATGTGGGAGATAATCTGGACCAACAAATGAGTGCTGGTTGAGCATGAAATACATATATTGGGGATCATTTATTTTTTTCACGTGTGTGGGCATGCTGGTTGTATAAAACAGATTTGATAGCTGAAGAGAGCTTGAATATTTGGGTTCAAATCCACTATAATTATATTTACATGTAAAGTGTTGTAAATAAATTTTTGTGTTTGTGTATATAATAGTCAGACAGGAAGTAAATAAAAAAACTCTAAATAAAATTACACTGTAGATAAATTGAAACTGCACATATGCTATATGTACGAAAGTATGCTAATAAGTGAATTATTTATATTGTGACTAATTAAGCAGATCAGGGATGTTATGCAAATTAAAATTAATTGTGCAGTTAGTGCACATTGAAGAAACTGTACAGAAAGATATGGTGGATTAAAGAATACAAAATAATTTTTTATTTGTAATTTCTTTTGTGTTTGAGTTTTAAACAACTAGCAAGCAAGCTAGTTCTTAGACTGAAGATATATATTTTAATTATACACATAGAGTTATATTTAAATGAAAGTATATTATCTATACTGAATTTGATTTAATGAGGGATTTGAAGTCAGAATTTCAAATATGGAGCTTGAATGTCTGAGTTCAAGACTGACAATATACTTGTATTTAAATATTACACATTTAGCCAGTATTCTTCCCACTCCTCTTCTAAATACTTAAGTGATCTTATTAAGATCATGTACATGAGGAGTCAAAGTGATTTAAAGTCAACATGAGTATGACAATAAGAATGGAATCAACAAGTGCTTTGAGCATTCCATCATCAGATTTTCAGTGACATGGATGATTGAAGAGTTGGAAGGTGGAAAAAATTAGTCTGTTCATTAAAATTTAAAAATTTTCTGTCTTAATATAAATTGAACATTGATTATATATTTGTGTGGAAGTTGATGATCTAGACCAATGGATGAGTGCTGCTTTAGCATGATATAAATATATTGGAGATCATTTATCTTTTTTACATTTAAGTGGTTATGTGTATAAGATGGATACTTGTAGAGAGATTGATAGTTTAAATATATAGAGTTAGTAAACTCTTGTCTAGATTTCTTTTAATGTTGTGCTTATTCTAATAATACTTTAACTGGATATATATAGCTGCTCAATGAAAATATTGCCCTGTATATTCCAAAATAGTATAGTTCAACAGCTTATGAAACATATATAAGTATAGCAAGCAGTGATAATACCAAGAAATTAAGAGAGATAATCAACATGGCAATGCACAATAGCTTTATAACTGAACTTGATGTTAACAGCATAGCAGGATAATAGTCATACATTGCCCATGCAGAGAGATACATATTTACTAACAATATAGTAAGTAATAAATTGAAAATTGTGACACTCATATAGATGATTGATAAAGATGTATTACAGACTTCAAACTGACTGTGTAACCTAAAGGCTCTCTAAGATACTCTGTATAAAAAGTTAATGAAGTTAAACTCATACTTTGAGCTTATCACATGTAGAAATATAGCATGTTTATGCTTCAAAAATAGAATTTAATCTCCATGTAAGAACATAAATGTGATATTATATATGCTAACAAAGGAATGTGATTTTAAAGCTCAACTGGAAGATATGCTTATAGATCATTTACTGAGGGGTATAAATGACAATAAGAAATGACATGTACTTTTAAATGAAACTGCATTAACATTTGACAAAGCTATAGAAAAGGAATGCCTTGTAAAGCCATCTCAGATAATGCAATAAAATTCCAAAATAATGTGGATGTAAAAAATATAATGGTAAACACAGTGCAATCACAGACCACAAACTACAGAAATACAGTGAATATCTAAATTTGTTATGGTTGTGGTGAAAAGGCTAGATCAATAGGTGCATAAATATAAAAATGTCAAATTCTAAATTTATTATAATATGCAGAAAAATAATAATGACAATTAACATCAGGTCATTAAATTGAGAGGAGTAATCTTCAAAAGACAAACCAATATCAAGAATATAAATCAAAGTGTTGTAAACTAAAATCTGCTGGATGCAAAACTTTGTGAGTAAAACTTTCAAATTGAAAATGAACATTGGAGTAAGATTGTTTTATTTCAAAAAGTGAGGCAATTATTTCAAAAGATTGTAAGAGTAAAATATCTATGAATAAACAAGACTTAGTAGCTATCAATTTAAATGGAAATTAGATTAATATTTTAGGGATAGTAACTACACCAATACATGTAAACATGAGATTAAAAAAGCTACCATTATGCATCATGTCAAGAAATTTAAGCCCAATTATAGGTCAAAACTTGTTCAAACTTTTAAGAATAAGAATAAAATAATGAAGAGAGTCTAGTCAAAATCTGAAGTTCAGGATAAATTTCTGCACCTTTTCAAGTAGACTCCAGCATAATTAAATTTGCAACTAGTTGATATAGCATTAATGGTTAGTTCTCAACCTATTGTTGTAGATCACAAAAAAGTTTTTCACTTTAAAAAGTAAAGTGGAAGAAATAATCAAAGATTTGGTTAAGGGAGGTGTGATTACACCTTTGAAGAGTCCTCTTGGGCAAACCCATTGTAGCAATTTCAAAACCTGATGGAACAGTTTGTTTATGTGATGACTACCATGTATCTTTGAATAGATATATGTCCATACCATAAGCTACATACTTCATTAAAATTTATCTTTATTCATCATTCCATCAGAATTCAGTTACAGCAAGAACATTCAAACTATTAACTATTAACATGCATTTGGATTGACTTAGTCTGTTGCAGGGTATGGTAAAAGAAACTCCATAAATGGATAACATTCTGGATAACCATTAAAATGGAAAATGAGATCCATTCAGCATAAATAAATTGCATAAAAAGTTGGAAAAATTTGGAGCATGATTTAATACCACTAAGTGCATGTGGTTAAAGAAATTAAGTTCTTAGAACATATTACTGATAGAATAAAATATCTGAATGCAGAGAAAGAACCTAAAAAGTGCACATAAACCAAATAATGTCAGGACCATATATGCATCTTTAAAATGATTGAAATTCCTTGAAAGTTTTCTGAAGGGAAAATCTTAAGCTGAAACTTTGCATTGAACATTGTTGAAAAAAAAACACAAAATTGAAAATGGGGAGTTGAACAAAACTTAGCTTTTAAGAAAGTAAAAGAGTTGCTAATGTCAAATCAACTTCTGGATCACTTTTGAAATGACTAAAAGATACAGATATTTTTTTTTATATGGAAGCAGATGCCATATCACTGATGTGTTCAGAATCTTAACAGCAGCCATAAAAATATAATTATCTTGATAAAGAAAATTTAGCAAGAGTATTTGCTGTAAAGTAATTTCACCAATATGTGAATGGAAGTACATTTAATATATGGATCATACTGAAAAAGCTTTAAAAAGCTCTAGATTATAGTTGTCAAAGGATGATCAACGGATAAATGTATTAGCTTTATACAAATTCAAACTGATGTATAAGCCTAGGAAACAAATTGCTTTAGTTGAAGCATAAATCACTGAAATAAAATACGTCATCTCAATGAAATCAATACTGAATAGTGCAGTCATACACAAGTGGACAAAAGCTGATTCTGATAACCAATTGAGAACATGAATTAAAGACAGATGGCCTCAATGTTGACCAAACAATTTGAGCTTATATGGAATATCCATGAAATTTTATTCATGTGTAATGGCAATATTTAACAGCTTTATTTATACATGTTGATTCTGATAGAAGAAAGAAAAAAAGTGTATTAGATATCTTACATAAAGAATATCCTGGAATCATCAGAAGAATTGGCTATGTCAGGCATATGGTGACCTGGTATAATTTACAATACAGAACAAGCACTAAAAATATAGAGGGCATGTCAATCAACACCAAGGCCAACCTCTAAATAGATGGAGTTATGATGAGTAAGAATGAGAAAATTGAAATTAATTTAGAAAATGTAAAATATACTATTGAAGAAATTGTTTGGATGCATGGTATATTTTAAAAAAATGTGGTGAATAGAAATCACAACAAGTATGTTGTCAAAACAAATTAACATAATGCAATTGGTTAATGGTAGAGAAGTCAGAAGACATGTCAAGCATATAAGAAGCCATTTAAGAAAGCCACTTGTTCAAAAGAAGGAAAGTCAAGCATTTCTGCAGTTGATGTAATTTTGGAAAATCACTGGATGTTCAAGTAGATGAGATGGCTTGTACTGAAGTGATTATGGATTTACCTAGACAAGAGCAGATTAGAGGATACTGATTGGTTTAGCCTCAAGATGAGCTATAAAGCTGAACAGACTGGAACAATTTAAAAGACTGTACAAGCAATTAAAATTTGAACTATTTTCTAGAGGGAGGAGAAGTTATGCAATGTCTGACTAAAAGTGTATATATATTTGGAAAGTATTGTAAATAAAAAATTTTGTTTGTGTACATAATAGTCAGACAGGAAGTAAATTAAAACCCTACATAAAGTTACATTGTAGATAAACATGTGATGCTTAATGGTTTAAGTTACATTGTAGAAACATAGTAATTCACAAATGCTGATTATACAAAAGTATGGTAATAAGTAAAGTAAACATATTGGGATTACTTAGAGAGATGAGACAAATTGTGAAAATTTGACTACACAGAGCAATAAAACTGGCAGAATTAGCTGTGTGTGTGTGTGTGTGTGCACAATGGTAATTGAATTCTTTAATGCACACTAAGGAAAATTTAGAGAAAGATATGGTAGATTAAAAGAGACAAGAAGGTTTTTTTATTAGTAACTGCTTTTGAAATGAAGTTTGAACAAGCAAACAAATTGGTTGTTATACTGAAGGTATATATTTTAGTTATACAAATGTAGAGTCAATAAAAAAATGTCAATATTGCATCTGTATATTCCAATAAAATGTTTACTATATTCACATATTAAGTAAGCTATTAATAACTTGCAAAATAGATTTTTTATAGAATCATTTTAATATACACACAATTAAGTTTTTTACATAATATTAAAATAATGGGATGTTAATTATGAGATAATGTTTAACAAGATACTATCATGTTAAACACTATCTCATTATCATGTTAAACTATCTCATAATTAACATCCTATTATTTTAATATTATGTAAGAAATTGAATTGTGAGTATACTAACATGGTTCTATAAAAAATATAACTTCTTATGCCAATCTAATTACTTTTATTTAGTTATGTTTGTACATGAGGTGTCAGATTGACTTTAGGTCAACATGGGTGTGATGAGAATCTTAGCCTCAGAATGGCCTTTGAGCATTTTATCATCAGATTTTTAATTGGATGAATGGTTGAAGAGTTGAAATGTGGAGTGGATTGAAGCCTGTCCATTAAAGGTTGAAGATTGGCTATCTTAATATATATCTGAGCACTTATTGCATATATGTGTGGTGATGATAATCTGGACCAACTGATGATTGCTGGTTTAGCATGATATATATATATATATATTATATATATATATGATATATATATATATATGATTATTTATCTTTTTGACATATATGTGTTCAAGTGTATCATTGTTATGAGATAGAGTGGAGAATGGTGGGTTGTGTGGGGTCTGTGCTCGTGTGCCCTATGTATTAGTTTAGTGACGTAATAAAATTATGGAGTTAAAGTCTCCTAATTAAAACATGACACCACTTATGTGCAAATAATCACGTGATTTTTATAATAAATAATAAACATATTTTTTTCTTTTTAGTTGGGTATTTTATTTTAAAATTACAAATAAAATAAGTTTATTTATTTAAAATTTTTGGAACAAAGTTGTTGACTAGATACCTTAGGGAAAAATCATTCAAAAAAGTTATTACAAATGGACAATGAAGAAGAAAGCATGATTCATCGCTGCTGCATTTTCTAATTAACGAAAGAATCTGTTATCATTATTTTATGCTCTATCTAACACTATGTAGTATCCATTCCCCAACCAATATTGGTTTGGTTAATTGATTTGGCTAAAACTGACTATCTGAAAATAAATATTCTAGAAACTGAAAAATTGTACTCAAATGTCATGTCAGACATTTATACTACTATTATACCTGAGGTTTTTGCAAATTAAAAGTAACGTATTCCTTCAATATTTAGTGGGATAAATTAAAGAAAACTACACTAAAGTAAAAATAAGCGTTTTTAAAAGAATATTTACATATTTAATGTATGTATTTATATATTATAAACTAATTACTAAGTAAGAGAAAAAATAATTTTATTTATTTAATTTTTACTGAATATTGGAGAAATATTTATTATATATATGAAACTAATTTATTCATAACTAAAGTTATCTACATAAAGAAGAGAAGAAAATATCGAATTATATTATATATTTAAAACTATAATGTTAGATTTGACATAAGCCATAAACTTCTTTATATAATTGACTTACAATAGTTCCATATGTAATTTATTTTTCTGTATAAAAAAATTCTGATATACAAGTCATTGATGTGTGGTTATATTTGCATTCAACGCTGTGTTTTGATTTCAACTTTTGTAAAATTTATGTATTTAAATCCTGGAAGAAAACGAGCAGCATATTTATAATAAAATGTTTTTAAACATTGTATTGTTACAAAATAAGTATATTTTCCTCTGATATATATATATGATAAACAAAAATGCAAGTTAAAAAACTTGCTAACGCTTGTATTTATGTCCACAGATGGCGTCCTACCAAAAACGCCGATCAAGCGTATGATTTGTTTACATAAACGTCTGAATAGAAATTGTTTCATAAACGCTCAGAGTTTGTATTTAGATCTAGTTTCTTTATTCCTGTCTTTCACTGACGATAGCAAATAGCTTGAAATCATGATCTGAAAGTGGAATTATAGTTATAGTGAATACTAACTACTCTGACGTTTATGTAAACAAATCATACGCTTGATCGGCGTTTTTGGTAGGACGCCATCTGTGGACATATATATATATATAAACATCAAATGATAATATGTGAAACATATTTCTTCAATATTCAACTGAAAATCAATTCAGTTATTTTAAAAATCACTAGTATATGAACAGAAAGCATAAAAATGTTTAAGCAGTGCAATACTCTATTCTTCAAATATTTAACTTTATGTAAAATCAAACTTAAGTGACCTTGATAAACCAGACAACATTTAAACATTAGCTAAATACACAGGTTATATTTTACCATATACACTTTAAAGAAATTATATGAAGTTATTAGATTAGTTACAATTTTATTTTTTTTCTAATTTTATAAATTATGACATTATCCCTAGATCTAAAAATATATTGATGGGATGCATTTAAGTGTTTAATCAAAAATAACTAGTGAAAAGTAGATGCTTTTTAATATTTTGAATTGGTACTTTAAGATAATTTTAAATTGAGGAGTTTTATAAAAATAATTAAATGGTTTGAAACTCCATGTAAGGTTTGAGCACAATTTCATTGTTTTATATAAAGAACATTTCAATTACATATTGTATTAGTCTTGGCAGTTTCAAAGGTTAAATGTTATTTTTATTTACATGAATATTATCTCATTTCCATGAAAGTATTTAATTCAGCACATAAAATTCTCTGGAGAAATTTCAAATATGTTTGCAAAATATCAAGAAAGATGTTATTATTTCACATTATTATATCTATAAAACAGTTTTCTAGGTTTAAATCTATTTAAAACTTGATTTGGAAGTAAAAGAGAGTCTCCTTTTACAACAATAGAGCTATTGTAGGTTAATCAGAAAACTTGTTTAGCCTCAGGAATTATAAATTAGTAGTAATTGATAGTTTCTTGGCAGCACCAAAGGTTAAAGGTTATCTCTGTTTACATGGATACAATCTCATTTCTATTTTTTATTATAATAACAATCCATCAAAACATTTAATTCAACATATATCAATGAAGCACTGGAAGTATTTTACATTACAAATTTTCATTGTTTGAATTGGTATTAAAAATATTTAAATTGAGATAACTTAAACATGTTACTTAATAATAGCATTCAGTTTAAAATATCTTCAAAATGAATTGTGTAATTGATTCAATATTTATTCTTTGTAACCTAAGGGTTTTAGACAATTCCCCATATAAAAACGATGTAATGTGAGAAGACAGGAATCTTTTCTCATAGAAATTGTTTTATTTTTTAACACACACACACACATATATATATATATACAAGTAATAAAACAGCTGCCAATCATCCATTACACATTTAAATGCCAATACAGAGCTCAGCTCTAACAGTTCAAATGGCTAAAAGGTTGAGATTTATTATCAAAGAGGACAAATGCCCAATATTACAAAGGGCAACTACCCTATCTCATAATTTGACAGATTGTTATACCAGGGCCGTCCCAAAGAGTTTTCATGGTCTTTATAGAAAAAGAGTTTTAGATATTGGTTGTAATACATTTTGCAGTCACTATCAAGGTTGTTTAGTCAGTTGAACTTCTTGTCTATTGAAGTTCAACATATTGTCCATATGGTTTTCAGAGTATTTACTGTTATCGTTGCATTGTAGAGATTGAATTTAGTAATATATTGCCTAAATAGGTCTTTTAGATTTATAAATGACCTGTGAAACACTCTTGATCTTATTTGCCTAAATGCTAAACAATCTTTGAATAAATGCTGGAACATTTCTTCACCAGTCTTGTGTAGGAAACAGGTTGGGTCCAAATTCATGCATAGTTTTAAGTTTAGTATTATAATTGTTGAGAACAAACCATTCATTAGCTTAAAAACTAATTTCATATAAGATTGGGGTGCATGTAAAGAGTAGAATTTTTCAGTATACTCTTTTTTGTAATGTCTAACAAGGGATTATTGTGGAACTTAAGGTGATTTATTACATTTTTTATATTTAATTCCCTCAAAAGTGGTGACATTAAGATTATCCTGCAGATCCCTGTATGCAAATGACATGTCAGCCACAAATGAAGTACCCTGTGTGATAATGTCCCTAAGAATGTGTACATGGTCATCAGGAAGCCTAAAACAATGACTTTTAAATATATTAATATATGTTCTCACCTTGATATAAGATACATATAGTGTGGGATCTATCTGGTTAAGCCCTCCCTTATTTATAGGTAACTGCATGATCATGATCAAAACCCATTTTGATTGCTACCCTAGACATATTTTCTTGCAATCTTGTTTATTCTAAGATTGTAGTGTTATATAGTGTTAACCAGGAGGCATAATATGCCATTGTAATTTCATATAGTTTAATTGATAAGAAAGTAATTATTTTAGTAGCTTCAATTTTTTTGATAATTAATTTATTCAAACAACTGTTCAACTTTGTTTGGGATAAATATAATGGTATACCAAGGAAGGTGTAAGCTGGAGCTAAAAGTTGGATGGCATTACCTGAGGCTAATTGCCAGGCTGCTGACTTGAGTGGCTAAATAACAGATCTGGTTTCAGACTGAAACTTGTTTAAAATATTCATTACAAGTTGAATATTATAGCTGTCTTGAAATATTATAATAATATCAATAAATGCAGTTACAATAATGTTTACACCCAGATGTGGGAGAAAAACACCATGTGCATGTTTCTCAATCTCTTAAATGAGGGGGATCAACATAAATAGCAAAGATAAAAGCAGCTAAGGGTGAGCCCTGAGATATACTACTTTTAGGTGTGAAAAAAATAGATCTTTTCATGAAGTTTTTAATTGATATATGATCAGTTGTTATGTAATTTTCAACAGCATTCACCAAATATGGGTGATGCAGGATCATAAGTTGAAGAGCCTGTATGAGTAAAGAAAGGCAGCCTTAAAAGGTATTTGAACAGCATAAGATTGGATTAAGTTTAATTTCTTGCCATATTTAATGGCTTCCTGAATTTTTATTGTGGCATTTGCTACAGGCCTACCTTTGATTGCATGAGGCACCATTGATATTTAGGAATCAATATGATGATGTAATCTCTTCAAGAGAATACTAGCTAGAATCATGGAATCTATGTCTTCTACTGAGATGTGTCACAAATCATTATATGTTGGTATTTGCATCCTCTTTTCTTTTTTGAGATGGAAAATAACTCTCTGTTATTCATGAAAAGCCATTTGATTTTCTCATAGCACAACTGGTTGAAGTATTTCCACATTGCAAATTTAGGAGCATAATCCATCTGTTTATAAACAGAGGTGGGGATTGTGTCCAATACCATTATTGTTTGTACTTTAAGTTTATTAATCTCTTCTTGAATTTTGTGGATTATAATATATTCTTTTTGTACCTGGGTTGTGATGTTTGTGTATTGATTAATGAAAACATTGCTATCACCAAATTTTGTTTTTAACTTTTCTAAAATGTAACAATCTGTGTAGATTCCAGAGGTCAGGCTTTTATTGTCTTCCTTAATAGTGAAAATACCTGTAATGTGTGGGATATAAACCTTCCCATAGTTTGTCATAGGCTTTGATAACTGACTCAAGTTAAAAATTAATTTCCTGAACCATATTGTTTGTGTTTCTTGATGCATATGCTGACATTGTCTTATGTTGAAACTAGAGAATGTAGCCATTACCAATTATACCAGTTGTATGAGTTGTATTCTTGATGTACTAAATATATTAAGAACTGAAAGTATTTTATATAAAATTATACATTGCATGCAGGAAATATGCTTCAGGCTTTAAAATAAAAAATAAAAGTGTGAATAAAACATGGATGTAGAGAAAAATTGAAATAAAACAGAATATGGAGGGAGAAAATGTAGAAAAGACAGATTGGGAGAAAAATAAGAAAAGTGGAAAGAAGAAAAAAGAATGATGGAGAGAAAAGGAAAAATGTGAAGTGAATATAGAAAGGGAATGAATGGGGATAGAGAGAACAAAAGAGAGTAGCAATTTTTAGAGAATTTCTTATTTTAATATTAAAAAATTCAAGAAAATTTTCTTAACATCTGTAATTTCACAATATATTTTGAATTTATTCTGTTCTAAAAAAACTGAGAACAATAAGGTCAATTCATTAAAAATCAATTCTTTTAAATATTGTTCCTAACAAAGTAAACATTTCCTCAGGCTTGTTTTTGTCTTATAGAAAACAAAATATATTCATTTAAGTAAATAATCTTTTTCTATAACAGCATATTAAAACGATCAACTTTAAGAAAAAAAAAACTTTTAGACATATATAAAATGTGAAGAAATTAAAATTATTTATTTATTTATATCACAAAAGACTAAAATAACATATCGTGTTTAATTGTTTAATTAAATTTATAATCTGATAATAAATGACAATTACATAGTCATAGTGGTTAATTACCTTTTTTAAACAAAATACAACTGTATATATTTAAGCATCATCATCATCAACCATTGCCAATCCACTGCAGAATGAAAGTCTTTCCAAGTTCAATCCATCCTCTCTGTTCTTTAGCTTCTCTTTTTCACAGCACCACTGCATACTTTCTTATTTCATCCATCCATCTCACATGTGGTCTCTTTCTCAGTCTTTTACAATTTCTTGGAATCCACTTTAAGATTTCAATTGTGCATCTATTGCCATATATTCTAACAATATGTCCAGCCCAACTCCACTTCAGCCTTTTAATTTTTTCAATGAGATTGGTAACAGCTGTTTTTTCTCTTACCCATATATTGCATTTTCAATCTCTTCTTGTTACTCTCAACATGCATCTCTCCATACTTCTTTGAGTAGTCTGAAGTCTTTGTATTGCTCTTCTATGAAGTATCCAAGTCTCAGATCCATAAGGAAAAACTGGTAAAACATATTTATTAAAATCCTTTCTTTTCAAACACATAGGCATATTTCCTTCTAGTATCAAGTTATTTCTACCGAAAGCTTTCCAACCAAGTATAATTCTATGATTAATTTCATCCATTATGTTTCCATCTGTGTTAATAATCTGACCAAGGTATCTATAACTGTTAACTTTTTCTAACTCATCATAATCAATTTTTATTTCCATATTTTGAGAAAATCCATTAAACATTACTTTAGACTTTTTTAAAAATTATCTTAGTCCTAGTGTCATCTGATAACTCCTGCAACATTTCCTGCAGCTCTAAAGAATTATTTGCAAAAACAACTACATCATCTGCAAAATCTAAATGATTTAAACAATCTCCATTTACTTTCACTCCTTTAGCTTCCCATTTTAATCAACAAAATACTTCTTGCAGCACTTCTGTAAAAAGTTTTGGAGATATGGAGTCACCCTGTTTTACACCCTTCTCAATGTTGACTTTTCTAGTATCATTATGTAATCTAATTGTTGCTGTTGCAGTTTTATAAATATTCTTTAAAATATGTCAATATCCTATATCTATACATTGATGATCAAATGCTTTAATCACTGAAGAAATGTTTATAGAATCAAATGCCTTTTCATAATCTACAAATTCAAAACATAATGGCAACTCATATTCATTTGTCCTTTCTATAACTTCTCTCAATACTTGGACATGATCTATTGTCATAAAACCACCTTTTAAACACAGCTTGTTCTCTTGGTTGGTGGAAATCCAATGGTCTCTCTAGACAAGTTGTAATTATCTTGATAAAAATTTTGTATAAAACTGATAAAAGGCAATGGGTTGTAATTTCTAATATCTTCATTATTAGCTTTTTAAAATATTAATATTAATACTACATTCTTCCAATCATCTGGTACATCTTTATCATTTAGACTTTTGGTATATAACTTTGCTAAAAAAAAATTATATTTCTTCACCTGCTTCTTTTAATATATCAATTATAATTCCATCATTACCTGGTGCATTTCCTTTCTTTATAAATTTAATTGCATGTCTGACTTCTTCATTTAAAATTCTGGCAATTCAGAAGATATAATACATATAGGAGGTATTTGTTCTTTATTACTATATAATTTTTGATAGAAATATTCTACCCATTTCATGATGTCATCTTTCTTTTTAGTAATACTTCCATCTTTTTTCTTATTGCAGATATAAATTTCCTACCAATACCATAATAAATTTAGATTATGAAATGACAGTTTAAATTTTAAAAATATTTAAGTAGATTTGTTTTATGATATTTAGAATGACTATAAAATCCCTTACCCATCCTTCTTATCTGAATGCCATCTTAGGAGTTCATTATTTATTTTATTCTAAATTAAGAGATCTTGTTTTATTCTAAATTAATAATACTATAATTGTGATAAGACATTAACTTAAATGCAGATCTTAAGAATTAAAGAGAATTTATTTTATTATTAAAATCAATCATATTATTCTGAGATACTCTAATTTATTTCACTAATCATTTCATTTTAAAGATTATTTTGCTAAAGAAAAAGCAATTTTCAAAAATGGTAATCTTGGGTGGTAAAGATTTAAGAGAATACTTTCAAATTTTATAAAATTAAATATACTATTTCATCTGATCATAGCAATGAGATACTTAAGAGATGGACACAAAAGATGATAGAGATAGAGGATGTTTGTAAGAAAAGGATATTACATGTAACCTCAATTGCATACGCTTGCAATAACAAGAGTCTTGTAATTGTATTAGAGTGAGTGAAGAGTTCTTCTCTTCTTGAGCTATTAGTAATATTTCTTTATATGTTAATGATATTTTATTGTAATTGCTTATCTCTGCATCTCTAATTATTATAGCATATGACATTTATATTTTATAATTCCAATGAACTTGGCTTATGCTATATATTTTTGTTATTAAGCACAATTACTAGATTACAATTTGTCAGTTTGATCATTCATAGTCTTTCTTCTTCTTTCTTTTAAATTGCAATATATATATATAAACAAAAAAAAACTTACAAATCCAATAAATAATATTATAGTTCAACCAGAGGACTGGTTTTCATCAGAAAGAAAAAAATTCACAGTAAAATGGCGATAATCAAAAATTACAGATTTGGTAAAAGATTAAAAATTTAACAAAACCCCCCTGATTGGTCACAAAATCTAACACAGAATATCTACCCAATCAATGACAAAATTCAAACCTAAAAAGAAAAAAACTACATTCCTTCCTAATCAAGCTTAAATTCTATTTAAATTAAAATAAATATAAAAATAAAAAATCCAAAATTAAAAATTAAAATATACATATGTGCATACATAGAAAAATTAGACTATGCTCACATACAAAAAATAGCTGTGCTCACATTAATATTCATTAAAAACTAAAATACTTATACATTTTAATCAAAAATTATAGTTAGTGCAAAGTACAATAATCTATAATAACTAATTATTTATCTATATACCAATTAAACACAGATATTAAACATCCATATAACCAATCTTTACATAAAAAACCTCATATAAGAAAATTTTCACATAAAAAACTCACATATAGAAATCATTTAGGAGACCAGGTAACCCAGAGATGTAATAGTTCCAGTGTTTAAATTCAATCCATGTGGTTCTAAGGTCTTGAATTTAAAAATAAAAAAAACTCTCCTTTTGTTTCCTCTCCCTTGTAGAAAAAAAATCTTCATGAAGAATCACTACTTTTAAATCATCAATTGAATGATTCGGTAAGTTAAAATGTTTTGAAACCAGTCTATCTTTATTCTTATGCAAAATGTCAAATCTATGATTAGTCATTCTGACATGTAAACTATATGCTGACTTGCCTATATACTGGTTTAAACAATTACTACACTCTATCAAATATATCAAATTAACACTTTTACATGTAACATAATTAGGAATATATCATTTAAAATTACGATTCTTAGTACTAAAGACCGCTTTTGTCACAACAATATGTTTACATGTAAAACATCATTTATCCTCACATGGAGAACTCCCTTTTACCTGTACAGAACTACTAATAAAATTTGTTTTGACAAGTATATCTCTAAGTGATCTATGTTTTCGATATACAGCCTTAGGTGGATCAGAAAAAATAGATTTTAAATAATCTGTGGACTGTAATATGTTAAAATGTTTCACCAATATCCGGTTAATATTAGGTAAATCTCTATTAAAAGTAAGAACCAATGGTGGAACATCTAATTGTTTTTTACTCTTTTCAGATAAAAGAAGTTTCTTTCTATCAATTAAAGAAGATCTCCTTACTGCATTATCCAACAATGTCTTAGGATACCTCATATTGAACAATCTATTATATAAAATACTATTATTTTGTTGAAGAAATTTCTCATCATTACAAATCCTCTTCATCCTTAAAAATTGACTATAAGGAATATTAGCCTTTAAATGTTTAGGATGGTTACTATAAAAATGTAGATAGCGGTTATTATCAGTTAGTTTCCTATATACAGTAGTAATAAGAACTCTATTAGTATAAATAATTTCAACATCAAGAAAATGAGCAATTGATTTTGAAAAATTCATTGTGAAATTAATATTTTTATTAAAATTATTTAAATAACTTAAAAAATTATGAAGTTCAACTTCACTATGTGGCCATATCATAAAAATGTCATCTATATATCTAAGCCAAGTGTGAGGTTTTAGCCTAGCATTATCAAGTATAGAGGATTCTAGTTTTGACATAAAAATATTCGCATAACTTGGTGCCATCTTTATACCCATTGCAGTACCTTGTTTCTGTAAATAGTATCTAGAATCAAAAGTAAAAAAATTATTTCTTAAAACCAAATATATTAATTCAACCATAGTAGTAATAAGACCATGATCATACTCTCTATCTTGTAAAGCACATTTAATAGCCTCAACTCCATCATCATGAGGTATATTTGTGTATAATGATACAATATCCAAAGTAACCAAAAAACAATTCAGATTTAATATTTTCTAACACACAAAGAAAATGAGTAGTATCTTTAACATAAGAATTAAATGATGGTGGAATAAATTTAATAATATTATCAACATATGCTGAAATATTTTCTGTAGGACTAACAATACTAGCTACAATAGGTCTGCCTGGACAACCAGGTTTATGAATCTTTAAAGGCAAAATATAAAAACTACTAGGACGAATTTGGGTTGGTACTAAAAAGTTATATACATTATTATTTATAAGACCCCTAGCTCTCATATCTTTTAAACTAATAAGTATACCCTTGAATAATGAATTAATAGTGGTTAGTAAAATAGGCTCATAAAATTTTTATCATCTAAAAGCTCCAGAGTTTTTTTAACATAATCATCTTTATTCATAATTACTATTGATCCACCTTTGTCAGCTGGTTTTATAATAATATCCTGTCTTTTCACTAAATTGCGTAATGCATTCATCTCTCTCAATGTTAAATTACTCTCATACTTACTATGTTGTTTAAGTCTAATTTCATTAATAATATCCTGATATACATTATCAATGTACATATCTACTAACACATTCCTTTGATGTGGTGGTGTCCAATCAGATCATAATTTCTCAATAGTATCACATTCTTGGTTTCCAAAAAATTCTCTTAATCTAAGTCTTTTTGAAAAATTATCTAAATCCTGATGAATTTTAAATTCATTTTTTTGATAAAATGACTGAACTGTAGGGCAAAAAGATAAACCTTTATTTAACAGTGAACATTCTGCCTCACTAAGATTAATGTTAGTAAGATTAATCACATTGTTTTCCTTATTAGCTAAACATAAAAAGTCATTGCTATAAATATTTGAGTTAGATTTATTAGTATTTGTATTTCCAGAAACTAAAATATTGTTAGTGCATTCAGAAGAATCTGTAACTCTATGAACCAATGCTAAACCAGCATCACTATTAAGAACAGATGGTAACATTTCAGCACAATCTAATGAATGTGAAGATGATATAAATGATTGATCAGTATCAATTGGAATCATATCTGATATAGAAATATCCGACACAGTATGATTATCAGAAGTCATACAATTAATTAGTGTTTGTGACTGATTAGTAACTAATTCAAATCTTGGCTCATTACCCATAACTTTGAACCAATGATACATTTTATTATGAAATTTCTTCACCAATAATTTCTCTCTCAAAAATTTAAAATTATCAATTAGACAAATAAAAATAAATAAAAGTTTATTTGATATCTGAAATCAGGCTTCTTATTGGAACCTTATCAAATGTGTCTCTTTCTTTAATAATCTTATGATAAACTATTCAAAAGCAACTCCACCCATTAGATATTCTTTACATTATACTACAATTAATCTAATTAGAAAAATACACATATATATATATATATACATATATATATAAAATAAATAGAAAAGCTTATTACAATTTCTTTTTTTTTTGCAAATTTACAAAGCAATATACAAAAATAATATTTTTAATTATATAATTCTAAAGTTTCCAATAATCCATCAGTGTCATTTCCTGCATAATGTTACTAGTCTTTTAATCAAGTTTAATTTTTAAAATTTTCTTAAATATACAACGTTTCATAACATTTTCTTTCCTTATAATTTTTAATATATTTTATGAGGTAAATATTTTTTCCAATTTATTCTATGACAAGTTATATAGTCCTGAATTTATTAATTACTCCATCAGACTCTTAATCTCTCTCAATTGTAGTCTTTTCTGTCTGAATTACATATGTGATATTGCAATGGTTACAATTACTTTTATAAAATAACTCTTATTATTAATATTATTGCATTTCAAATCCATTTTCCTATAAATGTATTTTAAGTCGTAAGTGTATGTTGCTAAGACTACTAATATATGATTTGGCTGAAGATTTCTCAGCCCCATATAGCTATTTGAGTTAGATAGCTGGGTTTGAAGACATTTAAGTGTCTGAAAGTTATAGATTTTCTACTCAATGGTTAATTCTTAGATAAATGCTGAAATTGTTTTAGTATTTTTAGATCTAGTGTCTGAAATTACCCTAGAAGAGTGAAGCATGAAACAATTGGTCTGAGTTTGTTGTGGTTTTCAATAGAGATATTTTAAACCCGTTCTTTTGCTAAGCATTTATCTCAAAGCTTTTTGAGCAATTAGCAAAGCTCTTTGTTTATATTTTACAAGCTTAAAAAAAGAAGTGAGGTCATATGATATATGATTCTCTTATTATTTTTTTAAATTTTTTTTATTGAATATCAAATAACTTTTCTTTCATCAATGTCGTATATACTTCTACTGAATATGGAATCAAAACCCATTTTTTATCTTTATGGCAGATTTTGCATTAAATCTTGCTATTGCTAGTGTATTTATTACTTCTTATGCACTCATTGACTTTGAGTTTTGATGTAAAGATATAAATTAATAAACATAAACTAATTAATTGCACTGAGACAATTTTTGGCAAAACACAACCAGAATAGTGCTGAGTAAAGTTATGCAGTACAGGTGTGCTTATGTAATTGATGTAATAAAATATGTAAATGAGCCATTAGAACTTAGTCAATAAGTGCTTAAGAATTACATAGTTTTATGATAAAAATTAATTGTTGAGAAATATATATATATTTATTAATGAAAATCTTATTATATCTTTTATAATCCGTCTTAGCATACCATTTTTAACTTCCAATTCCTGTCTGTATGTTTCTACTGCATTCAATATCAGCTTATCATTTTTTAACTTAAATTATTTGAAAGCTGCTATTTTCTGAGGTCATGGCTGATATGAATTTGAATAAATAAAAAAGAGTTATAGTTGATCCAAATTTATATCAGCCATGTTACATATATAACAACACACATGTATGTATATTTATGCTAATAATATTATATAAATAAAATAATAGATAACTGATAATTAAAGTATAATTAAATATCTCAGAAGACAGTTAGAAATATGTTGCATAATAGTTTTATTAATTAATTTAGAGGAAAGAAAGGATTATCCCTCTTTTTTCAAAAGAATCTAAAGAATTTATTTTCTCAAGTTTAAAAAAAGTATTTATATCTAAGATACATTTCCAGTTGGATTTTTTCAAGATTATAAAACAGTTTAACTGATGAAGTACATTAAAAAATGTTAAATTTTTTCAAAAGTTTAATCTATTAATAAGTTTGAATGGCTGAATGTTTGAAGAAAGTTGTGTCATAACATTACAAAATTTTTTTTTATATATCTTTCGTTTATGTAAGTAAATGCTTCAATTTTTTTATTTTATTAGTCTTCACTTTATTTCTCTTTCCTTCTATATTTATATATTAAACCATAAATGCCAACAGATTCATGCTTAAATACCAGTACAGTGGTGTCGTTATCTATCTATCTATCTATCTATCTATCTATCTATCTATCTATCTATCTATCTATCTATCTATCTATCTATCTATCTATCTATCTATCTATCTATCTATCTGTCTGTCTGTCTGTCTGTCTGTCTGTCTGTCTGTCTGTCTGTCTGTCTGTCTGTCTGTCTGTCTGTCTGTCTGTCTGTCTGTCTGTCTGTCTGTCTATCTATCTATCTATCTATCTATCTATCTATCTATCTATCTATCTATCTATCTATCTATCTATCTATCTATCTATCTATCTATCTATCTATCTATCTATCTATCTATCTATCTATCTATCTATCTATCTATCTATCTATCTATCTATCTATCTATCTATCTATCTATCTATCTATCTATCTATCTATCTATCTATCTATCTATCCATCTATCTATCCATCTATCTATCTATCTATCTATCTATCTATCTATCTATCTATCTATCTATCTATCTATCTATCTATTGGGACATATATCTGTCTTTCTATCTATTTATTTATCCATTCATTCATATATGCATCTATTTATTTATCTATCCTTATCACTTCTCTATCTATATATTTTATTATCTTCCTATCTGATTAGCTACATATTCACCCAACTGTTTCTATTCCATACTATCTTACTATCTACTTAATTACCTACATACTCAACCACTTATCTCTCTGCTTAATTATATATCTATTTATCTCTATGACTATCTATCTATTTAACTATCTGTCTCTTTATATATTTATGTATTTGTTTTCTTTTTCAGTCTATCTATCCTATTTATACATCCACACATCCATTTTTACTCAACATGTGAAATGATTATTACAAACTCTTTGTTTAGGCAGAAAAACCAGAATAAAGAAACATGGATGTATCCACAATCAAAATAAGGGCATTTAATAGATTACACTATAATTATAAGTCAGAATACAGTTGAAATTTATATTACATGAGTATTTAAAGTCCAAGTTGTTGGTCAGATAATATATTTTGGCACTTCAAGAATAAAATATTTGTGTTAAAAATTTAACTTCAACGGGTATTAAATTACTAATTTTAGAGTTTAAGGACCTGAATGGATACCAATATATCTATTCTTGGGCTCTTAAAAGATAAATTATGACTGGTTGTGTGAAAATGATCTTTTTTATTAGTGATTAGAATAAAAGGAAATGTGGTATTATGTGCTTGGCAGAGTAATCAATAAAATGTAGAATTTTGTAATAAATACTAGATATACCCAGTCTAAATAGGTCATAGATTTTTTAAATTGGTTATTTTAACATTTTTTTTAACATTTAATCAATGTGCATTTAAATAAATTTATAATTACAACGTTAAATTATCATAATAGATTTCTAACTATAAGATCTTTCCATTGACTCATTGTAAATTGAAAGATTTTGCGGGTATTAATGTTTGTAATAAGAAATTTGGACTTAAACAGTGAAGTATTGAATAGCTTCATGCTCTCAGATCTAACCACTTCAGCTTCACCTATTTATATAGAAAGTACCTTGAAATAAAGAGGGTTCCCCTCTTTTTTTCCAAAATGTAAGCTTGTGGTTAAGACCTGTAGAGGTTCCTACTATCTCATTTTTACATGCACATTCTTGAGGTTACAGCCTTAGTAAATATTATTTAACATTTAATGTAAATTAAATAAAAGATTTTAATATTATATAAATAAATGAGAGAATTGTACACTCACCTGAAAACCATCATTTTGACTTACTATGGCCTCTATTTTTTACCCTCACTAAATTTTATATTTCAAGGATGAATTTATGGACTGTTTTATATTGTTTTCATGATTTAAATACTATATCCCTGTAATTAAAAGCATATCTACTGACTTCTTTTCTGAGCATTTTTTATTAATGGTGATATCCTTCACATAAACATAATAATATGCTAACCAAAACTAAATGTAAATATGGTACAATAGCATCTATTTCCCCCCCTCAGTAGATATCACATTTTAAACATGAATTTGTGTACTGCAAGCATATTTTTTTGTGATTTAAATACTATATCTCTGTAATTAAAAGCATATGTACAGAATTTGTGGAATTATTTGCTTTGAATAAAATTTTCATAATCAATTTAAGCATGTAATTAAAATTTAAATTTTTAAATATTCTTTATTTATTTGATATGTGAATTTGACAATTTTACTAATAACTACTAATGGTAGAATTACTAAAATATTTTTCATAATAATTTTCCATGTGACAGCATTGCAGTAAAACATTCACAGAAAACACGCATTAGCTTTACGGACAAACATTCACATGGATTTTATATGTAGTGATAGAAATGGGAAAGAAGTTTATCATCTGACAAGTAGGAATAAAAATGATTGGTGGATTAAAACCACAAAGACAATACAGATATTTACAAACTGTAGAGATTCTAAATCTTTTTTTGATGATTTGGGATAAATATTTTAATCATTTGTTGAATAATGATACAAAAATTAAGATGACAACTTTTTAATGATATATTGAGTTTATATATTCATTTATATTTGAATAAAGGGATCTAGTTAGTGAAATCAAAATAGCTTTTTACAACTTTCAAATTGGAAATGCTGCAGGTTTGCTATTTAAATTACATGGAGAAATTTTAAAAAAAGGCAATAAGTTGGCTTAAAAATTATTGGAAGTTAGAAATATATAGATTCACAAAGTTGTGTCATGTGATTGTAAGGGATGCTTTTATTGTTTCAATTTTTAAAATGCAAAAAGAATAGATAATATCACATTAATTATTGTGGAATATTATTAATATTTAATACAGCAAAAGCATCTTCAAAATCTTTGTCACATAAATTGTTTCCAGTCATAGATAAATGATTATGCAGATTCAATCTGGTTTTAGAGAAACATAAAGTGTTACAAACATTTTCAATCAAATGCAAGTAAAGTTTCTGAAACAGCTAAGTGATTTGTTCACTGGCTTTTGGGTTAACACAGTTGATGGCATTGAACTGTTCACCAAAATCTATTATGGTATACATATATTAGATGATAGACTGAAAGGAAATGTGATTATTTCAAGTAAAAAATGTGACACAATTAAAAGGAAACTATTTGTAAACAAGATTGCATATTATTGCTAACATTATCTTCAACTTTTATGGCAGTGATTGTTGGAATTTTTTAAGGATGGTTTAAAAAAACTAGGGTCAAGAAGCAATGCAGTGTTGATGAAACTGTTAATTTGAAACAAAAACAAGAACTTTGGATCTGGATTTATAATGTGCTGATGAGCATTGATTATTTGTTTTTTGCCAGTTCAAATGATGATTTCAAGAATGTCCTTAATGTTTAAATGCTTAGTCAGTCAATGACGAAAGAAAAGTCCTCAGTAACTTATATCATCGATTATTATCAAATTCTGAATGTAAAACAATATAAATATGTTATTACTTTTGTAAATAGAAAACTAGACTTAGATGTTGAACTATGACAGAATAATTCAGAGTACAGTTGCTGCATTTAATAAATTAAAAGATACATTATTTCACCATAGAGAAATGACTACTACAGCTAAGTTATCTGTACATAGAATTGTTATTTTATCTAATTTATGATGTAGAAATGAAAATTGTCAGCCTAACAATTTAAGTTAAAGCATTAAAAAAATTTAATTTAAGAATGTTTGGAAAATTTTAAAATACAATGGCAAAATCATATAACCAATCATTATTTTCTTCACCTTGCTCAATGTGACATTATAGAGTTCATTAGTGCAAAATCAAACCTTTGTTGCTTGGACATATAAAACAAATGAAAAGAGAAACAGTACTTTATGGTGGACATGAACATGATAGATCTTATTTATTACATAATATTTATCCCAATGCCATTTTCAAAAAACTGCAATGTCAATTGTTTCTATTAGAAAATATAACAGGGTTTAAGATTAGCTACAGTTACAAAAGGTATTAAACTATTTTAGGAAGAAATATTTTTTATGGAAGAAATTATTAGACAACATTGTAGAATATCAAGTTTACAGAAAAATTGCTCACTATGTTCCATATACCTGAATGTATTTATGGTTCACAGATTGGTTTGTATAGTAATGAAAAAACTCATTTTAGAGCATTTTTTTTTCATTTTTTCTTTTTTTTTTTTTTTGGAATTATGGTGTTGTAGTTGTCATCACTGTCAGCATCATTATTATTTTCATCTTCTTCTTTTTTCTCATCCTTACTATTTTACTTCTTCTCTTTCCCCTCCTTTCCCTTCTCTTATTTTTCTACCTCCTCCACTTTCCTCTTCTTATTTCTTCTTTCTTTTTTTCCTTTTCACACCCTCATTTTATCCTTGGCAAATAACCATGTAAGGCTATTGATATGTTCTTTTTTGTTATTAAATATTGGGATCATCATTCTGATTTTTTTCAAGACCCTGCCATTAAAAAAATGTATGATTGTATTTCAATTTCTTTGAGGACCTTTTCAAAATACACTAAGTGTATTTTGAATAGGACGAAAACCGGTTTAATAATAAAGAAAATATGTATTTTTATATAGATGTTTTATTGTGTTGGAATCATTATTATAATATGTATGTGAACATGAAAATATAAGGTATACACTAGTTTTAAAAAGAAGTAAAAAGAAAATTTATTCAAAATTTTATTTATGCGAATGATAAGAATTACAATATATTTCATTTTTGTTACTAAATATTTCAATGCAAAAAATTAAAAGAATTTTTTTTTTGTTTTGTTACTTATAAATTAAGATTGGTTTAAAGTGATTAAAATGTTCATTACTTTAATCAAAAATATATTTTTTACGCAGAAACATTTTAAATAAAATAATTATTTTGTAGCATCTATTATTAAAAAATAAAAAAAATAAAAACAAATTGTTTAGAAAAAATATATAGAAATTAGTGAAATTATCCGAGTATTAAAAAAGAAAAAAAACTGTTTTAAAAAAGAAATAATTATACAAGATTAAATAAAAGGGATTTTTTTATGACTCTTATTTGATTAATGTTATATCTCATTGTGCGTTCCAAGAAATGGATTAATCCAGATTCCATCTTATCTTGAACATATTGCGCATTCAACATCGCTGATAAATGAATATATCAATAAATAACATATATCCAATGACAAGAATGTCCGAGAGGTGAAGATGCTCATTTAATCTCATTGTGCTCATTATGAATGGGGATCCATAAATAGTCAATCCATTTAAAAGTAAAATCAGACAACTGTCAAAGCTGAATGTCAGTATGCTGTATATCCACTAAATGGTTAACACAGTAAAGCATGTCCACATTCAGGATTGGGAACTGCTAGAAGCTAAATCAGACACAAGGTAAGCTGTCAGAGTACAACTGGAAATGTCACTGTACCTACTCATCAGGATGACTCTCATGGAATAGCTGGAAGTGGTAGGTAAACATGTAAAGGCAGCTGAAGTCCATTCTTTCTATAGTTGTATGACAAATAAAATCTACACTTAGCCAACCTTATCAGGTGAAGTTATAACATTATATATAGTGTCAATTCCTTTTTTTATAATTATTATATATATATATATATATATATATATGATCATATTTTATATCAATATATATATATATATATATATATATTGATCATATTTTACAAGTTTGTGTTTATATTATAATCACCAGTAAACATAACTGATTTAACCTTTTAACCGCTAATTATATTATTGGTTGTATGAGGTAAAAATCAAATCTTTTAATTGGCCAACTCACAAACTGAAGACAAAGCCTATTGTTAAAACATATTCGCCTATAATATTAAATTCAACTCAGATACGTTTATAATAAGTATATTACTAATTTTTCAGGTTATGAAGAGAACGAAAGTTCTTTCAAAAATAAATTGCTATTTATTTATTCTAAAATATTCAATTTCGGCAACATAAAAGCTATAATATAAACAAAAAGGTCGACTTTTACGTTATAGAAAAGTAAATATTTCTTTTAAATATTTCTTTAATATTTTTACTAAAATCTTCAATATTTTTCGAAAATAATTTTGTTTTTTTAGTATATTTTTTAAAAAACTAGTTTAATTTCTGAAATTATATTTTTTTAATACTTAAAATTAAATTTGAAATGAAAATCTCAGTGTTTTTCTTTATTTTCTTTGATCAGGTGGTTTCTTTGTTCTTTCCAGCCAATCAGAATGTTTTTTTCGGCTGAGAGCTCACTAACAACCAATTACAAACAATGTTCTTTCTTTGTTTAGGTTTAAATGCGTTTTTTTATATTTTTTACTTGTAAAATAAATCGGAAGAGGGCACCATCTTACAGAACTTTTAAAAACCTATTCAAAACCTATCAAACAAATTTTTTAGCATAAGAACTGGCAGAGTTAGAGTGACGTCAGATGTCTACAAGGAGCCTCGTAGGAGGCGGGAAAAGGGTTAATGCAGTTGATAGAATAAATAAAAAAATTCACTATGACTGAATAAAATTTAAAATGACAAGATCTTGTCCCCACAGATTGCTAGATCTTTTTTATTATGTTTAAAAAATTGACAGTTAATGTTAATATTATTAGTTTTTCCATGAAAAGTTTTTTTAAAATCAAATGCAAATAATTACTTGTTAACAATCAATATCATATTCTCCTGTCCATAGTTTGTTGAGATTTGTGAAATTAAAAAGCGACAGTTAACATTATTAGCATTTTTAATAGGAGCAAAAGAAAAATCAGTCACACATGACAACTCATTAATTATAAAGAATCAATTGAGAAGCCTTGGATCTGAGAGCCAAAGACACCAAAATGTATGGGTGCAGAACTGAGTTCAGACCCATATGACTGTATAAGCTATTGAGCTTAGATTAAAAATATTGTTTTTAATTTCATTCTCATAGTTTTGTAGTTAAGTAAAGGTAAAAGGTGACTGCTGGAGGATTGCATTAGATCCTAAGATCTAGGTCCAGTGCTCTCAGATCTAAGGCTCCTCACTAAAGAAGGCCACAAGCCAGAAACTAGTCTGGGGATGTTGTATGAGTAGGCACTAGATGAGGATTTTATGCCCAGGCCTTCTAGAATCCATTGATTGCTCTGGTTGGCACAGGGTGGCACTACTGTATGGGGTGTTTTTGCCTGTTTAATATCAGTTATGTGCTAGCATAAGATATGGTGATCATGTGATATTTGGTGGTTTAACACCAATCCTGCCTAATAGAATATTGATGGCTATGGTTGTTAAAAAGCCAAAGACACCAAAATGTATGAGTGCTGAACTGAGTTCAGACCCATATGACAATATAAACTATTTAGCTTAGATTGAAAATATTGTGTATTCAATTTCATTCTCATAGTTTTGTAGTTAAGTGGAGATAAAAGGTGGCTGCTGGAGGGTTGCATTAGATCCTAAGATCTAGGTGCAGTGTTCACAAACCAGAAACTAGTGTGGTGATATTGGATGAGTAAGCACTAGGTGGGTATTTTATGCACAGGCCTTCTGGTGTCCATTGATTGCTCTGGTTGGCACAGTGTGGCACTACTGTATGGAGAGTTTTTGCTTGCTTAATAACAGTTATGTGCTAGCATAAGAGATAGTGATCTTGTGATGTTTGGCGGTTTAATATTATTTGTATTTTTACTCAATTCAAACCTATCTTCCCTTCTTAAAAAACAATTCATCTTTCTAAATTTATCCATTATTCTTATCTCAAAATATTACACTACATGATGTATTACTAATAAAATTGTAATAGTGATACATTGCATAGGACATGAATGAATAAGTAGAGTAAAGACTCAATAGTATAAAATAATTTAATAATCCACATGGAAATCAGTGTGAAACAATAGGTATGCCCTTGTCTAATATCCTAAAAAAGAATGCCATGACTATCTTTTAGCACTTACAAAACAATTAAATATGAATATCAAACACTGTCCATGAAATAAATACAAAATAAAGGACTACATTAACTGTATTTGCATAATAACTACTTAGATATAATATAGGCTAATTCTCCTATCTTCTTAACACATCCTACAAATATAAACATTAAGGGTTTCATTTTTTTACTCCCCTGTCACTATCATCTAAAAAGTTTCAAATAAATTAAGACAATCAACATCGTAAAATAAACTAAGCAATTTCCCCAATAATAAACAATGTTAACACATTATTTCATCTAACCATGAATACTATAAGAAAACGTTTTACACACTTAAACTAAACCACAAATACAAATGACTTTCATTAAAATATTTGGTCAATATTTATATATTTAAAATAAATATAATATGGTTTATTTAGCAAAGAATCACATAAAATTATGGTAATTAGTAAGATTATAAAAATATATGCATATTTTTATTCATGGCTTATATCTCTTAATAAAAAAATCTATATGTGTTGTTAACTCACACATCCATATATTTCAATCATTCATGTAACATAAGTTGAATATTTTAAAACTGCAAGCAATTCTAGAAAAATATCAATCATATAATAATTAAAACAATTTAAATTATCTATGTGATTTGCCATTTGCAATCACATCCTTTGATGACTTCTCGTCCAGTTTTCATAAAATATAAAAAATTACTAATGACATTCATACAGCATTCAGCATTGACTAATATATTTTAAAGAAATGTTTTCAAAAGTTTTTTAAAAAAATTGTTAAAAGTTTTAAAGTTAATATTATCATAATTAAAAGTTACTAAAAATGTAACTTCTACTGTAACTTATAATAAATTCTAATTCTAATGTTAGTATATTTTTTAAAATTAATAATAACGAAATTTAAAGTTACGTAATCTTCTCTTTATAAATATCCTTCAATAAAATGCTCTTTTAATATACTTGGGAACTCTGCAGTTGCTATGAAAACATTATTAGTCCAAAGCTTACATTAAAAAAAAACATAATTAAAAAAAATAATGTCAAAGTGTATAATCTGCAGAAATTTTGAAAAATTATGCTCATCCTTTTTTAAAATAAATTTAAGACAGTTTATTCCTGTAAATCTTTTCAGGAGAATACTTATTTATTCAATAGTAAATAAAAAGTCATTTTGAAAGGTAAATCATTTCTCCCACATACATAGGTAAGTTGTTTAGGAACTGATGCATCATTTTTGATGACTTTTAATAAGCATGCAATTTAGCATAAGGTAGATATAAAGTAAACAGATGAATCCAAGTTTCTAAAATATTTATTTATGGCATAATAATATTTTTATTTATTGTCCATTTTTCTTTTTCTTTGCAATTAAAATTATAGCAATTAAGACAGTTTTTTTTATATTTAAATATTTACTTTTTTTTTTAAATATAACTTTTGTTAAAACAATTATGTTCTTTAAAGCAGTTAACTTTTTAAAATGCTTCATTTCCAAGAGCTTAAACATAATTTGCTTCAAAGTTAAATATTTCTTCTTTAAATATTATAATTCTTTTAAATAATGTCAATATTCTAAACATAGAGAGAGCAATATATTTTATGGTCTCATCTCAAATATTTTATGGAATTAAGAGGTGAATTATATTTTAATCTTTTCTGATAATTTTCCTTAAAAATGTTTTTTTTTAAGTTTTAAAATTTATAATTATAAACATCTTCACTATATAAAACATACCTCTGGATAATAGTTGATTGCAACTCTGAAATACTTTGCAAAAACAAACAGAGGAATTTTAATATAGCACTGGGAAAACTATGTTTTCATAAATTTTTTGGTTTGTCATCATCAATCTCCTTACATATAAGACAATAATAGGGCCATGTTCCATGGTTTACCAATAAAATTTAATTAAGTTTTTAAACATTCCAATAGTAAGAAATATTAAATTTATTCACATATTTTCAGTTTAACTAAATACTATTTGTTAGTCCTTTCAACTTTTCAAAAAATAAACTATATTAAAAATTAAAAAAATTGACTTAACTTAAATATAAGTTGATACTAATTTTTAAAACAATAACATTTATACAACAACCAAACAATTTAATACACACAGTTTTTTTGCCTATTTTTTAAACAATTTTGATTGGCTGACAGATCATCAGACTAGAGACTTAGTTACATATTTCCCAATTATGTACTTTTAAAAATTGGAAATAAAATTATGAGTCATCATTTTAAATAATAATATAAAAAATACTTAATACCCAATTTATTTTATAATTAAACAAAAATATTTTAAACTGATACATTTGATTAATTCTTACAAAAGTTATGAAATTATAATAATATTTAGTTTAAAATGTAGCAATTTTTTGTCTACACTTGTAATTTAAAATATCTCTAAAAATTAAATATTTATTCAAGTCTATTTTAACATGTGTAAAATGTTTTAATTCCACCAATAATTTTAGAAAGCAATTAAAAACTTTCTCTAAAACTATGCATGCACAATACACAAAAATCATCAGTCATGTGATTTTCACTCTAGAAAAATGTTGCAATTTTTGAAATTTACTGTCTGCAATAAACTAAATGAATATTTAATTATAAAAAATAATACACATTAAAAAAATAAATGTAATAATAAAAATTTAGAATAATAAATTTTGACATTTTTATAACATTACTAAAATTGAAAACATTTGATAACCCATAGGATTCAAAAACTCTAATAAATAATTATAATACAATTTAAACTTAATTTGAGAAAATAAATTTAATAACTTATTTAACATTACACATTATATTAAAATCAAGGTTTTTTTAAAGGTTTATTTAGCAAGATATTCAATATAATTTAAATATAATTGAGACCAGTCCTTCCAACCATACAATATTAAATTATTCTGCTTTATTATTATTATTTTAACATTTAAAATAGCTTTAAAATATTTTCTATCCTTCTATGCATTTATTTTACTAAGTTTTAAAACTATTTAGATATTATTGTTGTAATTAAAATTCCTGTACTTCTAATTTTAAATTTTTTAATTCAATTAGCTTTTTAGCACATTCTGCCTTAATGAAAAGGGTACTATATATATATATATATATATATATATATATATATATATATATATATATATATATAAAAGCAAAAAAAGACTTATAAATCCAATAAATAATCTTATATTTCAACCAGAGGACTGGTTTTCATCAGAAAGAAAAAAAAATACATAGTAAAATGGCGATAATCAAAAATTACAGATTTGGTAAAAGATTAAAAATTTTAACAAACCCCCCCTGATTGGTCACAAAATCTAACACAGAATATCTACCCAATCAATGACAAAATTCAAACAAAAAAAAAACTACATTCATTCCTAATCAAGCTTAAATTCTATTTAAATTAAAATAAATATAAAAATAAAAAAATAAAAAATCCAAAATTAAAAATTAAAATATACATATGTGCATACATAGAAAAATTAGACTATGCTCACATACAAAAAATAGCTGTGCTCACATTAATATTCATTAAAATCTAAAATACTTATACATTTTAATCAAAAATTATATTTAGTGCAAAGTACAATAATTTATAATAACTAATTATTTATCTATAAACCAATTAAACACAGATATTAAACATCCATATAACCAATCTTTACATAAAAAACCTCATATAAGAAAATTTTCACATAAAAAACTCACATATAGAAATCATTTAGGAGACCCGGTAACCCAGAGATGTAATAGTTCCAGTGTTCAAATTCAATCCATGTGGTTCTAAGGTCTTGAATTTAAAAATAAAAAAACTCTCCTTTTGTTTCCTCTCCCTTGTAGAAGAAAAACCTTTCTGAAGAATCACTACTTTTAAATCATCAATTGAATGATTCGGTAAGTTAAAATGTTTTGAAACCGGTCTATCTTTATTCTTATGCAAAATGTCAAATCTATGATTAGTCATTCTGACATGTAAACTATTTGCTGACTCACCTATATACTGGTTTAAACATCTACTAAACTCTATCAAATATATCAAATTAACACTTTTACATGTAACATAATTAGGAATATACCATTTAAAATTACGATTCTTAGTACTAAAGACCACTTTTGTCACAACAATATGTTTACATGTAAAACATATTTTATCCTCACATGGAGAACATCCTTTTTCCTGTACAGAACTACTAATAAAATTTGTTTTGACAAGTATATCTCTAAGTGATCTATGTTTTCGATATACAACTTTAGGTGGATCAGAAAAAATAGATTTTAAACAATCTGTGGACTGTAATATGTTAAAATGTTTCGCCTATATCCGGTTAATATTAGGTAAATCTCTATTAAAAGTAAGAACCAATGGTGGAACATCTAATTGTTTTTTACACTTTTCAGATGAAAGAAGTTTCTTTCTATCAATTAAAGAAGATCTCCTTACTGCATTATCCAACAATATCTTAGGATACCTCATATTGAGCAATCTATTATATAAAATACTATTATTTTGTTGAAGAAATTTCTCATCATTACAAATCCTCTTCATCCTTAAAAATTGACTATAAGGAATATTAGCCTTTAAATGTTTAGGATGGTTACTATAAAAATGTAGATAGCGGTTATTATCAGTTGGTTTCCTATATACAGTAGTAGTAAGAACTCTATTAGTGTAAACAACTTCAACATCAAGAAAATGAACAATTGATTTAGAAAAATTCATTGTGAAATTAATATATATATATATAAAATCATCACTCATTGTGAAATTAATATATATATATATAAAATCATCACTCATACACACACCAAACACCTATTATAATATGTATTTAATAATTTATAACTTTATTCAAGTAATTGATAATTGATATTTATTCATTTTGTGGACATTATTTCATCATTAATAAAATCTAGGATTGTATGCAACAACTCAAAAAAACATGAAGCTATTTGAAAAGTTTTATAACCAAGTTTAATCAAAAGTTAATAAAATAAGCAGAAAATATAATCTTCTAATGATATAGAACTGACATATCAATAATAAAAATGAAAATAAAAGCACTCAAATTAGTGAAACTAGACACAGAAGAAGAAATAATAATGGTCTACCAATATTTGATGATTTCATGGAAAATATTTTCCAATCATCTAATTATAGAGACTTTGCAAAAGTTGTCACACATTCAGTTCTGAACAAGAAAAAGCTATATCTTTGATATCTTTTGATTAAAAATTTCAGTTTATTTTTTAAAGTATTGGAATGAAAACAGATCACAAATTATGGGCAAAATATTAAATATAATGTAGAAAATTAACTTTACTGCTTTTATAAAAACTTCCAAAGTCAATTGCAATTTGAAATAAAATTGATCATGAATTATATAAACCTTGGTTGGAAGTGAATCAAGCATTTAACAGATGATTTAATAAAGATTTGAAATAATTTAATTGTAAAAGATACAGTGGTAACTGTGTAAAAAGTAGATACAAAATTAGGAATTAGAGAGAGTTTTGAGATATATAAATAAAAACATTTCAAACAGTAGGGGTTAAAGATTGTTGAAGCAATATTGTTACAAAATTTACAAAAAGTTGTTGAAAATGTTAAAAAGAATTTGACAAAATAAGGAAATAAACATTTGGAATTACCAAAAAAAGTTCCATTTTTAAAGTGTTTTCAAAATAGCAAATAGTAATCAAAGAAATGAACAAAAGAAATAAAAATACAGAAAAGCTATATAAGAAATACAGTAATCAGGATAATCTATGAGAAATTTTAGCAAACTGAAAACAAATCAATGAAGTACCACCAAATATTTTGATTAATTTGTAAATTAATTAATATATCAACAAATAAATCTTTTTAATTTGATCTGTGAAAACCTTTTCTGGGAACTTTTTTTAAAAAAATTAGACTTAATTTTAAGTAGAGTTATTATCTGCATCATCTGTTTTCATAAAAAATAAAAACTTATAGAGTATCTTGAATAATTGAAAGGACAGAAATCTTCATGGATATTATTGATGATCCTTGATTCAATAGGCTATCCAAAATTATAAAATGGTTTCAGAAAAACTCACAGGTTTATGGTAAGAAAAGTGTAAATGTTATACATTAAAATGCTATCTATTCAATTTGAATAAGATATGGATAATAAATAAGAGCAAATGCAGATTCAGGATTACTGAAGAAAACATCAACATTTTTAAATATACTAATGACACTACATTTATATCCATAAAATAGAGAAGGTATAAAGATAATTAATATTAAAGAATATTCGTCAAAAGATAAAACTATACATAAAAAATATATAAAGATTATAATGCTGGAGATGCTAGAAAATTTTATTATTTATTGGGAAAGCATAAAAGTTGTCGATAGTTTTGTTTCTTAAAATAATTCATCAACCACAGAATGTTAAATAAAAATCCAAAAAAGATTTCAAAATGTAGAGTCCATTTTAAAAATTTAAAGAATTATAATTTTGCAACTATTATATTTGATATGATTCTCTTTGGCTGCAAAACAGTAAAATATGATAGGAAAATTAGATTTTTTAAGCTGTGATGCTGAAGAATAATTTAAAAGTCCTGAAGATATTAATGAATATGAAAAACTAGACATTTGATCAAATAACTAGGCAGCATTTTGTGTCATTTTGTTAAATTAATTTATTTAAAAAGAATATAATCATCAGAAAGATTCAAGATGGAAAAAAATAGATTTGCGTTATCTGAATGATTCCATAATATACCACTGAGAAGCCTTAAAATTGAAAATATAAGTTAATGTTTTTAAAGAAATGCCATTCATATAATTATATGGAATCGATTTAGGTTTAATAGAATCTAATAATAACGAGAGGTCCCTGTGCAATATTTTGAATTTGTAGTCTTTTCAGTTTTAAAAAAGTTTGATATTTATGAGAAGCAAAATTGTTTTAATCTTAATTTAAAATTATAATATGAAATGTCTAAAAAAATTTCTTTTAAATAATGTTAATATCAAATCACTAAAACCCATTAAAATTTTTTTTTGTTAAAAAATTTCCAATAAATAACATCAGCATTAAACCATTAAATTTTTTCCTGACCAAACTGCTAAAATTTACTACATTTTTCTTCCTGAATTCTTGTTTGCAATATTTATAATTGTAGCTTTATTCAGCATTAAAAAATTTAATATTTATGAGAGGAAAAAATATTTTAAATTTAATTTAAAATTATAAATAGTTAACAATATGGAATTGATAAAAAAAATACAGACAAAATAATGTTAGCATGAAATTGCTAAAACTCATTTTCCCATGCAATCTCGTTCTTTAGAAGTTCTATACATTTTTTTTTATTCAGTTAAAAAAAATAACACTGGAAGAAAAAATGTTTTTAGTTTACAGTTATATATATATATAATCATTAAACAATTCAACACTTAGACAATTCCATTATCAATAACAACCAACATTCTCAAATTGTTGTCAAGGCAACCTCCTTCTACCTTTATTGGTTGCCTTGACAACAATTTGAGATTGTATATTGTTATTGATATTTTCTAAGTGTTGAATAATTTTAATGATTAATTATAAGCCCATTTATTCTTGAAGATTATTACACTTTATATATATATATGAATTAATATCTCAGATCATCTTTATAAAAGTCTTTTTATAAACTTAACTTGAACACTCACTTGGCATCCACAGTAAGTAAGAAATCGTAGCACTTATTTTGGTTTCTTTTATTCAATAAATAAGGTTTTGATTTAACATGAGATACAATCTGCTTCAAATTATATTTGTAAACTACATCTTGCAAATTGGGAAATAGTAATAACTCAGAAAAATCAAAACTCATTACTTCTTGAATTGCTTCAGTTTTGAACATCATATTATTTCAGACTGTTTACTTAGTGTTGATATTTCAAAGTGTAAAATTTATATAAAGAAGTTGATAAAACATATATAAACTATAATATAAGCTATAATTATTTTGTAATATGATAAAGAAGATATAAAAAATTGCATACCATCAATTCTAAATATTTTTACCGATAATTACAAGTCATTTAAAGAAATCTTTGGATTTTAACCAACCAAAAGAACAATTTGGTTTTATAAAAAGTTTTAGTGCAATATATCATATCCAAGTATTGAGAGAACCTTTATAAAAATTTATTGAATATGAATTGCTCTTTGCTTTGGATTTGTAGGTTATGAAGAGACATTTGATTTTATAAGCATTTCTTCTGTGATTAGAGCAGTAGATCATCAAGATATAAATCCAAAATATTGTCATATTCTGAAGAATATTTATAAATATGCAACAGCAACAATTAGAATACATAAGGATACTAGGAAGATTAATAGTGAGAAGGGTGTGTGACAGAGTGACTCCATATTTCCAAATATTTTTACTGAAGTTTTGCACGAAGTATTTTGTGGATTAAAATGATAAGTTGAGTAAAAATAGTAGATATTATTTATCTAGATTTTATAGATGATGCAATTCTTTTTGAAAATAAAGCTTTATACTTCAGAGAATGTTGCAAGACTTATAAGATAAAAAAAAGGAGGAGTTAACAAATGTTAAAGATTAATATTTAATGGAATTTCTCAAAAAAAAATAAAAAATAAAAAATGATGAGCTAAAAGTTAACAACTACAAATATTTTGGTCAGATACAGATGAAAACATACTGGATAAAATTAATTATAGAATTAAATTTAATTAAAGTGCTTTTGGTAGAAATAATTTAATCTTAAAAGGAAAAATGTCTTTATGTTTGAAAAGTAAGACTTTTAAAAAATAGGTTTTATCAATTCTTACCTATGCATCTGGCACATGGACACTTAGCAAAAGAGAAATACAGAGATTTTAAACTCTCACAAAAGTATGGAGATATGAAATGTTAGAAGTAAGAATATGATATCAAAAATCAAATACACAGATGAGAGAAGAAATAGGTGCTACTGACATCACTGAAAAAACTAAGAGACTGAAGTTGGGCTGAACATATTGCTAGAAGACATTATAATAGTTGGACAGTTGAAATTTAGAGATTGTAAAAGATATCAAAAAAGATCTCTTGTGAAATGGATGGATAAAACAAGGAAGTATGTTGGTGTGATGTGGTGAAGAGAGGCTGAAGATTAGAGAAAATGGATTGAACTTGGAGAGATCTTCATCCTGCAGTGAATTGGTAATGTTTACATATGTATGTGTGCTATATAAGTAACTGTTTATATTACAGTAAATTTTTAAATTTACATTGTATTTAATTGGAAATTGTTAATAATGAGATTGCATTCTCTCCTAACATCTTATAGATTTATACAATTAAATTGATATATTATAACTCAGATACCCAATAGATTGAAGCCTTGATTTGAGCATGGTGAGCAAAGACTGGTTTATATAGATATAAACTCTAAGCATAACTGTAAGTGTACATTTGTTTTTAAAATTAATGCTTATGAGAGAGTGCACAGAGATTTTAGAGCATGCTTAAAGGACTTACTCTTTATTTATAATATATATATATATAAGTAAAAAAATCAGTCATATATCATAGCTTGTATTACCAATATGTAATATATAAAGAGCCTGCTAATAGCTCTAAACAGGCTTATTTTTTTATTTTTTTTATGATAAATGCTACAAGAGAAAATACCTAAAGCCTTTATTTATGATGGTCCCCATCCCCAGACCAGTTTCAAGCTATGGCTCTCATCAGTGAGAAGCTAGGACATTAGATTCAAAATATTAACTCAAGCCAAGCATTTATCTAATTCTTAAATATTAAGAAAAAGATCCAAATCTTCAGACACCTACATGTCTTCAAACTCAGCTCTTTAACTAAAGAAACTACATGAGCTTGAACTAAATTCAGTGATCTCATATATTAGTAGGCTTAGAAATTTAATATAGCCAAAGCCTTAATAGCAAAATTATAATATTAATAAAAAAAATCAGTCATATATCACATGACCTATGTAGCTTGTATTACCAATATGTAATATATAAAGAGCTTGCTAATAGCTCTAAACAAGCTTATTTTTTATATTTTTTTATGATAAATGCTACAAGAGAAAATATCTGAAGCCTTTATCTATGATGGTTCCCATCCCCAAACTGGTTTCAAGCTATGGCTCTTATCAGTGAGGAGCTAGGACATTAGATTCAAAATATTAACTCAAGCCAAGCATTTATCTAATTCTTAAATATTAAGAAAAAGATCCAAATCTTCAGACACCTACATGTCTTCAAATTCAGCTCTTTAACTATATTTTGCTATATTAAATTGCTAAGCCTACTAATATATTAGATCACTGAATGTGTTCAGGCTCATATAGTTTCTTTAGTTAAGGAGCTGAGTTTGAAGACATGTAGGTGTCTAAAGATTTAGATCTTTTTCTTAATATTTAAGAATTAGATACATGCTTGGATTGAGTTAATATTTTGAATCTAATGTCCTAGCTCCTCACTGATGAGAGCCATAGCTTGAAACCAGTCTGGGGATGGGGACCATCATAGATAAAGGCTTCAGGTATTTTCTCTTGTAGCATTTATCATAAAAAAATAAGCTTGTTTAGAGCTATTAGCAGGCTCTTTATGTATTATATATATATATGCAAGTATATTGTCTTTATTGAACCCAATCCAATTAGAAGGCATTTGAACTCAGACTTTCAAGAACCCCACAGGTATCCACTCTATTTTATACAACCAATACACATGACCACGCACATGTGAAAAATATAAATGATCTTCAACATATATATTTTATGCTCCAACCATTTGTGATTTGATTCAGATCATTATCTCCCCCTCCCCTCCACACACACACGCACATATATATATATAATTAATGCTCAGTTTATATTATGCTAGTAAATCTTTAAACTTTAATGGACAAGTTTCTAATTTTTTTATCCTCCAACTCTTCAGCCATATTAAGGTCCTATATGTGAAGGGTCAGAGTGATTTAAAGTCAACATAAATATAATAATAATATTGGCATCAAAAAGAATTTTGAGCATTCCATCATCTGATTTTTAATGTGATTGGTAGTTGAGAAGTTGAAGGTAAGAGAAGATTTGGCCTTACTAGTAAACTTTGATAATTTGCTATCTTAATATAAACCGGGCAGTGGTAATATATATATATTTAATGTTTTCACGGTTGTATGATGTAGAAAAATTATAACTTTTTGGGCTGTACCGTGTATGATTTTTTATTAAACACCGATATCAGTGTTTAATGAAAAATCATACACGGTACAGCCCAAAAAGTTATAATTTTTCTATATATCTATGAGAGATAATAATCTGGACAATCTATGAGTGCTGATTGAACATAAAATATATATGTTGGAAACAATTTGTGTATCAGTTTTATAAAATGGAGTGGATGGCTGTGGGAGTCTGAAAGTCTGAGTTCAAATATATATATATACATACATGTGTTAGTTAAAATACGATTAAATAAATAAAGTGTAATTTAATCATAGACCAGTAGTTAGTCATCAGAATGAAGACTTCCTTATAGATAAAAAGTGCAACCGTGATCTGTTGATTCAAATGTTGAATGCTTGATGTTTAATCTAAAAGTGTGCTTTGATCCTAGATAATGTTATTATAGACATTTAATATTTCTTTGACTGTAAGCCAATTTGTGTAATTCATGGCTTACATTTTTTCAAATTATTTTAGAATTTTTTATCTTATCCATCCTTCTTTATTATATCATACAATCTGTAAACATCTGCAAAAAATAAAATACAATTCTTAAGTTTCATATATAATAATAAAATGTCTTTTGTAAATAGTTTGTGGATTCTGGGATCTATCGTTGTCCTATATTTGTTTTTTAATTTATGCTTACTTTAATATAATATCTGGTCCTCAACATGAAAAAAATTGGTGATATTAAAAATTGGAGTGCCTCATTATTTTATAAATATTTGCCATTTTTTAGGTATTAAAACATTAGTTTGAGGCATATTGTAAAAATGATTACTGCCAGACTTTCTGCTATTAATATCTAGGTATATATATCTTAGTTTGTCAAAATCCATGATAATGTTTATATTTTTCTGTAATATAATTCATTTAAAAATATTTTACTTTGTTACCACATACCTTTAGTTTTATAATGATGGGCATTAGTCTAAGAAGATATAATCAGAAAGCTTGCTTATAGTTTTTTTAAATAAATGCTGCTGATCAAAAGTTTTTCTTTGGCACAGAGTAGATTCCTCATCCTTTTTTGGTTTATTAATTGTATTAAATATTTACTCTCTTTTCATCAGTAAAATGTCAAAAACATCAGGTTTTTATGTCATTGGGTGTTAAAATGTGATACTTTACTTGAAGTTGATTCAAAGGGTATGATATATATATATATATATATATATATATATATATATATATATATATAAATATATATAGCTTGTAAATACCAATATGTAATAAAGAGCAAATATTTCTAAACAAGCTTATTTTCTTCTTCTTATTTTTTTTAATCATAAATGCTATAAGAGAAAGCATTCACATCTTTATCTATGATTGTCCCCATCATAGCTTGAAACTGATCTGGTGATGGGGACAATCACAAATAAAGATTTGAATGCTTTCTCTTATAGTATTTAAAAAAATATATAAATAAAAAATAATAATAAAATAAGCTTGTTTAGAAGTATTTGCTCTTTATTATATATATTAAATGTAATAATTCTCAAGGCTAAATGAATTTGTAAGTAAACATTAAATACCTATCAACATCCCAATATTAATAACAATCAACAATTTTCATCTTTATTGAGTTAAAAGGAGGTTGCCTTGACAACAGTTTGAAATTGTTGATTGTTATTGATATTGGGATTGTCTAAGTGTTGATTGGTGTTTAATGATATAAATATATGTTAAAATATTTTCTTCGAAAGTTTAGTAGCTTCACAAAGTTTTTAATGAAGCTTACATTTACTATTTGAGACTGTTAATAACTACCATTTTAATCAATAAAATTTTATTTTTGGCAAACCAATTGTTAATAATGTACATAGCTATATTTCTATGCTGATGTATTATGATAATCCTATGCATATAATGCATTGCTTTTTTGTTTGTATTAGTAGAGTTTTTTTATATTCTTATTGGTATTTTTTATTATTAAAGTTGCTTTCTTTATTTCGCAAAGAGTTAGGTAGAAGTCGTTAATGATAGATGATTTATTTTTTTGTATAAAAATATATTCATATAAATAGGCAATAAGATACCATGACTAGATAAATAATACTCGATTATTGGCAGAGATAGTCACCCATCTTATATAAAAACAAAATATTTTAATTTATTTATTTTAGTCCACCATTTTTTCAGTTGTGTAGGCCTTTGTTTTAACGTTATTGTTTTGATATTCAATTTTTTCATTTTCTGAAATAACTTTTTCAGAATAAAGTCTGTTTTAAATTTATTGACTTTCATTTCTGCTATTGGACACTATATAATGCACTGATTTATTAAAATGTTAAGAATCTACTGCTTAATTCAATTCACTAAGGAGGTCACCTTGGTGTCTGTGCGTTTACGTTTACTTATTCATTTTAATGTTATTCAGTTTAAGCTTATTTTTACTTGAATTTAGAAATCAGTTTTTATACCATTTTAAATTTTAGCATTTCTGAAAAATATTCGCTTTAAGTGATAAATTTTTAGTTTATTAAACAACTTTTTTTAAAAAGACAAAATTTATCACACAGACAAAAATGCAATCAAGCTTATGAAAATTTAGCTGTCACTATTTTTGAAAGTTGAAATATCTATATTAATAAAATGACATAGGAGGCTTTAAGCAATAATAAAATCACAAACAGCTAAACCAAATTTAACTACAAATATGATATAACAAATATAAAATAATGGTAAACAAAAAAAGAGCAATTAAAAATAAAAATTATAAATAACTTTTATCATCTGATGTTCTTATTATTTAGAGTTATTAGCCACAGTCATATTAACATTTAATGACTACATTATAGTATCGAGTCATTCAAACTACAAGCAGTATCTCATACCACCCTTTAAGAGTATTTGTTTTATATAAATATAGTTTCAAATTTGTTTTTTTATTATAAGTATTATTCCAATTTCTGTTAAAATGTTTGTATAAAATACTTAAAATATTCCCATAAAATTACAAAAATAAAGAAATACAACTTTTTGTTTAATTGGATTCAGTTGATTGCTTCATTAGCATATGTTATTATATTTAAAATACAGGCATTCTTCACATACCTGGAGCCCAATTGTAAGTATAGGGAATTTGAACTTAGACATTCAAGTACCATTCAACTATCCACATTATCTAATACAACTGATACACATGACCACACACATGTAGAAAAGATAAATAATCACCAATATGCATTATTATAGTGAAATAAATTTTCTTTTATTATTGCTGCCATTAGTGACAATAACTTTTATACTTGTCTTAAAAACTTAACAAAAAAGCTGACATTTGAGAAAAATGAAAAAAAAAAATATAGCCATTTAGATTACAAATATTTCCAAACTAGAAATAAGTGGCATAAAATTTAAACTACAAGATAAATTCAAACTAACTTGATTTTGAAAATAAAGATGTACTTAGAAAAATACTGAGATGGACAACTATTAAATTTGAAAAATAAATTAATGCATTTAAAAAGAGATTATTGAATCTGATACTTGATTGTAGTCATTGCAACTTAGAGATCAATTTCAGAATAAATCATCCTTGTATAAATTGTTGTTGTATTAAATTATCTTTAGGACAAAAGGCTATTCCTTATAAATATTGTATAGAAGGTATAAACATTTAGGGCTAGGACTAAAAATCTTCCCTTTATGATTATTATTATATAAGTGGTTATGTTTTGGATTAGGTTCTTAAAAGACCATTCATTATGATTATTGTTATAAAGGTAGCATTGATATCTATCCCATATAGAACATACATATGTGTAAGTACTTGGTGATTTATAGTCAAACAATGTTTATATTTAAGAATTCACACTTGTGTAGAATTATATTTAAGTTTATTAAAATCATAGTTAATGGTATAGTGAGTGTGTTATATTATCTATGAATAAATCCTAGATATGGTATAGAATAAAATATCTTTAACAACAAAATAATATATGACAATAGCTGTAATATAATCATATAATCATAACATATAAAAGCTCTTTTTGGCAATTTTTAAATTTTTGCCCTTTTCAATATATCTTGGTTAACTATTATATTGCATACATAGTGACATCTACTGGTTCTATATAAAATTAACACAAACCTATAATTTATGATTTAATATCTTTATAATAACACATATTATATAACCCTCTATTCATTTTTCATTATCCAATTATTAGTTAAATTAACTGATGTTTTATGTTCATACAATTATTTCTGTTATAATTAATGTCATTAGTTTCATATATCTTCCTTCTATTAATTTTTTAAATATAATTTAATGGACTTATATTCTTAACACAATCTATTCTATGTCCATATTTTAAGTAATGAACATATGATGCAGATTTGTCATCTCTCCTATTAATAGCATTATTATGTTCTTTAGCCCTTTCTTCTAATTGTTTTGCCATATGTCCATAATAAACCATACTGCAAACCCCACAAATAATTTCATATACTATACCATTTTTATATCATCTTTTATTTTATAATTCCCTACTAATATATCAAGATTTTTTTTTGCTATTTGATCATCTTGATATATTAAACATTTTGATAATTAGTAGGGAATTACAAAATAAAAGATGATATAAAATATAAAAAGGGTATAGTACATAAAATTACTTGTGGGGTTTGCAGTAATGTTTATTATGGACATACAGTGAAGAAATTGGAAGAAAGGGCTAAGGAACATAATAATACTATTAATAGGAGAGATGACAGATCTGCATTATATATTCACTACTTAAAATAAGGACATAGAATAGATTGTGTTAAGAATATAAGTCCATTAAATTATATTTAAAAAATTAATAGAAGGAAGATATATGAAACTAATGACATTAATTATAACAGAAATAATTGTATGAACATAAAACGTCAGTTAATTTAAATAATAATTGTATAATGAAAAATGAATGGAGGGTTATATAATATGTGTTATTATAAAGATATTAAAACACAAATTATAGGTTTGTGTTAATTTTATATAGAGCCAGTAGATGTCACTATGTATGCAATATAGGTTGTTTTTGTAGTTAAGACATATTGAAAAGGGCAAAAATTTAAGAATTGCCAAAAAGAGCTTTTATATGTTATAATTATATGATTATATTACAGCTATTGTCATATATTATTTTGTTGTTAGATAAAGATATTTTATTCTATATCATATCTAGGATTTATTTTTAATTTGCAAAAGCAACATAAAGGATTTATTCCTTGTATTTTAGATTATCTATGAATATTTCAATACTATGATGTATAAGATTAAAGAACTTTAAAAAAAATATCATATTAATTAATGATTATACTCTGTAAATAATTTACTGTTACATGATTTGTTAATTTTGTTAAAGAAAATAAATTGTGCATTAATTAATAAGTAGACTTACATGATTTGTTTCTTTGTTTATGTAAGATTGCATGGTTTCCCATCATTCATCAGGAATAAGTTGTATTTATTTGTAAATTTTTGGTTTGCCCAGAGCTTTGACTTTCAGTTGTTATAAACTCACATTTGCCTGAATTAGCTCACCTTTATTCTGACATAATTTTGTTTTGATTATAATCATATGTTCAGATGATCAGAAAAGAATCATAAAATGTAAAATATCCAAAGGGTGGTTTAGTTAAAAAGCTTTTATTTACTTGAACAAACTGAGTTTTTTTTTATTATTTTTCTGAACATTGAAAGTATGAAGAACTATGATCTCTTAAGATGGCTATGACAGTATTATTGGGTTATATAAAATGGACAATTATTATATTCATTAATATGCTTTATAGCTTAAGCACATATTTTTATTTGTTCCTTATTTACATTTTTATTAGTCAATTATTTAACAGTTTATATTTTTGTTTTATTCATTATGTTATTGAAACTATTTATTTTAATCTATATATTATTTATAAAGCTATTTTTATGTTTGTATCCCATACTGATTTTAATAACAATTTATTTCATCTTACACAACCAGAGGCATGTGGAAACATATAGCATGGTGATCATGTGATGTTTAGAAGTTTAATCTTTCACTGTATGAAAAGACTTAAAATCTTGTAATGTGTTTTTCATGTTAACTTTTACATTGCAAAGGATGATTACATGGTAATAAACTACCCATTGTACATGAAAATTTTTGAAAATAATCAAAATTATTAGCCATGTAGTAGAAAGCAAAAAAAAAAGCAGGAAAAGTTTTTGTTGAGTAATAAAAAATTGCATAATTAATCTGTATATGATCTCAATAAAAAAACGATAAAACAAAAAACAACAAATCTCATTTCATCTTTATTGAATTTAAAATTTACCTAATAAAATATTTGTTTGAATGGCAAAACATATATTTTGTTGATGAGACATAATTGGTTTTTATTTTTATTATGATTATTATAAATCTAAGATGTTTGAAAAAAGATTATGTATAGACTATTGCTTGGAGGTTTATCACTTCATTTATTACACATGTATTATAAGCAAGAACATTTGAATGCTGTATAAGATATTAAAACTTATATATAAGATTTGTATTTTGAAATGACAGTACAAAGTCTTATAAGACTAATTTTATGGCAGATCACTTTATCTGCTTGAGCAAATCTTTAAAAAACATTCTTTACAAATAAACTTATATTTATGCCCATCCTTCTATTCACCAGCCAGTTCAACGAATATGAGACCATAAATAGGTTTGGAAAGCACTAACATAATCTAAAACGCATAAAATTTAAGCTTTTCTTATCACAGCATACAAGTGCTTTAAAGTCTAATTACAGATCAGAAAAATTTTGATTCTTATCCACTTTAAATAGATTTTACTTATATTATTTTAAAACATGAAAGATAAAATATGTACCATTAATAAAAGTGATTTTTTATATAACAATAAATACCCATGTATTTTTATTCTGGATAATAATCAGTTTCATTCTCTTATAAATCTCATCACTAATACATATTTATGTAAGAAAGATATTTAGATTATAAAATTTTCAGTTATTAATATGTTTATATATTTAATAAGGACATAGAGAAATATATTTTAACGAGAAACTCGATCAACTCTTTTTTATAGAAATATCACTAATTGATTTAATTGTACTTATTAAATTAATCAGACATGTAATTAATACAATAAACATATATATCATAAAATATTGAAAATGAGAGCAATCATCATTGGGTTTTCAATGGTATGGATGGTTAAAGAGTCGGAAGTTGGAGTAGATTGAAGCCTGTCCATTAAAGTATGAAGATTTGCTACCTTAATATAAACTGAGTACTGATTATATATATATATATATATATATATATATATATATATATATATATGAGAGATGATAATATGGACCAACTGTTGAGTGCTAGTTCAGTACGAAATATCTATATTGGTGATTGTTGATTGTTTCTACATGTGTGTGATCATGTGTATCAGTGATATGAAATAGTCTGGATAGTTGAAAGGTGCTTGATAGTTTGAGTTCAAGTCCCCTATATTTATATATAATAGCTAAATTCTGAATTGTAATTATAATAATATAAAATTTAGATGATTCAATTTAAAAGAATTCTCTTCATTAGTTATGACAAATTTTTAACATTATTAATCACAGAATGAAATAGATTTGAATCTTATTTATATTAATCAGATTTTATTTACTATATTTAAAGTATATAAGAAAAACTACACTCAGTTATTAAAAGTCATAATTTTTATAATTAATAAGCATATATATTCATAGGAAAAAGAATTAACATGTTTCATATAAAAGAATTATTCTATTAATTAAAAAAAAATGAGACCAAAAATTGCAAGATATATATTTTTAAATTCTTATATTTTAGATACAAAAATTAAATGTAAACAAAACTATTAAAAAATATTCAATACTAAAATCACAAAATATATTTTAACAGATTTAAATAAAAGAAAAAAGCTCTTGTAAAATTAGATTTTAGTAAAAATATTAGCAACATAAAAAAAACGCAAACTAAAAACAAAACGTAGGTATACTTAAATAAATATGTTTTAATAACTTGTAAGGTTTTAAACAAAAATAAAATTGCTAAAAAATAGTTCAAATCCAAAAAAAAAAAAAAAAAGATAAATAAAAAGTAAAGTCTAAGAATAATAAAATTATTAAAATATGTTTTGAACTAATTGTTTAAAATATTATATTTATTTAATTAAAAAAGTCACTCGAAAAGAAAATAACATCGCAAATAATATTGTGAAAAAACAGAAATTTTAAGCACAGTTATATTTTGTTTATTTTCAAAAGTTATATTTTAAATAATAAAAAATTTAAAAATATAATTAAAATAAATAAATAGCTTTTTTTTTGGAAAGTTTCAATCAAAATGTTATCAAACCATTTCAAAATAAACAGAAATAAAGTTATATTTTTTGTTTAATAGCATTTTTTTCTAATTTTTTTTACTATAAAAATAGTAGCCACTTAAATAAATTAACACATAAATTGTTATGTTCATTAATTTCTAATAAATATGCATGATTAAACAATATATAAATATTTTACGATTATATTTTAAAAATTAGATTATTTAAGTCATATTCCTCAATATTTTCAACTATTATTCCCCATTTCTCCAAATCACACTAGCAAACGTCTTTATTCCATCCATCCATCTCATTTGTGGTCTCTTTCTAGATGTTTTACTATCTATTGGGATTCAATTTAAAATTTCAACTGTTCACATACTATCTCTTCTAACAATATGTCCAACTTAGCTACCCTTCAGTGTCTTCATTCAGTCAATGATGTCAGTAACACCTGTTTGTTCTCTCATCAAGGTATTCTGTTTTCAGTCTCTTTTTGTTATTCCTAACGAGTGGGCTGAAGTCTTGGTATTTTTGTTTTTCAGATCCAAAGGTAAGCGTAAACTATAGTTATGAAACCCCTTTTTTTTCAAACACATAGGCATATTTTCTTTTAATATTGTTACTTCTATTAAAAGATCTGTATCCACATTTAGTCCTATGAGTAATTTCATCCATTATGTTTCCATCTCTAACCAAAGTATTTAGAAGTGTAATTTCTTCTAATTCACTATTCTCAATCTTCCTTTTTTCTTTTAGGAAAATCTATTGAACATCACATGATCACCATTTCTTATGCTTGCTCATAATTGAGTATTAAAACAGACAAACCTCTCCATACAGTAGTGCCACTCAGTGCAAGCCAGAGTAATCAATGGATGCCAGAAGGCTTAAAATCCCTATATAGTGCCTACTCATCCAATATCCCCAAACTAGTTTCTAACTTGTGGCTTTCATCAGTGGAAAGCCTTCTGGTATCCATTGATTACTCTGGCTTGCACAGGATGGCAGTACTGTATGGAAAGTTTTGCCTGTTTTAAAATCTGTTTTAAAATCTATTGAACATTTATTTTTAAGTCTATTTTTTTGCTTTCATCTGATAACTCTTACAATATTTTTTAAAATATTATTTGCAAAAACAACACATTTTGTGTAAAATGTAGATTACTTGCATAATGTCTACTTAGTTTTACTTCTTTAGTTTTTTATTATATTCCACAAAATATTTTTTATAAAACTGTTATAAAATGTTTTGCAAATATGGAATCATCCTCTAAAATACTCTTATCAGTATTAATATTTTTAGTGTCATTATATAATCTAATCATTGTTGTTTCATTTTGATAAAATATTCTTCAGTATATTAGAATATCCTGAGTCTCTAGTTAATCACTGTAGAAATGTTTATAAAATCAAATGCATTTTCATAATCTATAAATCCAAAGCATAACAACATCTTCTATTAATGCATCTTCTCTAAAACTTCCCTCAATACTTGTATATGATCCACTGTACCAAAATAATTTTAAAAATTAACTTCTTTTGGTTGGTTAAAATCCCATATTTGCTGGAGATGAATTTAATTATTTTAATATAAATTGTATATAGAACTGATTGGTCTAATTTTCATAGATCTGTAATATATAATATTTTCCCGATTATTTTATTTAAATATTAATATTACTACTGCATTCTTCCAACCATCTATACATTTATCATTTTGACATTTAATATGACACTTTGCCAATGGTTTTTCTATTTGTATATCTGAAATGCTGGAGAATTCAGAAGATATAGTAATTACAAGAAATACATTGTTTTCTTGTAGTTTATTAGAATATAATTGTTTATAGACCTCTTCTACATAGTTCATGATGTCATCTCTCTTTTTAGTAATAGTTCTATCTTTTCTTCTTATAGCAGAAATAAGTAATATCATTATTATCTCTTTTTTATACCATTTTACAAAAACTCTACACATATAATTTTTTTTTAATGAAACATTTTTATATATTTTTAAATTCCTTTCTTTTTTAATTAATGCTTTTCTGTACTAGCTTTCTTTATTGCAATTCTTAATTGTGTATCAATTATCTTCTTATTTATTTCATTGAAATCTAAATAATCTTCATCGTTCTGTTAATATGTTAGAACGATTTGCAAAATTTAAATTTAAATTTATTGGAATGTTTCTGAAGATTAGTATATAACATTAATTTTACTAAATTTTTAGTAATTTATTTTATATATCTATAAAAGTAATAAATTGTAAATTAAGGATTATTGAATTTTATCCATTTAAAACTATTTAGTTTTATTTTCCATATTATTTTTAATAAATAAAGTATTTATCACTTTAGCAATTAGATCAGGAAATGAAAGGATTTCTCAATTAATCTGCAAGTTCTAATTTAAATTCATTGGAATGTTTTTGAAAGTTATGAGTATCAAGTGCAATACTATTTTGTCTTTCTAGTTTTGCAATAACATTTATGTAATATTTACTAAGGTTGTAACCTCAAGAATGTGCACATAAAAATGCGATAGTAGAGACCTCTACAGGTCTTAACCATAAGCTTACGTTCATTGGTGATCACTTCCTATGTTGAATTTATTAACAATACTACAAATATATATTGTTTGTATTATAATCCATTTCTGCTGTACTTTCAACTGGATGCTTCCATACCTATTTTATTTAACAATTATTTACATGGCACATCATTAGTTATAATATTCATTTTTTTTGCAAATACTTCAAAGCTTATTTTACCATTGTCAAAATCTTTTTTCTCATATTTTATTTTACATGCTTGGAAAATTTGATACAAAATAATTACACATTTTACACACTAAACCATATCTACTCACACATCTGCATCAACTTCTTCCCTTAAATGAAAAGGTTAATTAGATTGTTTAGCATGATAAGCAAATATTACACGCTGATATACACATCACATTCTAGTCATGAATAGTTCTAATCTTATATTTTATTATGTGGTTATCAATGTAATGGTAATTCAATGAAAATTATTGAATATTAAAGGATAAATATTTACTTGTGTCTAATATAACTTTAATCTTAATGACAAACTTAATGTCCAAGATGTGATAGTGTTGATATTTTTGATTGGTTTTATTAATAAATTGTTATTAGTAAAGCCTATTTTCAATTAATTCCCATTTCTACTCAAAGATTTAAATATTTGAAATATAATATATGAGGTATTGATACTATTCTGAACTAGATATCTGTCCTTAAAAAGATGATATATACAGGCATACACTGAGTATCTATGTACTTAATATTTATTTCATTCTTTAGCAATATTTCCTTTACAAAATCATTAATCTTCTGAGTTTACTTGATTTTTAACATTTCTACCTGCAGTTATAACTATTAGTTATTTAGCTACTATTTTTTCTAATGGCATTATGATTGTTTTCTGTAGTCCTAACAATATTAAAAACTTCTACTGCAACATGAAATAAAAAAAAACTTTAAAAAGTATTGTCTCCAGCTAAAATATATTCAAAACACCAATTTCTTTATTCAATATAGAGGAATATTCTATTTTTTGTAATATGAAAGTTATTACTAGTCAAAATCATAATTTACACACACACACACACACACATATATATATATATATATATATATATATATATATATATATATATATCATCAACCATTATCAATCCACTGGAGGATGAAGGTCTCTCCAAGTTTAATCCATCTTCTCTGATCTTTAGCTTCTCCACAACACCCCTGCACATTTTCTTATTTCATCCATCCATCTCACATGTGGTCTCTTTCTGGGTCTTTTACAATCTCTTGGAATCCAGTTTAAAATTTCAATTGTCCATCTATTATCATCTCTTCTAGCAAAATGTCCAGCCCAACTCCATTTCAATCTTTTAATTTTTTCAATAAGGTCAGTAACACCTGTTTGTTGTCTTACCCATACATTGCGTTTTCGATCTCTTCTTGTTACTCCCAACATACATCTCTCCATACTCCTTTGAGTGGTCTGAAGTCTCTGTATTGCTCTTCTATTAAGTGTCCAAGTCTCAGATCCATAAGTAAGAACTGGTAAAACACATTTGTTAAAAAACATCCTTTTCAAACACATAGGCATATTTCCTTTTAGTATCAAGTTATTTCTACCAAAAGCACTCCAACCAAGTTTAATTCTATGATTAATTTCTTCCATTATGTTTCCATCTGTATTAATAATCTGACCAAGGTATTTGTAATTGTTAACTTCTTCTAATTCTTCATAATCAATCTTTATTTTCATATTTTGAGCAAATCGATTAAACATTACTTTAGTCTTTTTAACATTTATCTTTAGTCCTACTTTTCTACTTTCATCTGCTAACTCCTGCAACATTTCCTGCAGCTCTGAAGCATTATTTGCAAAAACAACTACATCATCTGCAAAATCTAAATGACTTAAATACTCTCCATTTACTTTCACTCCTTTAGTTTACCATTTTAATCCACAAAATACTTCTTGCAGCACTGCTGTAAAGAGTTTTGGAGATATGGAGTCACCTTGTCTTACACCTTTCTCAATGTTGATTTTTCCAGTATCATTATGTAATCTAATTGTTGCTGTTGCATTTTTATAAATATTTTTTAAAATATGACAATATCCTGGATCTATACCTTGATGATCCAATGCTTTAATCACTGAAGAAATGTGTATAGAATCGAATGCCTTTTCATAATCTACAAATCCAAAACATAATGACAACTCATATTCGTTTGTCCTTTCTATGACTTCTCTCAATACCTGGATATGATCTATTGTACTAAAACCACTTTTAAATCCAGCTTGTTCTCTTGGTTGGTGGAAATCCAAAGTTCTCTGTAGACGAGTTGTAATTATCTTGGTAAAAATTTTATATAAAACTGATAAAAGGCTGATAGGTCTGTAATTTCTAATATCTTCTTTATCACCTTTTTTAAATATTAATATTATTACTGCATTCTTCCAATCTTCCGGTACATCTTTATCATTTAGACATTTGGTATATAGCTTTGCTAAAATTGTTTCTATTTCTTCACCTGCTTCTTTTAATATATCAATTATAATTCCATCATTTCCTGGAGCCTTTCCCTTCTTCATACACTTAATTGCATGTCTCACTTCTTCATTTAAAATTCTGGGCAATTCGGAAGATGTAATAGATATAGGAGGTACTTGTTCTTTATTACTATATAATTCTTGATAAAAATCTTCTACCAATTTCATGATGTCATCTCTCTTTTTAGTAATAATTCCATCTTTTTTTCTTATTGCATATATAAATTTCCTACCAATACCAAAATGTTGTTTAACATTTTTGAGACTTTTATTTTCTTCTACAGCTTTTCTTGCTATTTCACAGTTAAATCATTTTCAACCCTTTTCCATACCATTTTACAAAATTCGAGATATTCAATTCTTTTTAATACATCATTTTTGTATATCTTCATATTCCTTCTTTTCTTCATAAATTCTCTAGTCTCAGTAGAAATTTTATTAGTCAATTGCTGCTTTTTTCTACCAGCTATGTTTGTTGCAGTTTTTAAAAGTGTATCAGTTATTTTCATATTAATTTCATTCAAATCTGAATCATGTTCAAAATCTCCTAACACTTGAAACCTATTTGTAAGTTCTAATTTAAATTCATTAGAATGTTTCTGAAGATTAGGAATATCAACTGTAAATATTGTTTTTTTAATAATTTTTGTCTCTCTAGTTTTACATTAACACGTAACTTACACCTTACTAATCGATGATCACTTCCTGTGTTAAATTTATTAAGAACATTACAATCTTGAAATATGTATTTTCTGTTAGTCAAAATATAATCCAATTCTGCTGTACCTTCATTTGGATGCTTCCATGTCCATTTCCTTTTAACATTTTTCTCAAAAAATGAATTCATAATATAAAGTTTTTCTTTTTCTGCAAACTCCACAAGTCTATGTCCTCTCTCATTTCTATTACCATAACCAAAATTACCTACAGCAATTTCATCTTTCATTTGTCTACCAATTTTAGCATTAAAGTCTCCCATAACAATTTTAAAATGTTGTTTACTCTGATCAAAAGCCTTTTGTACATCCATATAAAAATCTTCTACTACTTCATCACTATGAGAACTTGTTGGGGCATAAACCTGAATTATCTGCATTTGGTATCTGCTATTAAGTTGTATAACTAATCTTGCCACTCTGTCCGATACACCATTAATCTCCACAATATTGTTCTTCCACTTTTTATTTATAACAAATCCTACTCCACTTGTATTTCCAATATGTGTGCCTTTATAATAGAGTACATGTCCACTTTTTAAATCAATTGTTTCTTCTCCTTTTCTTCTAACTTCACAAAGTCCAATAATGTCCCATTTAATATAAGACAGTTCTTCTTCTAATTCTTGCAATCTTCCTTCACTTGAAAGTGATCTGCAGTTGTAAGTACCTAAATAAAAAGTTGTCATCAAATGGCAACCTGGGTCCGCAATCAGGGGATTCTTAGCACCCTCCGCCTTTGGCACCAACCGCTGCCTTGGTTGGTGACTTTACAGCCTCCTGGGAATAAGGGCCATGCTTTATTTTTGTCTGTCATAATTGTATATATGTATTGAAAAAATATTTATCATTTACACAAACATTCATTCTGCCTTATCAGGCACTGAGAAGAGAGACCATGGTGTTTCTTGATCTTAAACTCAGAGGTAAAAAGCCAATAAACTCACCACGCTGGCTAATGCATGTTGGTGAGCAGCCCATCCATGTTCGTATACTATATGAATAATCACATAGTAATAACAGCTGCAACGACAAGAATGTATGGAGTGGACATTAGGAATTTGCCCTGCTCGGTTCCTTTAAGGCCTCCAAGAGGAATCAAAGGGTCTCCTTTCAGTTAATATCAAACTCCTTTCTGAAGCCATATATATATATATATATATATATATATATATATATATATATATATATATATATATATATATATATATATATATATACATATACACACTTAGAGTTTAGATGTAATGCAAGGGATTTAAACACAGATTTTCAAGCTCCTTTCAGCTATCCACCCTATTTCATACAACCGATACATATGATAACACACATGTGAAAAAGATAAATGATCTCCAATAAACATATTTTGTGCTGCATCAGCACTCATCAGTTGGTCCAGATTTTTATCTCTTTCACACATATATATTTTCTTTATGTAAATGTAATATTAAAGACTATATGAAAAAAAGGTCAATGCTAATGATGGAATCACAGGCACAGAATAATGACATGATTGATTATAAGCAGTGTTGAAACATACACAATTCTTGCATTGAATACAATGATGGTTCTTCAAAAGCTAGATAGTATTTCTAATAGAAGCCCTGTTTTTTCCTTCTCTGAATTTACTTACTTTACTTCTTTCAGCTTATATCATTTTTGTGCACTAATTGTGATATTGGCATTGGGTCTTCATGCAATTGTTAATTCCATTCTTTAATGACAGAAATAGATTCCATTTCTATATTTTTATTTGGACATTCTATTCTTTGGGAAATGATTAGCAGTGTTGTTTTAGCTAAGAATTGAGTATTATACAGTAGAATCAATAATCAATTATTTTGGAACTAAAAATTAGGACTTTATATCCAAAAAAAATTTTTTTAGGCAGCACTATTTATGAATTGTTGTGCATACCAAAGAAATATAAGAACCCTAAAAAGACTTAAATGCCTGGAAGAGTATAATAAATAGTATAATATTAGTACTATTAATGGATTAATTGGGATTAAACAAGAAATATGGATAATAATAAAGTGCTTAAATTTTTTTTATCTACAGATATATGGACTGTGATCTAAATAAAATTCAGCATTAATCTTAAGAAGCTGTTAAGAGTTAAGGTTGGTATAACTGTTTCTTGATCTTAGTGAAACTTGTCTACAAGAAGTGAAAATTTAATTCAGTAGATGGGTATGAGATTTTTGAAAGAATAGATCATAGTATATATAAAAAAAGCTGCTTGATATTGGAATTACATGAGCCATCAAAATATCACATGATGACCTTTCATATGCTTATGCATGCTGTTAATAAGAGTTCCAAACTCTCTATACAACAGTGCCACCAAGTGGAAGTCTTTGTAATCAATGGATGCAGGAAGGTTGTGCACTAGACAGGGATTTTCTGCACAAACCTTCCTGCAACCATTGATTACAAAGGCTTGCACTTGGTGGCAGTACTGTATGAAGAGATTGGTACTGCTATTATGGATTTACATGAGGTCAAACTGGGTTTTCTTTATTAAAGAAGAATTATTTATGCTGCAGCACCTGTGTCTATTTTATCAGTTCTTTTGCTTCAACAAGAAAAACAGTTTTTTATTTTCTTCTGTATCATATTATTACATCAATACTATTAAAATACCATTTTACAGACTTAGAGAATATAATGTATATGTTGGTAATAACAATAAACTTTAGACTAATATTGACATTGCAAATTCAAATGCTCTTGAATTTTGCATTACACATGTATTGAACATTATTATTACTTTGTTTAGACAGAAAAAACCACTACAAAAAACTTTTGACATACTTCTGCTTAAAATCCAATAGATTTGGTTATACATAGGAGTCAAAATACAGAAGAAAATTATATGTGGCAAATGCAGAATTTTGGACAGATTAGTTTACTTCGAAGGTGAAATACTAAATACATTAAAAGAAGGTTCTATTCTGAACATATTCCGATAAAACTTAAAGCTTCGTCTTTAAAAAAGTTATCTATATTGAATTTCAACAGAATTAAACACTAAAATTTCAAATTTGACTTTTCAAAATTGTTATATTACTGAGGGATGGAATATTGTAGATATGCATAAGAATGTTTCCAAGTGTATTAATTAAAAAAAAAATTCTATTAGATTTCTGATAGTATTAACTAAATAATATATAAAGCTTACAGACAGAAGTTGAATCAACTATTGACAAAAAGACTTAAAATAATTTGTGGATTAAAACTGCAATGAAAATAGACTAATTCACTAAACATAAATGATTTAATTTTTTTTTTTGAGATGCAGTCAAAGTAGAATAAAGATCTATAAAATAATATCATAATAAATAAACCATGAAAGACACAAATTATATGATATGATTAAAATGTGGAAAGGGTAATTTGTTCATATTTGACTAATAATTCAAAAATTGAGGTGACTGTTCTTACCTAATAATTTAAGTTTGGACTAAAATATTTAATTTAATGAACAGATTTTTATACTTGAAGAAGTTTTGAAAAATGTCATGTTATATTAGTTTTTTAAACTTCAAGAAATTTCCAAGGAATATATAAAAATCATATCTCCTGATCTCTTACATGTTTCTATTATTTCTATTTATAAAGATAAAGAAGCAAAAATAATATAGCAATTATTATCAAATATCATTGTTATCAACTCTAGCAAAAAGTTCAGTCATAGATGAATATTTAACTCTTATTCAGTATGGTTTTAGAGAATTAACAAATGTTATATATAGAGTTTGCAAAACAAACTCTTAACAAGCTTTGAGAATACCCTCAACCCCAGACCGGTTTCTGCATCTAGCATCGTCAGTGAGGTGTTAGGATACTGTAGACAGAATTTTTAATGATAAGCAAAATCAATAAAAAGTAATAGGGCTAATATTGCTTTTACCGATTTGATCAAAATATTTGACTTAATTAATTGTATTTATATATTGGACTATTTTCAATCATCTAATATTAAGTATTGGATGTCTTTGGCATGATAGTTCATTTGGATAGAGTATTAACTTAAAAATTCAGTAGTCAGAGAATCTAAGGATCCAGGTTCAATTCCCATATTAGTAGTCTCATTAGTCAGGCTAGCAACATTTGAAGAAGAGAGGACAGTAATACTACTCAAAACATTTTGCATATACTACCTGTGTTCTATTACTAATAGTTAAATGTAATTGGAATATTTAAATAAAGTTATTTTTTTCTAAAGTATTCTGATATATAAATACAATTAAAATACCATCGTCACAAACCTTCAGGAAAACATTTGACTTAATTATGTAGGTGTATAGCATTGTTTGAAACCAGTAGTGTCCATAAAGATTATATTTACATTATATAGTTTTATGTGATAGCGTCAATATATTATAGTTTGTGAAAAATTTGAATCATTCAAAATAAAGACTGGTGTTAAACAAGGGCATACATTTTTGTTTTCTATTTTATCAGTTATATAAAGTCAGCTTCAAAATATATTTTAAGTTTGATCATAGACTTTTTCACTTGAATTGATTAAAAGCCAAACAGACAGTCTTTTTTTGTATTTGTGGCATATTGGTGAGTATGTTATTTTTGGTAATTCAGTTGACAATCTACAGAATGTTTTAAAAGCAAATTATAAAGGCTATGACTTAATAATTAATGTTCCAAAATGTTTAAGTTCTTTATCAGCATGTGGTGAAAGAAGAAGTTTTAGCAACATTTATCTTGACTGGTCATGCATCGATGTAAATGTTTTGACAGCTTTTTTAGTATAAAGACTGTATTAAATATTGTGTGCAGCTTAGATTTCAATGATTTGATGTTGCATTGAAAAGATGAAGAGAGGATGTTTTGTTACCGAGATATAACTATTGCAACGAAGTCAGTTCTATATAGGGTATTGTATGCTAATGAATCCAGGATTTGTTACCAACATTATATAAAACATTAGAAATATTTAATTTTAAAATGTTACATAATATTTTAAAAATACAAAAACAAAATTAAACTAATAATTAGTGTATTCCTAAATTTTCTGGATATAAAATATGGACTTTAATCTTGGATAGTGTCATTTGTCTCCATTGGATTTATGAAGCTGTCATATCTCCTCTTGCCTTCAATTAAAGGGCTAATCAAGATTCCATCTTATCTAGATTGGTTTGAGCATTCATCATCATAAATCTATATATGTACAGATAGATAATGCTTGGTCAATGGCAAGAACAGGCAATGGGTAATGGCAGATGCAAAAATAATAGATTTCTTAAGAAAGTATTATTTAATAAACTTGAAAAAACCTTTCCTGAATTTGACAGAGTCCATTTGTATTGTAAATATTGCCCCAAAGAAACTCTAAAAGTTGCATTATTTATTGTCTTCATATGGAATTTGCAGTGAAAATAGAAACCAATTGGATAACATCATTTATGCTAGGTGTTCAATTATTTAAAAAATTCAGCTGCAGAAGTTAAAAGAGGACATTACAAGATATCATGTAAACATGCTAAAAGAACATCATATGATCTATGTGGATGTAATTATGGCTTATGGATTTATTTACATAGGATAAAATTATTTTTCTAATCTATTATTATGTATAAGGGATTCAAACTCAGACTTTCACACAACCCTTAACTCTCCATGCCATCTCATATTGCTGATACCTGATCATACACATGTTGAAAAGATAAATAATCACCAATATACATATTTCATGCGAAACCAGCAATCATCAATTGGTCTAGATTATTATCTCCACACATATATAGAATCAGTGCTCAGCTTTACATTAAGATAACCAATCTTCATACTTTAATGGACAGGCTTCAAACTACTCCAACCCACAACTCTTCAGCCATCCATCTCTTTGAAAACTTGATGATGGAACGTTCAAAGCCCACATTAGTTCCAAGATTGTCGTCCTATCCATGTTGACGTTAGTCGTTCTGATGCCTCATGAGTGAATGAAGTTAGACAGTGAAAATTATTGATTCATTTTAATGATTTACATAAACAACATTTATATTAATCACTGAATGAAATAATTTTTATAAGCATTCTAAGACCATTTTAAATATAACAGAAGTTTATTCTGCCATATGATGCTAAATATAAATTACAGAATGGCGAGTACATTTTGCGCTTTTTTAATAAATAATTTTAGCATGTTTATATATACATAATATCAAATACTAAAAATTAATTTACTTAAGATGAGAAATTCAGTTTTTAAAAAAGGCATTAATGTCTTTCTTCTTCGCATTTTTTTTTTCAAAGAAGACAATCTTAGTATTCTCAAATGAAATCTTATGACTTATATTATTTTTTATGAATATGTGTTGCAGAACTATGGTTTTTTTACTCTATTTTGATAAACTATCTCTCATTTAAATTCAATATATTGACCTACATATATTTTTTTTCAAAAAACAAAAGATAGCATAAATACCATTTCTGGAGTTGTTTACATTATATTTTTTGTAAGAAATTATATCTAAGTCAAAGTAATTTGATTTAAATGAAAGAATGAAAGTTTATAAAAGTAAAAAAAAAAAAAAATTATAGTTCTGCATTATATTTTCATGACAGATTGCAGGTCATAATATTATATATATATTGAATGTTATAATGTGGATATAAATAATATTTTTATTTACTACGATGTATTTGTAGTGTTGTATTCAAAATTGATTTAGTATAAAAGTGTATTTGATTGTAAATTTATTCAAACACTTTACTCCAAAAATTTGCAATCGTGGTATTCAAATAGAAAATTGAATTATCATTTCTTATAGGATGAGTCAAGGGTTTAAATCTCTAGATCATTTGATAACTAAAATTTGTCCGTGAATTGCATGTTTAAATGGTAAAAGTATGTGTACCAGTCAAAACAGTATGCTCACTTAACACGATTCAAATCCTAAGTCAAAGTACCTCGAATCCGATCATGCTCGAGATACATAGGTCTGGAGCAATCCTGAATTTTAACTTATTGGCCTATTCTTCGAATCTCAGAGCCAATGAACAACAATCCAGAAGCAAAGCGGTAGAGCATAAGATCAGACTGATAATGATGATCGAGATTAGAGTAGCCCAGTCATGACATTTATTATAATTATTCATTAATGCTAAGTTATTAGCCAAAAAAAATAATCCTAAAAATTCATTAGAAAATAATTCAAAACAAACCAGGATTTACATGAAATTATATATTTAATAAAATACTGAAAAACGCCTATATATGTTACAAAATGTTTCACGCTTGGGATGACATTGTCTATTTACAAAACTTGGGATTTGTTTTTATAAAATCGCATTTACTATAATTATTTAACGAATATCATTTTATGGAGTGTGTTATAGCTTGTGCGGAGTTAATATACCAATTTAATAATATTTTAGTAAATGGACGTTGTGGATGCCGAAAAATGAATATAAAAAATTATGACATGTTTAGTGCTAAATGATTTATTTGATAAACAGGCAAAATATCCAATTATAATCATTTATCTATCTTATGAAAACCATTTTTGTGTACTTTTATTGGCATTGTTTGGAAGAAACGTCTTTTATAAATAAGAACCAAACAACGAACTACATTAACGAGAATACGTTATATAATAATTAATAGAAATTTGTTTACGTCTATGGGAATCGATTAATATTTTCAAAGAAAGCAGTTTCAAAATAAACATTATAATTAATTGACGTGTAGAGCATTTCAAGAATGAATCATTATTTTTCCAACACCTAATAAAAGGTTAAACAGGCATAAATCTATTAATTAAAACACTAACGATGCTGGATGGCATGCTCTAGAGAAATATGAATCTTATGGTACTTTGAATTCTTTATCCTTTTAAGACATTTTATACTAAAAAGGGGTGATACGTTCGCCTTTTTTTGACGATACGGTATCGATGGAGAGGTTTGGTTTGAGGCCCAGACAGCTATATGGAACTTCTGCAGCACAATCAAAACCCTATAAACCTCGCGTTCCACAGGGAAGGTATCCCCGATTACGAACGATTTTGAGAACTAGCGCAATAGAGGAATCGAGGTGTGGAAGCACCATAAGAGAAAGGAAAGATCGGCCAGCAGCATTATACATGTACAGGAAACTTAACATACTTTCCTTATTTGACAGCCTGGAAATGGTTTGACTCCTGAGCAATAATATACTTAAATAAAGAACCATTCTGGAAATAACTCTTTAACTACGACATTAAACTAACAAAATTTTATATTTAATTTCGATTCCCATATATGTATTAACTGATAGAATTAGCCTTACAGGCGACAATAAGGACGGGTGAAATACATTAAGGTTCACGATCTTTTCATTCAATTAACAAAGTAAAAGAGGCACCCACAATAAAATATTTAAAAAAAAAAAAACGTGAATAACAGAAGTAAATATAAAACCAACCTAGCGAGCGATTTTAATTTTAAATAGACGAAACTTTATCGATAGATTTTAAATGAAGCTCCCGCTTCTTTCTAAATTAAACAATTATTCCCTCCCCCCCTTTTTAAAAACTCGCAAGTTTGGTTGTTGGCATATTAAAGAAAATCAATTATAGATATGTATTAAACAAAACAAGTTACATATTAATAGAACCGTACAGAGCTATATAACACATATTAAGCGTGAAAGGTAAGTTAAAAATTGCTACAGAGAGAGAGAGAGAGAGAGAGAGAGAGAGAGAGAGAGAGAGAGAGAGAGAGAGAGAGAGAATAATTAATACAAATTCTTAAATGAATATATGAGTGAAAATCTAAAGGTTGAATTACATGTTACAAAAGGATTACTTATTAAAGCAGCTCTATACAAAGTGGTCACCTACGAATAGGAGGCAATCAGGTTGGCAATTATACAGTCATCCTGCACTGGCCAGTCAAATGGATGGAAACTTGACGGCATTAGGGTAGACAGTTCTCTGAGAGAAAGATATTTATTTTCTACTCACTATTCATAGCACCGAACCTCAGTGGACTTCTTAAAAGATTTTTTTTTTTAGGTCCTGAAACGCTTCCAAACTAAACTGACTGAAACCAAACTCCGGCAATCCTCACTGTTTATAACTTACAAGCTTAAATCCGATGACTCTTCTTTCATGGTCTAAAAAGTTACATTTTCCCCCGCCAAGAATGCAATCTCAATTGCCCACAGCTATCTCTGTAATCTCTTAAAAAAAAACAACCTTTAATTAGTAAAATATTTTTAAAACAGATAAGTCTCGAAATACCATTTGATAGATTTTTAAAGCTTTGAAAACAAACTAACAAAAGAATTTTAAGATTTATAAGATCTTCTTCTAACAATTATCTTTTAGATAAATGCTTTGCTTGAGTTGGTTTTTTAGATCTAATGTCCCAACTCCTCACTGAAGAGACCCATAGGTCGAAACCGGTCTGGGGATGGGGACCATTTAAAATAAAAATGATTTGAATGCCTTCTCTTGTAGTAGCATTTATCATAAATAAAAAAAAAAAAGCTTGTTTAGAGCTATTAGCACGCTCTTAATTTTACATATTTGTAAGTGCAAGCTATATATAAGTCATGTGACATCTGACTTGTTACTATTACTAATTTTAATTAACGAAAATCTGATTATCGATAAGGATAATTTTGGTATTTTGAGCCCTCCCCATTTTATGTTGTTTTTATATTCCAATGCTTTAAATACACACATATATAAAAGATTTACAATTATACAAAGAAAACATTTAATTTTTCAGCAATAAATATTAATAAAATTATTGCTTCATTCATATATATATATATATGCATCATGCACACTACTGTTTTACGTTACTAACCATAATTAATTTTTACTAACTTCTCTAATCATTATGCATACAGTGTGTGGGTGAATAGCATATATTTACGATGAGGTCTGAATTGCACACCCCACAGGAGGTTAGTGTAGATGGTGAAGCATGAAGCTCGATGCTGATTAGACATCGACTGCTTGATATGTGTGATATCTTTTTCACGAGATAATAGTCAATAATTATAAAATTAAACCCAAGATTGGACTTCAAATTAATTTAATTAGTTCCATGTTTCTCTCCAGTTTAATAGTTGATTCCAAACCCTGTAAATAAGTCGGCATTTTCTTTGAAAAAAAGAAGTAATCCTTAGCTAATATCATTTAAGTTACCCAACTAAAAGGTATAAAAATCATATGTGCTCTATGTAAAATAAACAAATAAGTAAATAATGTATTCGAGTTCATTAAATCTTGTAATAGCAATAATATTTTGTGCTACAGGGGGTATAATATTTCTTTTTCTATTTAGCTTTATCTGAAATCACTCTTCTGATAATTTCAAAATAAATAAGCAACTGTAATTAATTATAAATATTTTGGTATATTAATTATAATTTTTGAACAAAAGATAATGTTGTATTATATATTGGATTATGTTCATCATCTAGTATTGAGCAAAATATTATTTAAATTTTCAAAGTGCACTCAACTGTTAATAATAGCACATAGGTTAATATATACACATTTTGAGTGGTATTATTCTCCTCTCTTATTCAGGTCTTGCTTGCTTGACCAGTGGTAGTACTAGCATGGGAATTTAACTTATACCCAAAGATTTTAAAATATTGAATTTTAATGTAATTTTATAACTAACTGATCCATCTTTTCAAAGGCAACAGGCAGTAGAAATTTCATATACTTATCTATGAGGTTCCTTATAATTTCTCTAATTATTCCTAAGGGTATAAAGTTAATTAGTGGTTTCCAAATTATGTATATTCACAATGAATTGATTTAGGGGGTGATTCACCATTGTCATGTGAGCAGCTTCTCTGAATTTTTTTCGTACCTTTTCCTCTGTATCCAATACTTTTGTATTTTCTCAATTGAGCATGTGTTTATTGGTATAAACATGCTATTCCTAGACAGATCTGTTTTCTCTCTTCTATTCATCAGCATGTGTTTTTGCAATCATTTTTCAATAGTGTAACTGGTCTCACCAGTATACATTCTTCTACATTCACATGGTATTTCATAGATGCAGTTTTTGATTTTCAGAATTTTAAGTTTAGGCTTTGTAGATGTCAAATATCCTCATAGTATGGTATGGCTCTGGAAAGCTGTTCTGATATTATATTGACAACATATTTTTCTTAATTTGTCTGCTATTTTTTGGTATATATGAATGATATACTACAATATCAATAATTGCTCTTTCTTTTGATGATTCTTTATATTGTCTATTTAATATTTCCCTAATAACAGCTGGTGGATAAACATATTTCATAAGAGCTTGTTCTATATGGATTTTTCTTTTTCCAAATCACTGGTTTTTGAACAAACTTTATTTGCTCTGCTTCATAGTGATAGCATAACTCCATGTGTTGTGTTCCTGGTATGATTGGATATATGTGCAAAGTATTTTTCTGTATGTGGAATTTTCTGTAAACTATAGTTTTGATTTTGCCATAAGGGAGTCTTGTCACAAGAATGTCTAAGAATGCCAATTTGTATTTTTGTTCTGATTTATTGCGAATTTAATTGAAGAAGATATGTTGATTTATTTTCAGAAAGTTTGTTGAAGTGCTTCATTATGTGCCATACAACAAATTAATCATCAACATAGTGAAGCAAACTTTAGATGGAAGCAAACTTTAGATGGATATGAAATAGTCATTATGGCTATAGCTTTAAGTTTTTCCATATAAGTATTATTAATGAGGGGTTGCAGAACCATTCCTTAACTTTGTTTGAAGAATTCTGTGTTGTATTAAAAGGAGGTTGTTATAATGCAGAATGTTAATATTTTCATTATACTATCAAGAAAAAAACAGTTGTTTTGTCTTGTAAACTACTACCACTATTTAGTATTTTTCTTACAATAGACAATGCTTCTTCACATGTTACATTTGCAAACAAACTTTCCACATCAATGATTGTGATATATCTGTTCTTTTAATTGTCATGTTTTTGATTAATTCTACAAAGTGTCTGGAATATCTCACAAGGAACTGAGTCTTGTATGACAAAGGACTAAGGACCTTGAGAAAAAAATCTTGACAAATATTGGCAAGGTGAATTTCTAGAACTAACAATAGGTCTTAATGGAATGTTGATAATTATGGATTTTAGATAGACCATAAAGATGAGGAGTTTTACTGAAATATGATGTTTACTTTTTTTCTAAATCATTGAACTATCTGTGATGCTTTTTCAATAATGATTGTAACTTTATTTTATACTCAATCTTAAATTTTTGCCACTTTTTTATTGACCTGCTGTAAGTTCTTGGATTCTGTTATCATAATCAGTTGTATCCATTACAACTGTTGCATCACCTTTGTCAGTGGGGAAAATAATTATAGATTCATTTACTTTGAGAGATTTAATTGCTTTGCTCTCACCATAGGACATATTTGACTTCAATTTTTTTTTGCTTATCAAGTGTTCTTTTTATTCTCCAGCATAATTCTTCTGCTTCTTCTAAAGGCAATCCTTGAGTGGCTTCCTGGTGGATGTCATTATACCTAATAAAGGGATACTAGACAGTGTTATGGCAAAGTTTAAGACCTTTTTCAAGAACAAAAAATTCAGCATCTGTTAGATGTTTAGAACTGAGATTTTTAACAGATGAAGTTGGTACACTGCTTGGTTCATTATGTCTTTTGATATGTTCGTGTAGATTTGTCTGGTATACTTTTATATTGCCAAGTAATGTAGAATATGATTTTATTACTGCTTGAGAAACTCTTGTAAAGTCTTCATCAGTAAGTTTTAGACAACACTCTACATTATTAATAGAATGCAAAGTTTATACTTAAAAAACCATTAAGCATTTATTTTTTCTCTTAAAAGAGCTTCAAGAGCTTCACTTGTTTTCTGAGTAAGTTTTTCATCTCTCTGTAAGTGAATTGGAGGTTTTAGTTGTAAACCTTTAGGAACTATCCCTTCAGATTTACATTTACATAGAAAAGTTAAATGATTTTCTAATATGGTCAGCTTTAGAACATAATTTTTCATAATGTCTAAAGTTTGATATAGTTATCAGGTCCATAGCAAATATTTAGTACTTTCCTGAAGGTTTGTGATGATGGTATTTTAATTGTATTTATATATTGTACTATATAGGGTATTGAATGTCTTTAATTTTTTTTTATCTTTATTTAAAATTTCAAAGTACATTCAACTGTTATAGTAATAGCATCTAGGTTAGTATATGGACATTTTGAAAGATATTATTCTCCTCTCTTCTTCAGGTGGTGCTGGCCTGACCAATGACAGCATTAGCATGGAAAGCAAATATGGACCCCTAGATTAAGAGGTTCCTCCTGATTTCTCCACTTTTCATAAGGGCAAAATTGATCAGTGAATTCCATACATTATGTATAGTCACACTAGGTTGAGTAAAAAAAAACAGTTGAGAAACAACAAAAATTGAAGTCAAACATAATTCTACAATAAAAGAAGAGCAATCAAATCTCTCAAAATAGACAAATCTATTATCATTCTCCAAGCTGATAAAGGCAATGCAACAGTTGTTTTAAATACAATGAATTATGACAACAAAATAAAAGAACTCTTCATGGCAAACCAATAGAAATAGTGGCAAAAAATCTGATACAGAGTGCAGAAACAAAGTTACAAAAATTATCCAGAAAGCATCACAGGTACTTCAGTGATTCATAAAAAAGTAAACTAACATTATATTTCAGAAAAAAATCCTCATTTTTATAGGTTACCTAAAATCCATAAGGATCATGTTCCATTAAGATCTATTGTTAGATCTAGAGATTCACATTACCAAAATTTAGCAAGACTTAAAATTCTAAGTTCTTTGGCATACAAGATCCAGTCATTTGTCAGGGATGCTAGATACATTTTAGAATAACATGAAAATTGAAAGAACTAACATACTAGTAAGCTTTGATGTGAGAAGATTGTTCACAAATGTACCATGTGAAGAAGCACTGTTTATTGTAAGAAAAAAAATAAATGGTGGTAATAGTTTAAAAACCAAAACAATGGACTCACCACTGGACCCCTGATTAGTAACACTTACATGGAAGAACTTGAAACTACAGCCATAAAGACTATATCCATATAAAATTTGGCTTTTCTATATTGATGAGATATTCGTAGTATGACCACATGGTGAAGCACTTCTACAAACTTTCTGGTAACACATCAACAATACACCCCCTTTAATTAAATTGACAATAGAATCAAAACAAAAACGAAAATTGGCATTCTTAGTTTTTCTTATTGCAAGACTCCTTAATAGCAAAATAATAACTACAGTTTACAGAAAACCCACATATACAGGAAAATACTTAGCATATAGATCCAATCAAACAAGAATCCCAAACATGGAGTTAAACTATAACCCTAAAACAGAAAACAAGAAGTTTGTTCAGAGCTCAGCAATTTGGAAAAAAAAGATCGATATAAAACAAACTCTTATGAAAAATAGTTATCCTTCAACTGTTTTTAGGAAAATCTAATAGACAGCATAAAAAATCACCAAAAAAAAACAATTATTGATATTATAATATATTTATAGTAGACAAATTAAGGAAAAATCTGCAATCAGTTTAACATTAGAACAGCTTTACAGAGCCACGTCACACTATAAGGAATTCTAACATCTATAAAATCTAAACTTGAAATGCTGAAAAAAATAAACTGCATCTATGAATATATGAATATGAAAGAATGTATATTAATTAGTGAGTCCACTTACCCCATTGAAAAGTGATTGCAGGATTATAAATTTATGATTGGAAGAGAGAAAACAGCTGTGTCTAAGATAGCAGACCATGTATATACCAAAAAACATAGGTTCAATTGGGAAAATACCAAAATATTGCATCAAAATGAAAAAATATGAAAAAGAAATCTAAAAAGACTCTGCTCATATAACAATGGTGAAGAATATCATAAGTTAATGTAGTATGACCATAGATAATGTAGGGAAACAACTAATCAACTTTGCCCTTAGAAAAAGTGGAGAAATCAGGTGGAACCTCGTGGACAAGTATATGAAATTTCTACTGACTGTAGGCTTTGGTGGGATGGCTCAGTTGGCTAGAGAATTACCTTAAAATTTAATATTCAAGAATCTAAGGCTCCAGGTTCTATTCACATGCTAATACTACTGTCACTGGTCAGACCAGAAACACTTGAAGAAGTGACGAGAATAATACTGTGAAACATGCATATACTAATCTGTGTGTTATTACTAACAGTTGAATGTACTTTAAAAATTTGAATAAAGTTAAAATTTTTCTAAAGACATTCAAAGCAGGAAAATTTCACCATACAGTAGTGCCACTCAGGGCAAACTAGAGTAATCAGTGGATGCCAGAAAGCTTGTACATAAAATCCTTATCTAGTGCTTACTTATCCAATATCCCCAGATTAGTTTCTAGCTTGTGGATTTCATCAGTGAGGAGTCTTGGATATAAGAGCACTGCACCTAGATCTTAGGATCTAATGCAACCCTTTGCATCCTTCTGGAATCCATTGATTACTCTAGTTTGCACTGGGTGGCACTACTGTATGGAGAGTTTTTCCTGTTTTAACAGCTCCAATACCATGGTCAGATTATTAATATAGATGGAAACATAATGAATGAAATTAATCACAGAATTAAACTTGGTTGGAATGCTTTTGGTAGAAATAACTTAATATTAAAAGGAAATATGCCCATGTGTTTGAAGAAGAAGAAAAAATACAACTTGAAACATTGTCTTAAAATCTAGCATGTGTTATTAGTAAAAGTTGAATGCATTTGGAAAAGTATAAATAAAGTTTGACTTTTTCTAAAACTACTTAACAATTAAACTAGATGTTTCAAATAATTCAACAAGCTAAAGGAAAGCATCACAAAATTTGAAACAAACTATTTTATAGTCAAAATAAGAGCCGTAGATCACATGACCCAATTCTCTTAAGCTTGTAAGATATAAACAATGGGCATTGCGAAAGCTTGTTGAGCAATTGGCAATGCTCATTGTTTATATTTTATAGGCTATATGGGAATTTTATTAAGATCAAACATTTTTTAAATTTTTTTATAGATTTTATTAGGGATATATTATTGAGCTTAAAGAATAGTTTAATTTTTTCTTGGAAAAATTATTATGGATATTAAATTCTGGTCATATAGTTTGCTTGTTTTAATCTGGCTGAAGTAATAGAAATCCAGTATTAGATATTTCTAATGTATCTGTTTCATTTGTTATTGACAGTAAATGTTTAGCATAAAACTATTTTTTTTTTTTGCTTTTGGAAATTAACAAATAAAAATTAGGAATCTGACATAACATCTCTATAAAACTATATTAAATATATTAAAAAAGTTTATTTTTTAATCTGGGTTGTTGGAATTATTTAGCAATCTAACATAAGAAACAGATAAGATATTCTTGTATTTTTATATTGGACTATTTCCATCATGTAATATGAGTATTGAATGTCTTTAGAAAAATTTAACTTTATTTAAATATTCCAAATACATTCAGCTGTTAGTAAAAACACATCAAGCAGGTTAGTATATGCACAACATTTCAAGAGATATTATTTCCCCCTCTTCATCAGGTGTTTCTGGCCTGACCAATGATAGTACTAGCATGGGATTTGAACCTTAGATTCTTGAGTATTGAATTTTTAATGCTCATGTTAAAAATTCAATACTCAAGAATCTAAGGGTCCCAGTTCAAATACCATGCTAGTACTGTCACTGGTCAGTCCAGCAACATCTGAAGAAGAGGGGAGAATAATACCTCAAAATGTTGTGCATATACTAACCTGTTTGATGTGTTATTATTAACAGTTAAATGTATTTGGAATATTTAAATAAAGTTAAATTTTTCTAAAGCCATTCAGTACTCATATTACATGATGGAAATAAACCTATATAAAAATACATGGAAAACACCATCATCACAAACTTTCAAGAAAGCTAAGATATTCTGTTTTATTTGTCATCAAAAGTAAATTTTTAGTTTAGAATCTTTTTTATTTTATTTCTTGAAATATGTTACATAGAAATGTTAGGAATTTCACACAGTTTTCAGCTTTTTTATATATAAAATTCATTATAAGCAAGAAATTACAACTAGATAGTTTGTTTACTTTTGGTTGATGCCAAAATAAAACAATCTAAAATTAAAAGCTGTCAATATCTTCTATATATTATATTTGTTAATGAAAAGCAAAGAATCTGAATTTTTAAAAAAAATTATGGAAAAAAAAGTTGACACTTTCATAAAGCTTAAGAATTAATTTAACTACACATCAAACTATGGCTTTACACTTTTCTTTTTTTAATCTCAGCTAAATTAATGCTGAAATAATCCATCATTAAAAGCATGCAGTGCATGTGGGCAACAATTGGTTAAAAAACTTGCCACTGATTTCAATGTAATTTTTCACATTCCACTGGCTACCAACAGGATGATCAATAATTCAAAGGATAAAATCACACCAGGCCAAACCCCACAAGTGGTGTACAAGATTAAATGACTCCAAATAGATTGTAATGTGACATACTATGGTGTGACACTGGCTACCAGAGTATTACAACACAGATACGTATACAATAAGTCATGAATCAAATCTGAAAACAATTCAATATTTTTGGAACATCAAATAGCCTCTAGTTATGCATGTGAACCTACTACAGCTGAGATCATGTGTTCTGAGTACAATGATGCCAATCACAACATAAAAGAAATATGTTTCATAGCAGATGACCCTAATGCCATCAATAGGAGAGATATCTGCTTCTTGATTTCTAAAAAATATGTGGTCTAGACAATTTGCATATATTTGCATACATCAACATTGCACAAGCTAACAAAAACCCATTACTAGCACAAGCTATGAATATGGGAACATGTAACTCCCAAAAGCACTACCCTAGAAAGTATTGAAAAAATAACTTCACTGATGTGTGTTTAGAGCACAACATATTGATTAATTAATGGAAATAACATTTTTAAACATATTATTACAAGATTTTTTTATTTTTATATGTCATATATAAGTTAAGATTTAATATGAATTATGTGTCTTCATATCTCATTAAGATTATAACTTCTATATATTTTTCCTTAAGACAATAAAACCAATTACTCAAGGCTTTAATGAGTTTACACATGTATAAAATGTCAATCGAGCCTTAAGCTATCAACAATCTCAATCTATAGTCAAGACAACCTTCTTTAACAATAAAGGTGGTACCACTTTTATCTGTGTTCTAATATGTTTACATAGACATTAAGTTATAAATCACTATTTATTAATCTGCTTTCAGAATCTGCAAGTTATAATTAACTATTTATTGGACTGCTTTCAGAACAGGTTACATTTGTCTGATTAATGAGGTTTATTTCAACTTCTTTGCATTAATAGTCACACACTTCTTGATTAAGTTGCAATCTTTAATGTTTATATAAGCATACCAGACCATAGATAAAGCACTAAACATTCTAGCACATAACTATTATTAAAACAGGCAAAACTCTCCATACAGTAGTGCCACTCAGTGCCAATCAGAATAATCAATGGATTCCAGAAGGCTTCTGCATAAAATCCTCATCTAGCACCTATTTATCCAATATCCCCAGACTAATTTCTGGTTTGTGGCTTTCATCAGTAAGGAGCTTTGGTTCTGAGAGCACTGCACCTAGATCTTAGGATCTAATGCAACCCTCTATCAGTCACTTTTTATCTCAACTACAAAACTATGAAAATAAAATTGAAAACAATAATATTTTTGATCTAAAATCAATAGCTTATACAGTCACATGTATCTGAACCCACTTCAGTACCTATACATTTTGGTGTCTTTTGCCACAAGCCAGAAACTAGTCTGGGCATATTAGATGAGTAGGTACTAGATGGGGATTTTATGCACAAGCCTTCTGGAATCCATTGATTATTCTGGTTGGCTCTGAGTGTCACTATTGTATGGAGAGTTTTGCCTGTTTTAATAACAGTTATGTGCTAGCATAAGAAAGTGATCATGTGATGCTTAGTGGTTTAACACCAATCCTGTCTAATAGGATAGTGGTGGTTATGGTTGTTAAGGAGCCAAAGACACCAAAATGTATGGGTACTAAACTGGGTTCAGCTCCATATGACTATATAAGCTATTGAGATTGTATTAAAAATATTATTGTTTTCAATCTTATTCTCAGTTTTGTAATTAAGTAGAGATAAAAGGTGGCTGCTGGAAGGTTGCATTAGAATCCTAAGATCTAGGTGGAGTGCTCTCAGATTTAAAATTCCTCACTGATGAAGGCCACAAGCCAGAAGCTAGTCTGGGGATATTGGATGGGTAGGCACTAGATGGGTATTTTATGCACAAGCCTTCTGGCATTCACTGATTACTCTGGTTGGCACTGATTGGCACTACTTTATGGAAAATTTTACCATAGATAAAGGTGATACAACCTTTATTGAAAGCTTTCTCATGACTATATGTTGAGATTGCTGATGGTTTAAAGGTTTCATATTATATTTTTGTTATTATATGTTGGGGGATCTAAAAGTGTTGGGAAAATAAATAAATTTGAATTAATGCTGGTTAGAGTAATGAAAATTTGTCTGTCCACTCTTTTACATATTGATGGTAAAGTCTTTGTTATTTATATATTACATATGTAGAGAGAAATTTGATTTATTTTATTATATATAAACAATTATTGTTAAGAACTAGGGGTTAGCACAGCTGCCTTTCAAGTAATTGGCCCGGGTTCGCTTCACTGTCAACACTTTGACATATAGAAAAAAAATAATAATAAAGACTTCTTTGTTTAGTTACAACACCATTCATAATGAGATTTTTTTGGAATTGTAAACTATGATTTTCATCAACTCACTTAACATATATACAAATCTTTGAAATTGTAACGCTATTGTTATTAATATTGTATTTTTTTTTGTCAAATTTAAATATAAATTATTTAATCCAGCAAACATTTAGTTACTTTTTGTAGTTTCTGAACATCAAAAATTATCAGAATTACTCACTTAAAATGCCATTGTTTATCTTCGATTATAAAAGAAAAAGTTGCTTAGCAACTCAACTATATCAATATCTTTAAAAAAAGATAGAGAATGAAAAAGAATTACATCTTTGATATTGTTCTTGAATGTTTGTTTTATTTTTTTAAAAAAATCTTTTCTTTTACAAATCAAAAATAGAAAAAGAAATCTAAATGACGTTTAACTCTTAAAATTTTAGGTAGTTTAAAATTTTTGTTCACAGCATATTGATTGCAAAATTATATTTTGTTTGACAGAAAGTTTTTCTAGTATATACAATTTTAAAGCTATTTACAAATAGTACAGATAACGCAAGTAATTTTGCGCTCTTTCAAATTTCTTTTACTTTATTTTTATATAAAAACATAATATGTAATACAATTTTCAGGTTCATCTGTGAATATGGTTTTTTATTATTGGTATTAATGCACTGACAATTTCATTGAATCTCACCTGTTATTTGAAAAATCAAATAAGGTATCCAGATATTGGCAAGTTAATATTAGAGCTATATTACTAATAAGAAAAACCACAAATAAAATTGAACTTGTAACTTATAAAATTAAGAAACTTTTCTTAGACAACAGTAAATTATAAATATACGCACTGACATGATCTCATAAGAAAAACTATAATTGCACAAAAATGATCAAAGCTTAGTGCTTTTGAGAGCATTAAATGTCCTCATAGTCATAATTGCATCAAAATTATTGAAGCTTAGTGATTTCAAGGTCATTAAATGTTCTCATAGTCATAATTTCAAAAAAATTATAGAAGCTTGGTGTTTTTGAGTGCATTAAATGTTCTCATAGTCATAATTGTATGAAAATATTAATAGAGCTTAGTACTTTCAAGGGCATTAATTAATAGCTTTGATATTTTTTATGCAATTGTAGCTTTTCTTACAAGAATTTGTCAGCACATATGTTTATAATTTATAATGAATAAACTTGATAGCTGTATTCATATCTCTTATCTTAAAAATATTGAATTAATAAATATCTTTATTCTATATTTATAAAATAATAAGTGAAGCAGAAATAGTATCAAATGATGTAGTTTATTAAAGCTTTCCAGATTTAAATTAACAACCAACTAAAATGGCCATTCTTATAAAAAAAAAAATTGTTAAAAATTTGTCAAAAAAGAGCATTGATAGTAAAAAATACAGTATTTTAAAAATATTATTTATTTAAACTTGCTTTAGTGCAACTAAACATATGTTTTAAAAAGTTGCATTTTATGAAATAGTTACAGACTTATTTAACATGGGAAAAATAGAACTTGAAGTTTTCCACATAGATAAACAATACTTTATTATGAACATTTTTGGCAACTCTTTTATAAGATTCTGATATATAATATTTCAGAATCAAGTGTGGGCAATTCTTCAGCCAAGCTGATGGACTTTTTGGTATATGTCATCATTGGGACAAGTATAGTCAGATAACCGTTGACTTTCAATCAATTCCACTTAGACTTCAGGACAGCCACCTATTACAGTGTTAGCTATAGTGAATCCAAATCCCAGAATAGTGAACTAATAGCAGCTGCTGCCTTTAATTATATTTTCATATTAGCTTTGTATAATTCTGGAAACAGAATCATAACCTGTGTAGTAAAAACTATTAATAATTAATTATTTAACAATAAATTTGCTCTTTCCCAATTAATGACAAAATAGAACATAGTGTGCAAGTGTTAACTATATGCTAAATAAAAAGTCATAATCAGCATTTAATTAATTTTGTCTTCAGAAAAAAGTTACAAAATTTAATCAGTATTAAAGATGTAGGGCTGGAGCCACTAGAATTAATATATAAACATGACATGATCACTATTCTTTATGCTCATACAAGCTGTTTATCCTGGAGCAAAACTCTCCATACAGTAGTGCCACTCAGTACAATACAGAGTAATCAATGAATGCAGGAATGTTTGTGCATAAAATCCGTATCTAGTGATAGGATGAATAGGTACTAGATAGGGATTTTATGCACAAATCTTCCAGCTTCCATTGATTACTCTGGCTCACACTGAGTGGTGCTGCTGTATGGAGGGTTTTGCCTCTGTGTATTGCTAAATATATGAATTATAATATTTTTTAAAAGATTGACATTTATTTATGTAACCTTCCAGTAATATATATATATATATATATATATATATATATATATATATATATATATATATATATATATATATATATATATATATATATATATATATATATATATATATATATATAAAGTTTGATATCTGTATTCATTTCACAATATATACAAATCAATATATATATATATATATCAAAATGCAGTACAATTTACATAAATTATATTATTTTAGAAGTACTTTTGACTATACATTTTGTAGTCGTTATCAACTATATAACAATGAGTAATCAAAATGAGACAACCTTTAACAATACCCATAGTTCAATTCAGATTTCCCACAATTCTGTTATCTTAACATTTGATGACTGGTGATTCATTAACATTTGATGATTTTTTGAAATCAACATAGCCTCTTTTATTTTACGTTTATTGTGACAACGTTCAATTTGAATAATTTTTATATTTTTATAATCAAATTTAAATTCATATTGACAAGATTTATTATGATCAAATATAACAGATAATGATGGTTTATTTACATCTGTCCAGATTGTTTCTCTTTTTTAATTCTATTATATAAAAGCATATGCTCTTTTATTCTTTTTTCAAATGCACACTTAGATTCACCACTATATTATACACCACATCCACGTATCAATCTATATATAATAGAATTTTGATTAAACTTTGAATTTTGAATTTTAGAGTTATTAAGTAATCTGTGTTATTTGTAGAGAAAAAAGCAATATGACACAAACTATTATAAATTCTTCTAATAACCTTGACCTGCTCATCTGATATAAATGGCATTGAAAACCATTTCATTTTGATATTTTTATTTTTAACTTTATTATAGTGTTGATTTCTTTTAAATCTTTTAATAATATTAGTAATAGCATTTTTATAATAACCAATTTTCAACAAGTCATTAACAAATAAATGTACATTTTTAATTTTATCACTAGAATATTTGCACAATTTTTCATTTCGAAATAAGAATGATTTCAATCCGGACAGCTTATGACATATAGGTATATGTGATTCATATGGAATAAAACCTCTAGTTTCAATTGGTTTAATTAATATAAGATAATCCAAACTGTAATCATTAAGTGTAACTTGAATATGCAATTATTTTATGGAGTTGTATTTCTCTTTAGTTATAACCCACTTTATATCCTTAATCTCATTTAATTCATTAAATAAATTGATTATTAATCCCTGTATTCCACAAATAAAAACATCATCCACTATATCTATGATATACTTTAATTTCTTGATATTTCAATTATTTTAAAATTTTACTTTCATATGTTGATATAACAAAATTACAAATTTGAGCAACAGTAGAAAGACCCATTGGCCAACAAAACTCATTTTATAATATTCATTATTAAAATTAACATAAATGTTTTTATCAATAAACTGCAATACTTTTATAATAAAATTTATAATATCAGACTTTACATTTTTTGAAACAAAAGCTTTATAAATAATATTAATTGACTCTATTCGATCTATTGATCCATACATTTCATTTATATCAAAAGTACAAATTGTGTCATGTAACTCTATATTTATATTCTTAATTTTATCTACAAAATCAAACGATGATGAAAGAGTATATTCTCCAAAACCTAAAATATCTTGAAGTAATAATTCAATATATCTATATGTTTGATGATAATATGCACCACCAAAATCAACCATCAATCTCAATGGATAATTTTCTTTATGTAGCTTTATATTCGAAAATATCCTAGGGTAAATAGCAGATGATGGATATAAGTTATAATATGTATGACTGTCAATAGCTTTTTTCTTAGCTTTTTTTAAAATTTCGTTTATAAATTTCATTCGAGATGTATCTATATTTATTATTTCACTATTTTGAAATTTAAGCTTTTTCATTTGATCCATAACTTTTTCATTATATTTCACTCTTGTAAACAACACATACGAAGGCCCTTGTCCTCCTTTAAACACACTAAGTCATTATTTAATAGAAAACTTTTAAATTTATTAATTTGACTTAACCATTTATCATTCCTATTATATTTAAAGTTTTTATTTTTAACTTCTTTAACAATGTTATTACAAATATTCGCATCACACTTAATCACACTAAATGAATGTTCTATTGCAGAATTCAATTCAAGATTACAATCTTTCTATCTACCACCAACATATTTCGATCCGAAATTTAAAATATATTTTTGACTGAAATCCAAATTTATACCAGACAAGTTCACATAATTTTGATCATTCATTTTATCCGGAAAATTTTTATGAAACAAATGTTCAATTTTCTTGTTAAATTTATCAACATTTTTTAAATAAAATTTATCAAAAAATTTTTGACAAAAACACTTATAGTTAAATCAATCATCACAATTTTTCATCAAAATAAAATGATTTAAAGCCGTTAAATATTTCCGCCGATGAAATAGCAAACATTTACATTGCTTAACTATATTTTTTAAAATAATTTCCTTTATATAGTATATCTTATGTGTTTGTTTACAGAGCGAAATATAATGAAAAAGTTATGGATCAAATAAAAAAGCTTAAATTTCAAAATAGTGAAATAATAAATATAGATACATCTCGCATGAAATTTATAAATGAAATTTTAAAAAAAGCTAAGAATAAAACTATTGACAGTCATACATATTATAACTTATATCCATCATTTGCTATTTGCCCTAGGATATTTTCGAATATAAAGCTACATAAAGAAAATTATCCATTGAGATTGATGGTTGATTTTGGTGGTGCATATTATCATCAACCATGCAGATATATTAAATTATTACTTCAAGATATTTTAGGTTTTGGAGAATATACTGTTTCATCATTGTTTGATTTTGTAGATAAAATTAAGAATATAAATATAGAGTTACATGACACAATTTGTACTTTTGATATAAATGAAATGTATGGATCAATAGATCGAATAGAGTCAATTAACATTATTTATAATGCTCTTGTTTCAAAAAATGTAAAGTCTGATATTATAAATTTTATTATAAAAGTATTGCAGCTTATTGATAAAAATATTTGTTAATTTTAATAATGAATATTATAAAATGAGTTTTGGTTGGCCAATGGGTATTCCTACTGTTGCTCAAATTTGTAATTTTTTTATATCAACATATGAAAGTAAAATTTTAAAACAATTGAAATATCAAAAAATTAAAATATATCATAGATATGTGGATGATGTTTTTATCTGTACAAAACAAGAATTAATAATCAAATTATTTAATGAATTAAATAAGATTAAGGATATAAAGTGGGTTATAACTAAAGAGAAGTACAATTCCATAAAATTTTTGAATATTCAAGTTACACTTAATGATTACAGTTTGGATTATCTTATGTTAATTAAACCAATTGAAACTAGAGGTTTTATTCCATATGAATCACATGTACCTATATGTCATAAGCTGTCTGGATTGAAATCATTCTTATTTTGAAATGAAAAATTGTGCAAATATTCTAGTGATAAAATTAAAAATGTACATTTATTTGTTAATGACTTCTTGAAAATTGGTTATTATAAAAATGCTATTACTAATATTATTAAAAGATTTAAAAGAAATCAACACTATAATAAAATTAAAAATAAAAATATCAAAATGAAATGGATTTCAATGCAATTTACATCAGATGAGCAGGTCAAGTTTATTAGGAGAATTTATAATGGTTTGTGTCATATTGCTTTTTCTCTACAAATAACATAAATAGATTACTTAATAACTCTAAAATTCAAAATTCAAAGTTTAATCAAAATTCTATTATATATAGATTGATACGTGGATGTGGTGTACAATACATTGGTGAATATAAGTATACATTTGAGAAGAGAATAAAAGAGCATATGCTTTTATATAATAGAATACAAAAAAAAGAAACAATCTGGAATAGATGTAAATAAACCTTCATCATCTGTTATATTTGATCATAATAAATCTTGTCAATATGAATTTAAATTTGATTATAAAATATGAAAATTATCCACATTGAACGTTGTCACAATAAACGTAAAATAAAAGAGGCTATGTTGATTTCAAGAAATAGTCAAATGTTGATGAATCACCAGTCATCAAACGTTAAGATAACAGAACTGTGGGAAATCTGAATTGAACTATGGGTATTGTTAAATGTTGTCTCATTTTGATTATTCAATGTTATATAGTTGATAAAGACTACAAAATGTATAGTCGAAAGTACTTCTAAAATAATATAATTTATGTAAATTGTACTGTATTTTAATATATATATATATATATGAAAAACAAAAAACGCAAGTTAACAACTTGCATACGCTTGTATTTATTACAATAGATGGCGTTATACCAAAAACACCTTCAAGCGTTTGTTTACATAAACGTCAGAGTGAAATACTCACTCTGATGTTTATGTAAACCAATGCTTGAAGGTGTTTTTGGTATAACGTCATCTATTGTCATATATATATATATATATAATCTTTATTGTTATAATTTAAAAATAAACTAAACTCCACATCTAAAACATCAGATATGTTTGTTGATATGATGTATTTTATATCATGTTTTTATTCAAGTAAACATTTTTAGGTTTGAGATAAGTTATTCATAGTGAAATTAGGTAGACATCAAAATATTAATTCATAAAAAGATATATCATTGTTATATAAAATGATAAAAAACCATTGCAAAAAGGAAGACATGAGTGTATCAGTAATATTTTTCATGTTAATATTTGATTGAGTATCCAGAATTTCAATAAGAACACTTTTTCTACAGACAGTGACACAGCATTCTCCAGCAGCATATGTTGTGCTAAAAAATCTATTCTTAAACTATTTGCTTCAAAACAAACCCCAAGTAGTTCCATCTAGCTTTTGAAAGAGGTTGTTCTTAGAAATTAATTTTGATCTAAATCCATATTCCTTGTTGGAAATTAAAGCAATAATCTACAATAAAAGTAATATGGAATAATAAATGGAATTTTTATTGTTACAAATAAATTTCTTTCCCATATCCTACAATGATTTGCCCTTTATAGTTGCAACTGGAGTCTGAGCAACAGATTTAAAACAATTCTTAATTATTGTACTTCAGAAGTGAAATTTATTAGCTTGTAATTTATGTAAATGTGGGAAAACATAAATTTATGAACCACAAAGTTTATGATTGCCAAAAAAAAAGCTACCATGACAGAATTAAAGGACTTACTAAAGCTACTGATGATTCTTTCTCTTGGTTCAAATTTCGACTGATTCCTTTATAATCATTTTGATAATAGATATTGAGAAATTTACATATTAAATAAATAATATGATATTGTTAATTAGAGATGTAAAACAAAAAATAGTTTTGATTTCAGGATTTTAGAAATGAGATGTTGTAATACCCTTTACTCATTGGTGGACTATTTAAATGCCATTTTACCTGTTATTTATTATTTCAGTAATAAGTTCTTTAAATGTATAATCAAAATTGTTTGATACCAAACAGATTGTCATCAGTGAATAGATTTAGATATTTAATCAATTAAGCATGATCAATATGATTGTCATGGCTTGACAATTTTTAACATATTTTTTTGTTCTTTATATTTAGTGTTACATTATGAACTTCATAAAATCTATACATGAAAGCTACATTATGAATGATTTACCAATTTATTGATTAATAATCTGTCATGTCTATAAGCTGATATGTAAACTCAGAGAAAATCTGAAAGATTATTTCAACATCTGGATATTTTCAAGAAATTAAAGAATATTTTTAAAATGAGATACATAGAGGACCTAACATTAGCTTAAGATACTTTTCAGAGATGTCCCATTGATGTAAGAAATGTAATATTTACTTAATTTAATTATTTACTTACCAGCAAGGACTAAAAAGAGAATAGTTGTATTCTCTTGGATATTTTCAAAAATTCATTTTTTTTTGTCAATTTATTCACAAAAACTTTATAAAAGTGACGAACTACCTTAGCTTCTCTTAGAAATTATTTCATCAGATGTACAAAAATAAGTATTATTTTAAAGATTTTAGCAGACATTGTTATTTTTAGTGAATTTAATGCATCATAACAAATAATAAAAAATGCTTGATATGGAAAATAATATCCTGATACCTATATGGTCACGTGGATGTATTTAACCAACTACTTTTATTCCATATTATAATTTTAATTTTATATATTTAATCTCATATATTAATATATAAAATTAAATATTAAGTCGTTTCTACAAGGTTTTGTCACGTTAATGTTACTTTAAATAAATATAAATCCACATTAATTAAATGCTAATAAATATTTCACTCAATAACTATTAAGTGCAAATATATATATGAGCCCCTTAATAGAGGTAGGGGGATTCCACCTCTATTGCTAAAGGGAGGTTCCTTTAATAACAGTTTGAAATTCTTGATTGCTATCTATATTGGAATTGTCTAAGTGTTGACTGGTTTTTAATGGTTATATATGTTTAGGTGTATATAAGAATAAAATAATTTCAAATTTTTAAATAAATGAATTACATTTTTAACTCATTTGTCTTTTTCTCGTGATATGGTATACTTGTTTCGAATCTTTTAATTTTGCTGATCGTATTTGTAGAAACGTATCATCATTTGTTTATAAATATAATCAATGAGATTAACATTTCAGGAGACAGATGTTTCTTTTTTTTTTTTATCGATCTGTTTAAAATGCTGCATGAGGTTTTATTGAAGCAAGTTTTATCAATCTGTAGTTTGGTAAAACAAAATCAACTTCTAATCAACTCCGACATTTAACACCATATATCATTAACTACATTAAATTCTTATTACTGTAGTTTTTAAATATAACTGTAGCAAAAAATAAAGTATTTGATACATTCTACAAGCTTTGATTTGTATTATCAAAACATTTATAATAATTTATAAAATATGGAAGTGGTATACAAAATCAAAACATTTTTAAATATTTTTAAAACAATACAAAAATGGTCTACAAATTTAAAAAATATATTATTTTCAAAAAAGTAATTTTATTACTGTTAAATGTAAATGAATGGCTTTTTTCTAATATAAACGTCTATCATTTATAAAAATACATTAGTAAAAGCTGTTTTTAATAATTAGAATTAGAATTCCAATGTGGTGATCTACGTAAGATCTAAACAGACTGCTTGTGTGATGGAAAACTATAAAAGCATTTGCCAGCTTTGAAAAAAAAAGTTTCTATATTAGAGATAAACCTGCACTTCATAGCTCTGAAAACTGATTGAGAGTTTTAATGGAATTATGGTTTAATTTTATCTTTAGCTCCCCAATCCATAAGTTTTCAGATGGTTAAAGAAGCAGGCTAGAGCTTTGCTTAGCTATTATATTTGCATAATATATTCTGTAATATGCATCAAATCTTCAAATAAAATATATTTATTTTTTGTTTTTCCCAAAAAATGAATGGTAAAAGCATTTTTGTAGACATATTAAAAAGTAATATCATTTACAATAGTTTAAAAAATTATTTAAAAGTTAATAGAATTGTAACCATATTTCTAAAATCATTTTACCAATTAAAAGCAAGTCATAATAAAATTGAATCGATATCGATGTGCTTCCAAATATTCCATTAGTGCTTAAAGATTATTTAAAAATCAGAAATACTATTGAACTAATCTAACTTCTTGTTTAATTGTAGAAAAATTAGGACAAGTAAATAAAAAAAATAGGGTTAGTAACAAAGAAAAATAATATTTCAGATATATTTTTAAACAAAAATAATAATAAAAGATATCAAGCAAAGATTAAATTTTCAGAATGCTTCACTTTAAATAAAAATAATTGCTACTAAAACTAAAGCAATAAAAAGTATATGACAGCATAAAGTAGTGAATAATAGATGGACAAAAAATTTTAAATGAAAGACCATATTTTTAAATATTTGGAAATTGATTGTGAAAGTGGCAATATGCCATCATCTGATTTTTCAATGATATGGATAGCTGAAGAGTTGGAGAGTGGAGAAAATAGAAGTCTGTTTCTTAAAGTTTGAAAATTTGCTATCTTAATATAAACTGGGCACTGATTATGTATATGTGTGGGTGATGATGATCCTGACCAATTGATGAGTGCTGGTGTAGCACTATACTAAAGATCATTGATCTTTTTCATATATATGTAGGCATGTGTATCAGTTATATAAGATGAAATGAACAGTAGAAGGAGCTTGAAAGTCTGGGTTCAAATCCCCTTTAATTACATCTAATTTAAGTACATATACTACATTTGTATTTAAATATTACAGAAACAGCCTGTATTCTGTTGATCCCTCCTCTTCTGTGTATTTAAATGTTTTTAAGGTCCTACATAAGAGAGGTCAGATTGACTTATGGTCAACCTGGCTATGACAACAAAATTGGAAAACAAGGGCTTTGAGCATTCCATCATCAAATTTTCAATGATATGGATGGATGAAGAATTGGAGAGTGGAGAAAATTGAAGTCTGTCCTTTAAAATTTGAATATTTGCTATTCTAATATGAGATGAATGCTGATTATCTATGCGTAAGGAAAATAATAATCTGAACTAACTGATGAGTGCAGGTTCAGCACAAAATACATAGATTGGAGATCATTTATCTTTTACATGTATGTGGTTGTTTCATTTGAATAAGAAGATAGAGTAGATGACTGAATCTTGAAAGTCTGGGTTCAAATCCTTTCTAATTAAATTGGAGAATTGTAATGTATCTAAAATTAAAATATTAGAATCAATTATATTAAGAAAATGACAGAAAATGGTATAACTCCCACCTGCGATGATCAATTTTTATAACTTGATCATATGACTCTGTTGACTAATTAATCCAAGTAGAGGACTTTTCATACTAAACATATAGAAAGCTATTCTGTAATACTAAAACTAAAAAAATATACATGGTATAAAATTATTATTTAACATTATCTTTACTATATGAAAAATCTCCGATAATTAAAAGAAAAAGATAAAATAGGAACCTTTACTGATATGGATTTAAATGGGAATGAAAGAAATAAGGTGTAAGAACCTAAGTGAAATATAAGAAATAAAAAAGAGAAATTTGTTTATGTATTGACAAGATTAAAAAAAAAATTAGATATTGATACTGAAAAAGTATGAAGGAAAAGTATGAAGGAACGATAGATGAATATGCAAAAGAGATTGAGATTGATAATCAGAAAAAAAATGTCTACAAATGTTTGAATAACTATAAATATCAATAAAAGATATTTATTTTGAAATTTATGAGTAATAATGGTTATAAAAGGTTTCCTTTTAGACCAAATTGTTTGATAAACTCATATGTACCACCATTACACAATCTAATATTTTGAATAGTATATTTCTATTGGAATTATGCTGGTAACGTGATTGGATTTTAATGATTATTTGCTGAATTAATTTACTTCTTTTTTATATTTAGAATAAATATGTATATTTGTAAAATGGAGGATTGATGGTAGTATAAACATAAACAGAATTAATCATTATCCTGAGGGACATATGGAATAATGCTTTGTGCATTTGCTTGTTGCCACTGCCACTTGAATAGATCTTAGAAGGATTTTCTAGTAATTAAAAATTTCAAAATAAGCTTTTTTTAAAAAAATAAATAAGTAAAAAGATAATATATTTTGGTAAAAAAATTGGTTTATGCATTAACTATAAAACGTAGACAAATATTGATTGCAATATTATTCTTAGTTGAAAAAGATCTCATGAACTCACAGATTTGTTGAGTACCATCATCTCTATATAGCACTACTTTAATAATGTTATACGAATAACAAATAAAAGTATCCAAAGGTATAAATTATATATTTTTATTATCTTATAGTATATGATAAGGAAGATTGGAATTCTGTAATGGATCGGAATAGAAATGATAAAGTTGTAAGAGACTCTAAATTGAGAGTAAAAAATTATTACTAACAAAAAAAATAAACACAAGCCCATTAATAATATATATACACAATATGACAATTCAAAAACAAACTACTCTTTTAAGCAGTTAATATTAAAATTTCATAAGTAACCAAGTGTGTCTTAAAATACATTTAACGCAGTATTATTACTAAACAATTCATTACAACATATATTGTTTAATTTATTGATTAGAATTTGCAGTTTATAAAATTAATATTGATTTCTTTGGTACACCTTCTTAAAATAAAAAAAATATATATTAAATTTTATTTTTTAAAACTCTGCATTATATTAATACAAAGAACTTTAACATAATACATTTTTATAATATAAAAAAAAGTTATCAAAGAAAAACGAATATTGTTTTCTGCTGTAATTGATTTGCTAAAGCTCTGGTTATACTACATTTTCTCAAAACAATGTATTAACTAATTAACATAAATTAAAGTAAGATGTTAGTTATCAGTAATCATCGTTAGTGCATATATGAATATAATAATGATTTCTTAATAATATTAAGAAAAAATTCTTTGATTACAGAAAAGTTTCGCAGATAGATTGTTAACATAAACTTAAAATACTAAAATTTATTAAGTTTTACCTTATTTGTGATAATTGACTTGATTAAAATAAACAATAAATATTTCAGTTGTTGCTCAACCACAGACAGGAACAGGTATATAAATATATGTTAAACAGTGGATTAAATAATTGTGTGAGTTAGAGCACAAAAATTTAAACATTTAAACTATCTTCAGAATTATTGTTTAGTGAAATGATAAATTAATCATTGTTTGTCTCTAGGGAAGGGCTGGTGAGAATTTTAACCTGTAGTGCAGGTATTTAAATAATTTTTTTTGCCTTCTATGTAAAAAAGTGTAATGTTCAGATTATCATTTCATAAAATTGTTAAATAATTGATATATCTTCTGGCTTCAAAATTTGACAATATATATATAATAAAAGAATAGACTCTCTTTCATTAGGTTATTTTTGATTATAAAGAAGATTATCATAAACAATTTTAACCAGAAAGTAAGTCTTAATCAATTTAGGTATATATTGTAGGATATTTTTAATTAAACTAATATTTTTAATTAACAAAGTAGAGAAATTCTTTTTATTTTGAAACACAATAAACGAACACTTAAACAATAAATATAAAATTATATGAATCATTCTTGTTGTTATTATATAATGTTCAAGATTATCATTTTAAAGCAATAATTGTTAATAATAATTGTTGAAGGAATAGGACATTTGAATTACTATAATAATGATAATCTCAAACATTACATTACTATAATGGTCAAATATCCAATGCAGTTTATTTATCCATAATTCCAAATATATAAATAAATAATCAATCAAAATAAGATTGAAATAAACAACTATTAATAAATATATTATAATATTCATCGAACTGGCTTTCATCTCCATTGACATCTTTTCAAGATTGTTATACTCGTATAATATTTTGGGAAGGTCTCAATATATTATACTGGTATAATATCTTGAGAAGGTTTCAATGGAGATGAAAACTGGTTTGATAAATATGATAATATAGTTATTAATAGTTGTTTATTTCAATCTTATTTGGATTGATTATTTACAAACATTACATGTATGTTCAAAAGTACTAATATCTATGAATATAAATATATACTGTAATGATTATATATTGATATTATATAATATGTGACTGTATTTTTTAAATATGCTAATATTTATGTTCACAATTTGCATTAAGCATAATAATATTAAATAAATGATATACTTACACTATTCTTCAAGGTTAAGTTGATGATCATTATCAAAATGTAGGAACTACCTTAAAAAATACCATCAGTAAATGGTCCAGGGATATATTCTATTTCCATATTAATATGATTTATGACAATTTTCATCATAATATTTTTAGGTATTATGTTAGCAATCTATACACTTCACTAATTAAACTAACCAATATATTGTTCTCAATTAACAATATCTGACCAAATCAAGAATCACATTATTTACTCATGGATGAAATATATCAAGAATATGGTATTCTGATCTAGAATTTTTTGCATGTAATAAAATTGAAATCTCATAATAATTAAATAAATAACAATAAACAATATTTTATTAACAAATTAGTAATAATCAATGTATTTTATTAGAACAGTAACAGAATTGTAATTCAGTTTAGAAAAATCTTCCTCACTAACATCTTCTAACATTAATACAAAGTAAATTATATTTGAGAAGTATTAATAAAATTATTAAAAGAAATGGATAGGAAGTGAATGATTTAATATATTCATGCATTTATTTCAATACTTAAGATTGGCCTATATAAGTGCATTTAGATTTGACAATAACATGATCATTCATACTTTCCCAAAGTTTTTATATTGGACTGAAATGAGAGTATCCTCACTTTTAACATCTTTGATTTAATAATATGTACAATGCTAGTAAGAGGGATTCATTACTTTCTAAATTAAATAACCCATTAGTAATAACATAATTTTCATTATACATATAAGTCATGTGACATCTGACTTTTTAATATACATAGTTTGTTATTTCCAATATCCAAAAAACATTATACATTCTGCAATTAACATTTATAAAGCAAAAAAAAATAAAACATTATATTTAAAAAAATGTATTATTAATCCCTTTTGAATTATAGTATTCTAAATTAAATTATATTTTTTTAAATAACTGATCCTTGTCTAATAATTCTTTTTCAAACTTTAGCGACAAATAATATTTCTTGAATAATCTTATTTCTAAATTATATTTTAATCAATGTTTTATAAGCATATGTAGAAAATAAATACACAACAAATTATAGACTTTTTCTGAAGATTTGTGATGATAGAATTTTAATTGCATTTATATATTGGACTATTTCAATCATCATTAGATTAATAGGTTTTGAATGTCTTTAGAAAATTCTTATTTAAATTTCCAAAGTGCATTCAACTGTTAGTAAAACACAGAGGTTAGTATATGCACAATGTTTCAAGAGGTATTATTCTTCTCTCATCTTCAGGTGTTGTTGGTCTGACCAGTGACAGTACTAGCATGGGATTTGAACCTGGTCCCTTAGATTCTTGAGTATTTAATTTTAAGGTAACACTCTAACTAACTGAGCCATCCTGCCAAAGGCAACAGTCAGTAGAAATTTCATATACTTATCTATGAGATTCCTCCTGATTTCTCCTCTTTTTCATAAGAGCAAAGTTGATTAGTGATTTCCATACATTATGTATAGTCACACTAAGTTGACTTAGGGAGTTGTCTGCCATAGTCATGTGAGCAGTTTTTTTAATGTAGCAAACTATGTATGTACCAATGAGCACTTGGGAAAATACAAAAATATTGAATAAAAAAGAAATAGTGCAAAGTAGAAAATTTAAAAAAGCTGCTCACATGACAATGGCATAAGCCAGCCTAATGTGACTATACATAGCATAAGGAAACCACTAATCAACTTTGCTCTTAAGAAAAAGTGGAGAAATCAGAAGGAACTTCACAGATAAATATATGAAATTTCTACTAACTGTTGCTTTTATCAGAATGGCTGAGTTGTTTAGAGATTATGGTAAAATTAAATACTCAAAAATCTAAGTGTCCAGGTTTGAATCCCATGCTATAGTACAGTCACTGGTCAGACCAGCAAGGATCTGAAGAAAAGGAGAAAATAATATCAGTCGAAACATTGTGCATATACTAACCGGTGGGCCATTACTAACAGTTGAATGTACTTGGAATATATAAATAAAGTTAAATTTTTCTCAAGACATTTAATACTAATATTAGATGATCAAAATAGTGTAATATATAAATATAACAACAAATTGTAGTGTTCAAACATCCTCAGAGTTATTCAAGGTTTACACCTAATTAAATTTTATAAATATTAAATATATAATAACCGCATATGTATAATATGTTTAAGCTGATTGTTATTACCAAATAAGCTACAATTTTACATGTTAGTCACCTCTAAAAATATAATCCCTTATATTTAAATTCATCATCATTGTACATCTCCCAAAATAAAGTTAGTGGGCCAGTACCAGTGTAAAACTTGGTAAATGTATATATATATATATATATATATATATATATATATATATCCATCTAATGATCATATATATATATATATATATATATATATATATATGATCATTAGATGGAGCTTACCAATAGCTCTCTAATCAAGCTTTATTTTATAAGTGCCAAAAGAGAAAGAATTCAAAATCTCTATTGGGGGTTCCTATCTCCAGCCCGAGCTGTGGCTCACCTCAGTGGAGCATTGGGACTTTAGAAACTATATCTAAAATACCAACTCAAAAGTTAGCACTTATAAAACACGTTTCTATCAATTTGAAAGCATGAACTTTTCAAACACATAAGTGTCTTCAAATTGAGCCTTACAAACCAGATAGCTAGATGGGTTTAAATTCAGCTCAGTTTCATGATATTTCAGAGGCTATCACTATATCGTGAAGCTGAGCTGAATTTAGACTCATATAGCTATCTGGTTTATAAGGCTGGATTTGAAGACATTTACATGTCTGAAAAGTTTATGCTTTCAAATTGATAAAAACCTATCTCACAAGTGCTGACTTTTGAGTTGGTATTTTACATTTAGTTTCTAAAGTTCCAGTGCTCCACTGAAGTGAGCCACAAGCTCAAAACCAATTGGTCTGGAGATAGGGCCCCCCCCTCAATAGAGATTTTGAATTCTTTCTCTTTCGGCACTTATAAAATAAAACTTGATTAGAAAACAATTGGTAAGCTCCCTCTAGTCATCATAAAATGCAAGCTTAAAATCAAGTTACAAAATTTATGACTTGTTTTAATTATACACACACACATATATATATATATAAAACTACACACATATCATTATTAAAATAATAATAATCAAAAAGATGGTCAGTCTTTGGATCCTAATTCTCTTAAACAGTACCCATAAAATTAACACTAATTTATAGAGATGATCAGTATTCAGATTCTACTCCTCTTAAAAATCGTCTTTATATTACACAATCACTTTTACTTTTTAAATAATGTTTGAATAATAAAAATATTTAACTATAACAATTGTTTACACAGAGGCAAAATTCTCCAATACAGTAGCGGCACTCAGTCCAAGTCAGAGGAATCAATGGATGCAGGAAGATTTGTACATAAAATCCCTATCTAGTGTCTATTCATCCAATATCCCCAGACTAGTTTCTGGCTTGTGGCCTTCATCAGTGAGGAGTCTTAGATCTGAAAGCATTGCACCTAGATCTTAGGATCTAATGCAACACTCCAGAAGCCATCTTTTACCTTGTTAGCTAGCTGTAAAGCTTTGAATCCAAAATGAAAGCACATTATGATGTTTAGTGGTTTACAACAATTGTTTGTAAATAACTGTATTTATATATTAAAGTTCATACACATAAAAATATATATCATAAATGTTGATTAACACATCTCTGAATTTCTATGCAAAGCAATGTTCGAACCCATTTGTATATAAAAATAATTTATATGTCTAATTTGAAATCAAAATGATTAATACTATTATTTTATGTTTAATTCTTCGACAGTTCTCATATTTTCATACATAAATTTACATGCATGCAAAAATACTGCATTTATCTACAGTATAATGCATCTATTGTCACATGATTATTGTGTTATTTTGTCAACGCATACATTTTAGAATTAAATTGTAATCTAAAGTATTATTATATTTTTAAAATATAAACCAACACTTTTTAGATAATTTTATGAACTCTTATTATCCATATGTAAAATTAATCAATCTATATAAAATCATATTTTTAGAAGAAAAAATCATTTAGAGCAGCAAATGATTCATTCTCTAAACTTTTTTAAACTCAAAAATAAATATTAGAATAAGTTAAATTGCAGTGTTATTTTAAATCACTACCTTTTGATTGAGATATGGATAGATAATCTATTCTGCATATATGTGTTATAATCATCAATTTATGATAGTATGAAAATCAAAATACATGCATGATTAACTACTATCTATATAGAAACTTCAGACCACTCAAGCCTGTATAGAGAGATGCATGTTAGGAGTAACAAGAAGAGATTGAAAACACTAACATCGTTCAAAGAATTAAAAGATTGAAATGGAGTTGGACTGCAAATATTGGTAGAAGAGATGATAATAGATGGACAATTGAAACCTTAAACTGGATTCCAAGAGTTGTAAAGCCCCCAAAAGAGATGACATGTGAGATAAATGGATGAAATAAGAAAGTGTGGGGTGATGTGGAGAAGAGAAGCTAGAGATCAGAGAAGATGGATTAAACTTGGAGAGATCTTCATCCTGCAGTGGATTGATAATGATGATGATACATTTATGAGATCAGAGTAAAAAGGTTTTTAAAAATATATAACAGTTTTTTTCAAATAATTCAAATAACTTATGTCTATTTGTATAATAGTAAAACAGTCTCTTTTCTAAAATTTTTCGCAATAGTTACTTACTTGTGAGGTTTTTATAGTTTTTGTCTTATATTTCTTTTGTTGACATGTACATTTTGAATAATAGCTAGAATATCAATTTATAAAATTTCCATAAAGATTTTAAGTTTTCGTACTTCCTCTGGCTTGTAATTTTGCTTATTAATATTTTCCTGCATAAATACTTGCTGCTCATAATAATATATTTTTATTTGCATTGGAAATTGAAACTTTTTTAGATAATAAGTTCAAGTAGCAAATATAGCTCTAAGGTAGATTTCAGTTAGTTAATGGCTTTATCCACTAAAAGTTATGTTAGTTTCTCTAATATCTAGTTTCAAAAAGGGTTTTTAAAGAAACACACACTTTTACCTAAGCTATGTGATGTCACTTATTTTTTTTAAATGTTAAATCTTATAATTACATTTAATTATAATTTTCTTCCAAGTATCTTCTTAACTATTGTGATTCATTAAAAATGCAATTTTATGAAAATATCTAAAGTATAATCTTAATTTTTCTTAACTTTTTTTTTAATTTTTAAAACCGAAATTTAGATGGTTTAATTTCCTCATCTTTTTTAAAATGTATTTTCTAATTAGTCTGCCTTATTTAATTATTTTATTTTTTCTTAATTAGTGTAGTTTTATTGTGCTATAAGTGAAATAATATAACATTCTATCAGACGTACTAATGAAGATTCTTTCAGCTATATTTTTAAGTACATTTTTTTGATTCTAAATCTGTCAATCACTGATAAATAAAAACTAACTTACTATATTATTTTTATTATGGTAAAAAATATTAATATTTTTAAAATTTTATTTTAAATTCTTCAGATATTAACAATAAAGTTAACTTATAGTATTATTAATGTAGATATGTATTAGGGAATGTTATTTTTTGGTTAATATATTTTAGCATTTACAAAGCATTTTTATGGTTTTGTCTTATAACTACTATGAGCCAACATTCTCATATGATCACGAAATAGATATGACACATTTATTTTAATATATTAAAACGAAACACACTGGAAGTCATCCTGGCATTTTAAAAATAAATAAATAAATAAATAAATACGGGCTAGAGATTACTTATGGCATGATTACTGATCATAAGACGTAAACAAAGTTTGCTACTAATTGAAAAAAGACATTTTGCTTCCTTTTTGAAGTGTTAAAAAACTGAGCAGGATAAATTTCTAAGCCTACTTAAATTTACTCTTTTGTTAGTACAACTGTTATTACTATGCAATTATTGTTTATATTGTAAAAAATCCTGGATGTGTTGCTCACAAACAAGCATCAGCCAGCAAAGTGAGTTTTCTGGCTTTTTGCTTTCATTTAAACTCAAATAATTTTTTCTTTGTCTGATAGTTCTTAAATGAAATATCACTTTAAAAAAACCAGATGAAAGAGTGTGTGATGATTTTTGTAAATATTTACTATCATGAAAAACAAAACTAAATTAAGACTCTAGTTGATATTGGTAAAGGCAGAAAATTCTAATTAGTCCCTCATAATGAACTCAGGTTGTCAGTTGATAATTTCAAATGTGTGAAGATTACAAAAATTGTAAGAAATACTGCCTTATGTTAAATGGGAAATTATTATATTTTGTGAAGAGAGATAAAAAGGGAACATGTGCTTTACTACAAAAGCATAAATATTGTAAGTACAAATGAAGTGGGATTCATTACAAATAAAACATAAACAAATAACATTATGAACATTGATGGTATATCAAACAGACTCACAAGTTTAATTATTCACATTATGAAAGCTATCATTCACGTTTATCCTAAAAAATTCTCATTGTGAAGCAGAATTAGAGGATTTTTATATGGAATTTACAAAATATTTTGTTTAAACCAAACACTATTTTAAAATTGTCTTAAATGACTTTAAAGTAGATTGGTAAACTATTAGAAGATTGATATGATGTGGATAAATTTGGTCTTGGTGACAGAAATAAGAGAGAAAACAAAGTTGTGGAGCTTACAATATATATATATATATATATATATATATATATATATATATATATATATATATATATATATATATATATATATATATATATAATGAATTCTTCTTTTGAGAAAAATGACCAATGGAAATAAACATAAACACATCCAAATGAAAGGACAGCAGAAATGAATTATATTTTAATAAAAAAATATCTCTTTTAACATTTTAATATTATTCATAGATTCAACATGGAGAAACATTACTGATATTTTTTAAAATTTGCAAAAATGGTAAATAATTCAAAAAAGTAACAATTTACTAGTAAATTTTCTAAGACATTGTGTGAACAAAAGAAGATGTGACATTTTTTAAATGATCCATTAAAACAAATTGAATATCTAGAGTTTTCTAATTGTGAAACAGAAAAGAAAGTTACAGAAAAAAATAAGTCTCTAAACTGTGAATCATTATCTTGGTATTAGAAGGAAAGTGGTTTTAACATGAAAAAACATGAGTCTATTATTAAAAAAGAAATGATATCATGAAATGTATGATAGAGTTCTCTGAAGAATTATTTAGTAATAAAAAAAAACAAAAAAAAATAACATATTCTCTACAATTACAATATATTTTGAATTGCCAAGTATTTTAAGTGAAGATATACAATTAAATATATATATAAAAAGAAAAGCAATAGTAATAGTGGAATTATTGACATTGTAAAACATGCAACCGACAAATAGTAAAATTGTTGGTAAAGCTATATACCAAATGTCTATATAAAAAGATATACCAGATAATGTGAAGGATGCAGTAGCAACAGTGATTTTTAAAAAAGTGATAAAGAAGATGTTAGAAATTTCAGACATATCAATTTTTATCAGCTTTATCCTAGACTTTTATCAAGATAATTACAATTTATATATGGGAAACTTTGGATTGAAGTCAGTTGAAGAATATGCTGGATTTGAAAATAGTTTAAGTGCAGTGGAATCACATTCAAGAATTGACTGAAGTTATTAAAAGGAACAATGAGTATGATTTAACATTATGCTTTGGAATTATAAGTTATTAGAGCATTAAGTGTTCAAGATATAGAGTCAGAATATTGTCATAACCAAATAATATTTATCAAATGCAATAGTAGTCATTAAAATATATTATTATATTATGAAGATTAGCATTGAGATGGTATATAACAGTGATTTCACATTTTCAAAATTGTTTACAATAATTTTATTAGAAGTATTGTTCTATTATTATAAAGCACTGAAAAATTTGAAATTATTAAAGTGGAAGTCAACCTCTGATAAAGTGCTATTTCTTAAAGATTATAAATCTCTGCACACTGACCCAACAGTAATAGTTTAAAAAACTTAAGTGAATCACTTAAGTTTAGAGTATATTTGTAAATACACCAACTCTCACTACCATGCTTAAATCAGGGCTTTAGTTTATTGTGTGCCTGATGTTATAATCAAATATTGAATTGTACAAATTTAGTTAACCTATCACAGGAGAAAGATGTTGTCTCATTTTAAACTATATATGATAAGACTTATATGACTTATAAATGTAAATCTATTATTATAAAGCACTAAAATTTTTGAAATTATTAAAGCATAAGTCATCCTGTCATATCGCACTATTTCTTAAATATTTTAAATTTGTGCACACTCACCCATCAACTTTCACTGACCATGCTTAAATTGGGGCTTGAGTCTATTGGATTTCTGATGTTATAATCAAATATTGAATTGTACAAATTGTTGTTGTTGTTGTTACTATTATTATTATTATTATTATTATTATTATTATTATTATTATTATTATTATTATTATTATTATTATTATTATTATTATTATTATTATTATTATTATTATTATTATTATTATTATTATTATTATTATTATTATTATTAATCAGGCACACAATAGACTCAAGCCCTGATTTAAGCATGGTCAGTGAGAGTTGATGTATATACAAATATGCTCTAAACTTAAGTAATTCACTTAAGTTTTTAATACTTTTTTTGGTGGGTTTTGCCTGGAGATTTATAATATTTAAGAAATAGCACATTATCAGAGGTTGATTTCCATTTTAATAATTTTAGAAGTATTGTTGTGGATTAAATGGAAAGCTAATGGAGTAAAAATAAATTAAGATTATTTAAGCCATCTAAATTTTGCAGGTGACATTATTATTTTTGTAATAATGTTTTAAAGTTTCATGAAATGTTGCAAGAGTTATTTGATAAAAGTAACAAAATAGAATTAGAGAACCGACTAATATGGATTGAGAGTACTTTTGAAAGAAATAATTTAATATTAAGAGGAAAAATGCATGAATGTTTGAAGAATATTTTTAACAGTTTTTACTTATGAATCTGAGATTTTGAAACTTAACAGAAGAACCAATTAAAAGACTTAGGTTATTCATCAATGATAGGAAGAAGTACATTGGGAGTATTAAAAAAATGTTAAAAAATGATTATTTAAGTGAAAGAACAATTGAAATAATTAAAAGACTGAAATGGAAATGATTGCTACAAAAGAAAGTAATAGATGGACAGTTGAAGTTTTACATTGTATCCCAATCAATTGTAAAAGACCTAGAAGGAGATCACAGATGAAGTGGATGGAAGAAATAAAGAAGTTTTCTGATGGAATAAAAAAAAAATAATCAGAGAAACTGACTTAAATCTGAAATGCTGATTGATAATGACTGAAAATAATTATGATGATGATGATTATATACATATTCAAAATTATGATGATATATAATAATTTAAATGATGAAGATGTATAACAAATTTAAAGACATAACGATTAACATTAACATTTTAATGAAAAAATGTCACCAATTCATCAAAATAATTAAAAACATTTACTGTTGATTTAATTTCTAAATTGAAACTTGATAATAATAGTAAAAATAAAGATATTATGATTGTAGTATATTAACTGTGTATTTTTAATTTTTACTGAATGTTAAAAACTTAATTTTTCACAGTATATTTTTATTATGCATGTGCTAAATGAAATATTAATGTCACACAAAACTTGTTTTTTTACAAATATTCCAGTTTGGAATACTGGTGGACATATTGTCTAATCAAACGCTCATTTGCTATATATCTTTACAGGAAATTACAGCTTACATATACATATATACATAATTAATTGGTAACGTTTAGCATCTTCATTAGATGTGCTATCCTCTATCGGTTATATATCTGTGACTGTGTATCCATTCAGATGTAACTAATCTTATTATTTTTTATTGTAAATTACAAATTTTGTCATAACCTAAATGTTATACACCCTGCTTTCAACATCCACAAAATTTTTAATTTTATCTTTCAATCTTGTTGAGAGACTGTTAAATTTAAATCTCTCTGACATTGACGATATTTTTCTTCTAGCTAAAATTTTTATTTATATCTACATTTATATAATGAAATTCTTGTTTACTTTTTTGCAAAACCAATAAATTAAATTATTTTAAAATATTTAAAATAAATAATAACAATAATAATGGTATATATATATTTACAAATATAATTAGCGAACAACTATTAATTTATTTTAAACATAAAATTGATATTTATCATAAAGATCATTTTTTATTATGAATTTATAAATAGGAAAAAAGAAATTTAGTTTTGTCTTTTATTTATCGTAAAATTTGTATTGATTTTTTTTTTTTAATAAAAAAGTACACTTATTTATTTGAAAGACCACTTCCATTAATAAATCTCATTAAAATAAACAAAAAATATTGAAAAATCATTATTTTAAAAATACTTTATTTTTGTTGAATAAAATCAAATTATTCAATTTTAATGTAGATAGAAAAAATGAGTTTCAATAAAAATATTGTTGATAAACAATTGAATACTAAAATTTTACAGGAACAGTCAAAAACAATTCAGTAAGATAAAAATAGATTTTTGATATTAATAAACTAAATCTGAACGATATAAAATTATTTTTTTAACTACATCAATTTTATAGAACCTTTTTTTGCCAACTCAGCACCCACAATTATTTCAGATAAATATTACTACTAATCATTTATTTAATTCGAGATTCTCTATAGATCAGATCTGAACTTAAAAATTCAGTTAAGGATTAATATAACCGTTTGTAATAAAACATAAACACATGGAATAACTCAAACTCATTTTTCTTTTTTCCATGTGTAATGTATTATTTAGATATACCCAAATTTTCACTTCTCACACACTCTCAAAATAACTAGACATTTGTAAAACACAAATAATTCCCAAGATATATTACATGCTGAAATAACACTTTTTATTTTGGCTCAGATTGTAATCTTTTAGACATGGTTACATAGAAAGTAATAATATAAAACAAAAATTAAAACAAGCTTGGTATATTTCTCTAAGAACTACATAATTATATAAGGGCCACTAGAATTCCTGTCAGCAAAGTTCATTTAATTTAATGACATAATCAATTCCTAAGTCAATTTACAAATGTAAATATGCAAATCTATGATAATTAGTGGTTACATTAATATATGTTTATATTCATATGGATATTCTAATGTATATGCTAATATTCACTATAGTCGTGTTTTGATAACATTCTGCAGTCACAACTTTGATACCAATTACTAATCATTTATTGGATTAGTTTATCCATAATGTAGATATAAACTTTAATTAAAGATTAACATAAACACAGAGACTAACACAATCTTACCTTTTTCATGATAGATATTGTTTTTAGATATACTTCAATCTATCATGCTTTCTTGCAATTTTTGAATAAAGATATCTGTATTTTGGAGGTCGTGTATCTTTTTCATTCATAGGCTCTAAGAATAGTGGTGAAGTGATACTTTTAAGTATGCCTAAAAAAATACATGGATTGAAGATTTTTTTTCCTAAATAAAATAATTTTTTAGAGGGCTTGTAAATAAAAATTATCTATCTTTATGACATTCTTCTGAATGCATTGTTATATAATGTTCAAGCTTTTTTGTTTACTAATACTATTTATAAAATGCTTTTAAACTCATATATAGCCATATATTGATTTAAAAATAATATGAATAAATCAATATATAAATGAACACTCACATTTTTATAATATGATGTTATCTACATATCAAATAAAAGTCCATGTTATTTGTCATCATTAACAACAAAAGATTATTCTAATTATTTTACTTCAAATATATATTTTGGAAGTTTGAGTAATCAATGGACACTAGGTCATAGTTTCTATCAAATCCCAGAGTAGTCTTTATCAATACTTATCACTGAAAATGGCTAATAGCTCAAAATTAGTCTGAAGTTCAAAATGTAATACTATAATGTAGTAATGTTGAAGCATACAATATATGGATTTAAATATATATATATGTGCTCTGCACACAGTTAATGAAGCTATTAATAAATTGTCAAAATTTTTAGTAAAATTAGTGCTATTATTGCAGATAGAATTATGTGATTTTATAGCAGTAATCAAAAAAGTTAAATTTATTCAATTAATTTTGTTATCTAACTATCTATCTATCTATCTATCTATCTATCTATCTATCTATCTATCTATCTATCTATCTATCTATCTATCTATCTATCTATCTATCTATCTATCTATAGATCGATCGATCGATCAATCGATCGAATTAATTTTGGCATATATATAAAAGACATATTTTGCGGGTTCATCCATGTTAAAATTTTTTAACACGGATGAACCCGCAAAATATGTCTTTTATATATGCAACCTGTGAAAGTTTTTGTATCAACATATATATATATATATATAAACTAAGTTGAAGTTGACTAAGCTCTCTCTAATTGGGAAATGAACAAACAACCTTTACATGAGTAAACTATACATAAAAATTGAGTAACTGTCTATTCCTTATGATTTTAGTGGTATTAAACTTAGTTTACTAATAGTATTGAAATTTCAATTTGGAATTAATATTTAAGACATTTAAAGGGAGCTTCGTCATTTCCAGTGTAGTTTATATAAGTATATATTATTGCTTTTTATTGTAAAACTTTAACTTTAAGATTGTTTAACATTTGCAACAATAATAATTATGATGTCTAAATAAGTAGCTAGACTGAAGAACTAAATATGATTCCTATCCATACAAAATATAATGAAATTCCATTTCACCAATTTTCAACAAATACTGAGCTCAGTCTATCATTTTAATATTGAATATCATATGATAACTTTATTACAAAGACAGAATTATAAGATAAATAAAGTTCTCACTCATTGTCTTATAATTTTATTTATTTATTACTTTTCATGTTGCATTGTGACTTTATGAAAACTTTTATGTCATACAATAATATGACATTGTTATTTGTTTGCAGAACAAAATATTTTATCTGTGTAATATCATTTTTGAGGAATAGTTTCAAGCTTATTTATACAAATTAAATTGAAATTGTAAGTGATAACATTGTAAAATAACATTTATGATTAAACAAAAATAGTAAATCAATAAATTATGAAGGATTTAAAGTTAGTATTGTTGATTTTTACTCCAAAGGCAAAAAATTGAAAGATAGAATATTATAAACAAACCAAACTTTCTCTTTTTTTACAAGAGAAAACTAAAAATGTTTTAAAATTTGATTCTCCAATAAAATCATGTCAAAATTTTGATCAATCATCAATATTTTAAGTCAAAAGTATTATTCTTAATACTTATATTATTATATGTTTAATATTCTTGTATAAACAATGAATACATCTAGACTGAATCATTGATAACAGTTATAAAATTCATGTTGAAAACACTCTTATATTGGTATTTTATTTAGATAAATCAAATCAACTATTTAATATTTGCTTCAACTCTTATAATAACATTTTAATTTTTGAATATGTTTAAAAATAAAACTAAGTTTTAGTTTTATAGAATTTTATCTATATTTTATTTTCAGTTCAACTATAAAACATTTTTATATCTTAAATAAGACACAAAATTATTCCCAACCCTTCAGAAAATGATATTTTCACTGCGTTCTCTAGTGGCAATTTTTGGAAATGTTCAACATTTGATTTTAATATTTAAATTTTTATTCTATATTAGAATTCAATAAATTAGGCTTAATTTGTTAGAAATATAAGTTTACAAAGGTAAAAACATTTTACAAAATATATTTAATTTGGAAAAATTGGGGGAAAATATTTTTAAGGTGGGATAAAGTAAAATATATGATAAGAATGATTACTTTTTCAATTCGAATGATTAGTATCAAGCTTTTACATAAAGTAAATTAACAAAATTTTTATTGATTGAATATCATTTGTTAAATATGAATGCATAATTATAAAACAACTATAAAGCTGCAAGATTCTGTTCTCAAATTTAAAATTCCATTTACAGTTATTAAGATGTCTCAAAAGTTCTACTCTATTGTGTTTGATAAAGTATAATGATCATTGTTTCATGTTTACCAGTACTTTTAATTTCTTAATTTATATTTTTAAAAATTAAACATTTAAAAAAAAAACTAAGTGGATTTACAAAAATATTTTTTATCAATTAAAATAATCATAAATATTTAAATAATCTACAGAAAACATTTTTTTTTGCTTACTAGTAACAATGATAAAAGTCAAGATCACCCATTGAATCTGTTAATCAGCATTTTAGGGCAAAGTTTCAGTTCATTTGAAAAATATTGCAATCTTTACAATACTGACATCTTCAGTTATTTTTAAACTAATAAATTAACCTTATTTTATTTCCACTTTCTACCATCAAATGAATGCAAAACAGAAAAAATATGACTACAGTTCAATACAGGAAAAATAATGAAAACAAAAGGATTATCAGCATCATTTTCAAATATAGTACTAATAATAACCATAAAATATATAAAGTGAATGAATTTTAAAGATAACTTTCTATTCCTTAACACCATATAAACAATTTTACAGATATTGACACATATATACACACACAATGAATTTATATTCTGTCTACATTAATCCAAACTAGATGTAGAATTTCAAAAACTCTGGCCACAGTAAATAAGAGAAAATATACTATTTAAACTATTTTAATCTTAAATAACTTTAATAATTTTAATCTTAAATAACTTTAATAACTTAAAATAATGATCAATAATTAATTATACATAATAGTAGTATAACAACAATAATAAAAATAAAAGATCTTATAAATATTACACAGTACAAATACATCATTTGAATTATAACTATTGATAATATATTATTTCCATAGATTGAAAAAAGTTATAAATGATTTAAGATGATTTAAATTATGTTTATAGAAATACATAATTGTACTAGTAATAAATAAGCACATAACTACATGCATACATATGCAAAGTAATGATGCAAAATAATAATTAGAAAGAGAACAGCGTTAACCTTTTTTACGGTGTCTTAAACATTTGTATAATAGCCAAATGATGTAGTTTTTAACTATAAAGGGATCTCTCAAACAGAGACATTATAAAGATAAGAGTGACTGTCTTATCTTTAACCTAAATTCTTATTTATATAGACCAATCTGAAGCATTACTCTCTTCACATTTAAATCCACTATTTCCTTTCACAAATTAACTTACATGAGATCTTGAAATTTATGAGTTAATATTAAGATCTCCCCCCCCCCCTATTGTGTTGAGGTTTGAGAGGTCCATCTATATTCAAAAATTACATCATTTGACTATTATACAAATGTTTAAGGTGCATGTAAAAAGGTTAAAGCCTTTTGCTTTTTAATTACAGACATTCTGTGTGCTTGATAAACAATCAGAATGTTAAAATAATAATTATAAAATAATAAACTATCATTGAAAAGTATGACCATTCCAACCCCTCCCTCCCCCCAAAAAAATGAAAGAAAGGAGAAAAAGAAAAAAATATACTCTAGAAGTCAGATTGCAATGACTATAAACACCAATCTATCAACTACAAATAGGTTTGTATGTAGAACATGCCATTTTTCAACAGAAAATTTATCTCTGAAAAATGTTAGCATTTTGTTTAAATGTAGGACTTTAACATATTCTATTCTTTTTCATATCTTTCCGCAAATAACAATATGTTTTTTTAAAAAATTCTTGAAGGTAATCTTTATAATGGAGATTAGAGCTATCTCTCCCATAAAATTGCTCAAGTCCACCATAAAAGCACTCTTTTGGAAAATAATGCGTTTTATCATTTTGCATGTCTAATCCATTACAAAATATTTCAGTTATTAATAAACCAATATTATTCTATTTTTACCAAATATAAATAATTAAATGTTAAAGTATATGCATATCTACACACAAACATGAATATTTTAACATAAAATACTTCTATTTATTATTTGTATAGTATTTAAAATTACTTTTAACAATAACTTATCAATTTTTTTTATAGATAGACAACTTCCATATTTTTCCATTCTTTTTTATTTCATAAATAATTTCATACAAATAAAGATACAATAAAAAACAAATAACCCCCAAGATGCATTTTGTGCTGAACCAGCATTCATCAGTTGGGCCAGATCATCATCTCTCATATATATCTTTATTACATGAAGAGTATTTATGTAGAGCAAATTTAAAAATTTAGAGTTTCAGTTTTTAATAAAATCATATATAAAAAACAAGTCTTTATGGAGATTCAATCATGTTTTTGGATTGCTACCACTCCACATTAATATGAAATTAAAGAGAAAGGATTTCACTTTTTTAACATATGCATCTTACTGATTTTATAATAATTCAACATTGTCATGTTGACTACAGAGGAGACTCTTAAAGCCAAACACATTGTAGAGATGCTTCAGATTGGCCTATATAAATCAGAATTTAGGTTAAAGATAAGATGGCCACTTTTATCTTTATAAAGTCTTTATCTAGTGTTTGGGTTTGAGAGTCTTCTCTGCACTCAACACAACAGCATTGAGTTGTTATAAAATTAGTAAGGCACATATGGTAAAAAGGTAAAAATTCTTTCTCTTTAATTTCATATAATCTATGTACTTAATAAATAAATCTGAATGTTATACAATTTCTATTAATTTGTAAAATTAACATGTAGTAAATCAAAAGATGTCATGAATGTTAAGGTATGTAAGAAAGTAATGGATGTAAAAATGAACAGAGTAACACCTTCACTCCATCAAACCAATACACTTCAGATTGACCTATATAAATCAGAATTTAGGTTAAAGATAAGATGGCCACTCTTATCTTTGTAAAGTCTTTATCTTGTGTTTGGGTTTGCAATCTCCTCTGACTCAACATGACAGCACTGACTTATTATAAAATTATTGAAATGCATATGTTAAATAGGTGAAATCCTTTCTCTTTAATTTTGTACAATCTGTGCATTTAATAAATAAATCAGAATGTTATTAATAATATGATAAAGAACAAAATACATTTAATCTGCTTGGAATTTGGAAGAAAAATAAACAAGCAACAAAATTATTAACAGTAACAATAATTTTAATTAATAAACAAAATAATAATATAACATTTTGTATTTACATCTAAGATTTTATGAAGAGCAATATGTGACAGAAATGTTTTTTGTTGATTTATAATAATTCATAAACAAAAAATTTACATGAAGTTCATCCAATCATCTTTATGTCTCTGTGAGCTCCCATTTTATTAGCTTGTGAATGTAGATATATGGTAATTAAAATCCCTATTTTATGCATCTGCAATTAATTTTTTTAATATTTTAACTTATCTTGGTTTGTTTCAATAGTACTTTAATCCATGTAGATTTTCCTGTTATTAATAGCATCAAAATTATTGTTTAAGCAGTTAGTTTACAAAGTCAATTTTTTTCTTAGTCCTAATATTGTTTTTATGATTATCTTTTTTTTTTAAAAGAAAGAAAAATAAACTTTTTGAATTATATTTATTATCACTCAGTAAAAATTCAAAATTATGCATAATCACCAATATTTTAATAAGTAGGTAATGTTTTTGCACTTATTAACCGTATTCTTCAAAATATTGCGGGATCATTCATAATCACGTGTGATTGTTGGTAGTATGCAGATTAATTAAATTGCTTATAACATACAATACTTTTACAGTTAATTTAATTTTTCAACTATTATGAGTAATCACTAGAAATTATGAATGATTGTCTCTTATTTGCTTTTATTTAAAAAAAATGTGCCAAAAATAAAACATTAATAACACACACACACACGCACATATATATATAAATCGTTTTTTTTAACACTCTCAATAATACTAAAAAATTCTAATTTAAATTTATATCAAATGTTGCTTCTCAGAACAATATCGTTATAAACTACACTACTGATTTATAAGTTGCTAAGATAATGAAACATATTTCTTATAGAAAATACCCTAGCAACAACTTTATTCATAAAGACTAGAACAAATAAATTACTAAAAAATAATTTATAATTCTTATTAATTAACCTAACATTAAAATATTTATGATATCATTATCATCAATCATTATCAATCTATTTCAGGATGAAGATCTCTCCAAGTTCTGCCCATATTCTCTGATTTCTAGCCTCACTTTTCCACATCACTCCCAAACACTTTTCTATTTCATCCATCCATCTCATATGTGGTCTCTTTCTGGGTCATTTACAATCTCTTGGAACCTAGTTTAAGATTTCAATTGTCCATCTACTATCATCTCTTCTAGCAATATGACCAGCCCAACTCCACTTAATTCTTTCAACAATGTCAGTAACACCTGTTTGTTCTCTTACCCATCTATTGCATTTTTTATTTCATCTTGTTATTTCTAACATGCATTTCTCCATACTTCTTTAGTGATCTGAAGTCTCTATATTGCTGTTCTATTAAGTATCCAAATCTCAAATCCATCAGTAAGAACTGGTCAAACACATTTATTAAAAACCTTCCTTCTCAAATACATAGGCATATTTCCTTTTAATATTAAATTATTTCTACCATAAGGATTCCAACTAAGTTGAAGTCTATGATTAATTTTATCCATTTTCCATCTGTACTAATAGTCTGACCAATGTATTTGTAGTTATTAACTTCTACTAACTCATCATAAACAATCTTTATTTATGTATATTTATAATTTTATTTATGGAAAAAAAAAAGTAGAAGATTCTCAAATTTTACCAATTTTTTTAAAGTGCTAAAAATTTTAAATGAATTTTATATTAAATGATGATCCTATAGTAACACTTGATAACAACATATTAAATTTTTTTAATAATACACGTATACATTAGTCAATTAAACTACTGATTTATCTGTTGTGTTAGAATGACCAATATATATCATTAATGACAGAAATCCTCCTACATTTTTAAAATACTGTCTTAGTGTTAAAATCTTTTATTTCAGGCAGTATATTAGCAATTCTATATGTTCGAGTCAGTATGGGTAAATATTGGAATTATTTTCGGCACAAACAAATTTTACAATTTTTATTAAAGCAGTCAATAATAGCCATTAATTAATAATTCGTTAGTGAGTATTTAGTTACTCTTAGCTGTAAGGTAAGCTTCCAAGGTAATATGGGTTAATCAAGTGATTATAAACACACTGACTGAAAATAAAACCTTCATTGTCACGGTGTAAGATTTGGAAATAGCATGAAATATATAGTTTCAAAAATTATTAAAAAATAAATTCTTAAGCATCTCTACCTTATTTGGGCCGTATTTCAATTAAGCATTGTTTACAGCCGAAATGATTAAAATTTCATTCTTAAACATATCACTTTTTTAATTAGCGTCTCATATAAATTCTTGGACCACAAGCAAATGATTAGTTTTTAATCTGCTTAACACATGTTAGGGTTGCAAAGCATCATTCATTATTTAGGTAAGGAACCAGAAGAATTATTTACTTTTAAATATATTAAATATTTCATACTATAAAATTTATTATTATCATATATATATATATATATATATATATATATATATATATATATATAGTATATATATATATATATATATATATATATATATTCACTAGAATAAAAACTACAAAATTTTGTACAGGCATTTTTTAAAATTTTGTAGTTTTTATTCTAGTGAATATTGTTATTATACTTATATATATATATATTGTGCCCTTTTCTATAGGTCATAAATAGTCAATTACAGTAAATTACTAACAATTTTAAATTTTAGAATATGTTCTTTTGATATGTTAATTATAGTTTGTCAATTATATTGTACAATTTGAAGCTAAAGAAAATACGTAATATATAAAATTATAGCAAATCATTTAAAAATAGTTATGTAAAGCTTTAAATATTGTTGCATATGGTTGCAAAAGTTGGCCATATTAAATAATTCAGATATAAATATTTAAAAGTATATTTAAATGTTAAATTTTAATAGTTTTAAAACTTATAGTTAATAAATGTTATTTTTAAATTTATAAATCATTTTTAATAGTCAAAATTAATATCGTATATTTTAAAAAAGCTTTATGATAGTGAAATTGTATTTGAATCTATATTTTTAAAATTGTTCTTCCAAAATTTTATAATTATATTATTTAATATAATAAGTGTAGGAATTTTTTAATCCAGACAGAGAAATAGATTGAAAATCGTCTGTCTTAAATTTTATTAATCATGTGACTTGTATACTACATGCTTTCACACACGCTTGTTTGAATTTAGATTAACAAAGTTTGAAATATTTAAAAGTTGTATTATAGAACTGAATGTAATTACTATCTATCATAGAAGTGAATATTAAAATAGTTGGTATAAAATGCTTTAAATAATGTAATGAAGACGAATACAGTTATAATAAAAAATAAATATTTTGTTTAAATAAAACTAGATAAATTGAATATTAAAAGTGAAATAAATTCATTAAATATCATTTTAAAAGTTAATTTTAAAATATTTTTAAGTAATTTATCAAAGTAATAATCAATCTGAAAGTAATATTTTAAATAATATTTTTGGGTTTATTATGTCATAAATTTTTATTTTAAAAATTTAATTCTGCAAGTTTGCAAAATATGTAAATTTGTTCTCAAGCTAAAAGTAAGAATTAACCAATAGGATAAGGTATTCTTGCAAGATATAAATATCATTGTAACTGATTTATCTGAAGAGATTAATAATGGATTGAAACCAGAGAAAGGTATATCAGTAGCTATCAAAGAGATAGTACTTTTAAATTTTTATTTTAGTCAATTTTTAGTACTTTCTTATAGTTTTATTTTCAAAAACTAATTGATATTTTTAAGAAGTATTTTGGAAAAGAGAGTTCAAAATATAATATATTTTAGAAACTTCGTGAAAATGATTTTTTAATTTTTAACAGTTTGCTTACCAGGATTATTTTATTCTAAGTTTAACCTAAAATTTCGCAATGAAAAATGGATATACTATGAAATAAAATGTATATAAATTATAATAATATAAAAATGCATAGAATGTTTATTGATGCTATTTTATTAATGCTTCACCAGAGAACTGTTTTAGTACATAAAAACCACAGTACAGACATTATACTGATGCAATGGAAAGCTATTTGCCGTCTAAAAAAATTTGTGATGCATTATTTATAAGCTAATCCAGGAGGTTTTAAAAAAGAATTATTATAGAATATCATAATGAAAGAAATAAAATGTTTAGTCCTTTTTGAAGGAAACATTTTTCTAAAAAAAAAATATCTTAAAAGAATTAAAGGAAGAAATTACAGAGAGGATTTTATTAAAAGCATTGTGATATATAAAACTTCTAGTCTCAGAAATATTAAAAATGCATCTTTAGAAGTATTTGTTTTAAAGCACTTCATTAAAAATGGAAACCTATATAAAAAAAGTGAACATATAGTTAAATAAAAAGATGGATCCATGAAAATACAAATAGTACTTAAAAGTTTTATTGGATAACTAAAGTTAAATTAGATGGAAGATGCATCAGATGCACTGGCAGAGAATATTGAATAAACTTCGTGGGAATAATTCTAATATTACAGTTTAATAATTATCATTCTGAACAGTAAAGACCAGGGATTATTTTCTATAAACTTTACTAAAATGGATTAATAATTATTGGAGAACATTTTAAAAACTCTAGAGAAAATAATAAACATTTTGGAACTTATCATGAACTTTTGTCAAGTGAATATGTAATTATAGTCTTGATTTCTTTTATTTTTATTAACTTAGTTTAAATCTAAAATTTTGTTTTTATAAGATTAGGAAAACATAAACATTAAGTCATTAATAATATTAAAATTTTATAATAGAATAATCTAATAATTCAGATAAAAATATTTTTAGATAAAGTATATGGATGTATATTTTCTTTATGTATGCAATGTTTTATATCCAAGTGGATGAAGGAAGCCTACTGAACATGATGACCAGATAAAGATTATTTGGTAATGATTATGAATATTAATAATTTATAATATATATTCTTTGTTTTCTTTTAGATTATCTATGAATAGTGAGAATGGAGTATAAATGTTTTTAATTATACGGAAACACATTTTTTTTGTACAACATTTTTTAAAAACATTATGAGATAGGATTGATTTGAAAATATGCATACAATGATTTTTATATTAGTGATATAATCCAACATAGTAACAAATATTTATGTGATTCTTTTAAAATTTTTCATGTTATTGGATAATCAAATGTTATCTGATTAGATTGTATATGATTAAACATACAGAATAATGAAATAAGCAGACTTTTTTTGTGGAACAGCAAGATTGTTTTAGATTATCAGTGAATCTTATTTATTGTTTTTGTAAATGCAGATAGTTATTTATCGATGTAAGATGTGGAAAATCTTGAGAAATAACAGTGAGATAGTGGCTTGGAAGTACTTGGGTAGACAGGAAACCAAGATGATGTTTTTTTAAAAATAGGATGTTATAAGGAATGTAAATAATACTTATAATCTTTGTGTAGATATCAGCATAGTTAACAAATCCCTATGACTGATACACATTTTATTTGGACAGCATTTATATTTCTTTAAATATTTGATGTTCTAATAAAGCTGAAGGAATAGCTTTAACATCGTTTATGTACTAGAGGATATTAGACAGGTAAATGTCATACATCTATTTCTTGTTAATGCACTGTGCCATGATTTTTGAGATATGTTATGAGTGATACTATAGCTTTCTTCCTTAGTCCTATGCATCTATTTCACTATCTTTATTTCATGTAACTGCATCATTCAGTAAGATATTTTGAAAAGAAATGGTAAATAATTTAGAGCTTAGGTTATGCTATTGTTTTGTATAAGATTGGTTTATTTGCTTAGAAGGAATAGAATTTTATAACTTGAAATTGAAGGTCCAGTGAATCCTAAAGGAAAGGAAAGAATCATAGAATATATTTTGAATTTATTTCGGAAATGAAATATAAATTTTTAGAATGGAGTATCTAAAACAAAAATGTTTTCTTTAAAATGTTAATAATTTTTGAATGCTTTATTATTATGTTTTTTGGGAAAAATAAGTATTGCATATTTTTAAAATACAATAATATACAATAAATGTAAGGAATATGCATAGTATATATTTTTTGTTTATTGAATAATAGGAATATATTGATGATTACACTTATATCATACTAAAGTAAGGCTAAATAAAAATATATTATGATTAGTAAACATCGTGTGATAAATGATATTCACTAAAATCTAGTAATGAATTTTTGGATAAATATTTTATGTAACATCTTTGACATTGCAAGATGAAAATTTGTTTAATTTTTTAAGAAATCCATACTCATTATAAAGTTAATTTTGTTTTTTTTTCTGTAGAATGCTTTTCCTACGAATGGATTTTAAGAAATATATAGTTTAATAATATTAAGGATGAATATTTTTGTTAATAAAATAAATAAATATATTTGTAATAAATTAACCATAACGAGAAACCAAATGGGAACATTTTTATTTTGTCTTAAGTCTAAATAAAGATATAACTAAAAATAAATTATTTTTATAACCCAGTAGATAAAAATGTAAAGTATAAAATAAGGATATCCATTGTAAATAGTGTACATAAATTGTTTATTTTATTTTGTTGTTATTAATAAACTTTGTAAAAAATTTGTTTTTCAAAATTTTTGTGTCTGAATTGTTTATTTCTCCACTTCACTGCATGAAATCACGATATATTCATAATAATTGAAACAAATATATAATTTTGCATAAAAAGATAAATAAAGAATTATTTTTAGAATTTAAATATTTTATTGGTATTCTTTTAATTAAATAATCATAATTTTACATTATTTTATTGGTCATAAAGTAGTCATCATAATAGTACATTGAATTATATGCTATAGTTGCCACACACTTTTTTTATTTGTCAGATTATCAAATGCTACCACGTATTTGTTATATTATTACATGAAGATAAAAGATTATATTATATTATTTGATTATTTTATTATGGTCATAAAAATATAATGAAAAGAAAAGATATACAGAATTAGTTATACAATGAAGATTATATTTTATTATTTTATTATTAGTTTAAGTGTAGTAGATTATGACATAAAATCCCTTTTCATATTTTACTACCGTAATTTTAAATTAACTTAGAATAAATTTATGAACCTGAGATTTTATAAAGCTAAATTATTATACATAGAAGATTAATATGTATATTATTAGATTAATCTTAGCGAGTAGAATGTATTAAAGTCGTAAGAATACTATGAGTTTGCTATTTGAAATAGTAATAAGGGGGGATAGTGTTCTTATGCCATTGAGGTAGTATCCTGTAGGATATTGGCTCAATGTAATCTATCTTGTCACCTGTATTTTTACTTCAAGTCTCATGAAAATATTAAAAATGTATTAAATTTATTTTTAAAAACTGAACCTTAATCGTATTTTAATTTTGAGTTTGTAAATATTTTAAAATTAATGTTGAATATTTTATTTATTAATTATTAACTGAGCTAGAACGCGTTTTATTTATATCATATACTATTCTGAAGTGAAGATGCACAAAGGCACGGTCAGAATATATATATATTGCACACTTACCAAAAAGATGAACTTCGAACAAAAGAATCCAGCTAACTAGGATATAACAATAGTGAACTGCAATTGAATTACATAAACAATGATTACTAAAATAATATTCTGACTAGTTCAAGATATGCTGCTAATGTACAATACCTAATATTAAAACAATATTTTTCAATAATTAAATATAAGAAATTTAATAGATTAAATATAATATAACTTATATTACAATAAATAATTAGGGTTCCAACTATAATAATCTATTCATTTCACTAATAAATTTAACTTCTAGCTAACTCCAGATTATAAATAAAATATGGTTCTATCAAAATAAATATAATTATGAAACTCTTAACATGAGACTTCAATAAGGTTATATTGGCTTAAACATTAAGAATACAACCCTAAAGATACATTCCCAATGGCATAAGAATATTATCCCACCAAATTTGTCTAACAATTTACTATGTAATACTCTCATGTCTCTAAATACACGCACACACACATAATAATAATCTTAAAATATGTTTTATAAATTTATTACAGAAATAACAATAAACTACTTAATATTCACTTAATAAAATATTAATTGGACATTTAACATTAACTAATAATTTCTTACTTATCTTTCAATAGAAATTTCAAAATAATAATAATAATAATTTCAGGTTAATTTCTAGTAACTAATAATAAAACAAATTAAATAATTAACACCCTGTAGTTAAATATGATGAGGGATTTTACATGATATCTACTACTCTTTCAAAATAACAACAACAATAAGCAACTAAAATAATTTAATGACACTCAACATTAAATCTATAATATTTAGTAATAAAATATAAATAATATGATAAGATATTAAGTAAACATTGTACAATCTTTCTTTATTTAAAGTGGCATTCTTAAAAATATAATGTATTTGAATATTGTGGTAATATCAAATATCTCTCATTAGTATTATATCAGTTTAAAAATAATTACCAATGATCATATTTCCTTTGATGATGATGATGATAATAATAATAATAATAATAATAATAATAATAATAATAATAATAATAATAATAATAATAATAATAATAATAATAATAATAATAATAATAATAATAATAATAATAATAATAATAATTGTTAATTAGAGAAGATATTAATTAGTATTAAAGTTTATTTTTTAACGTTTTCGAGGATCCATGCCTCATATTCATAGCCTTCATAAAATGTATAATAAAATATGCAAATACAAATATTCAAATAAGCTAGTATTACATAGCCCATTTCTTTGAGATCTCGAAGCAAGTATCGTTTCTATTAATGGCATGGATGTTTCCATTGATGTAAAATGCCTCCTTTATTTTTCTTTTGTGATCATTTGATTCTGAGCACAATATTATGGGATTGGCGGGTGTGGAAGTTGTGTCCAGATTGTTTAGCATGCTCCAAGAATACAGAGGATGTGTTGCTGTTTTTCTGAGCTCTGTTAAATGTGTAAATATGTTGACCCAGTATAGTATTGATTGTAGCTTTCCATAATATATAGCATGGCATCCAGCTTGAGGGCAGGCAATAGAGTACACCACATGTGGGGTGAACGATCGACCACATGTGGGGTGAACGATCGATCAATGTGATCTTTAGAGTTGTTAAGCAATCTATTAGAATTAGGTGGAGTTCTAATTGCTATGTTAAATTTATTGTTTAATCCAATGGCGATATTTGTTTTGCTTGATAAGCAAAAAATGTATTTTATTTTCAAATTTTGCTGTATGAAATCTCTCAATTTTATGCAGTTTATCTTGCATCCACTGGGGGATTAAGTAGTTCGCAGTCATTTTATTCCATCTGATTGTTTGCTTTTTGAAAGCATCTCTACATCCATATGTTATATGTGCCCAAAGCTGTTTCTGCAATTCATTCTTAATTTTAAAATTATTGTATATTGTTCTATTAATTTTAACCACACAACAATTGGGCATAATATTATAATCCTTGCATTTAGAAAAGAACGAAAGTCTTTGCTCGTATTTAATCATCGAAATTCTGCAATGTAAGATCTGTTTTTCTTGACCTGGATCCTCGAAAACGTTAAGCCGATAAACTTTAATACTAATTAATATCTTCTCTAATTAACAATTATATATTTTACATATACTGAGAAGTAAAGCTATAAATAATAATAATAATAATAATAATAATAATAATAATAATAATAATAATAATAATAATAATAATAATAATAATAATAATAATAATAATAATAATAATAATAATAATAATAATAATAATAATAATAATAATAATAATAATATGCTTTGTTAATCAATCAAATATAATAGGAATAATATCTAAGTAATCTTTATAAATCATGTGCCAAATAAGTAATATTTTAAATTATTAATTTCTGTAGATCATGAATGTAGAATGAAAATTCAAATAAACAACATGCAGATAAATCACAACTCAATTAGAATATGTTTCAAAAACAGTTCACAAATGTATTTATAAATTGACAATATCATACTATTTCAATATAATAACAACATAATATAAAAAAAATATTTACAAAAGTCAAATAAGAATAAACATTATTTAACATAAATATATATATACACAGTAAATATTACCAATAAATACAAGAAATAAAATAAGATAAGCTTTATTCTGGCCATTTCAAAATAAAATAAAACTTATAATGGTAATAACAATATGTAATCATCATTCAGTAAAATAGTATTCTATTATTTGTATTGGGAATAATTACAATAAATTTCCCAATTTCTAAAAAAACTTAATATCACATTTACACTGTTATAAAATATACTTCTTATGATGTAATGCATCAATATAAGTTTATATTTTAAAATACACTTCTTAAAGTCCAACAAATAAAATATTAAAAGAAAAAATATTAAATACTTTTTTTGCAGTTTAGTAAACTATCATCCACATATTTGAATATCGGAAAATTTTTAATCAAATTTACGAATATATCCCTATATAAAAAATAGCCATTTATGCAAAATATTTGAGAGATAATTTCATAATTTCTTTGTAACTTAAAAGGGTTTAAATTATTTATAATAAAATTTAAAGAACTATTTATAAATTCAATTGCTTGATCTTTGTATTTCTCTTATATTCATCATATCACCCAAAATCATTTTCATTATTCTCACTTCCATTCCAATTTAAATATGCATCTGTTTAAGCTAAATAATCTCTAATATTTATATGAGTATCAATTATTTTCTCTTATGTTACATACTATGACAATCATCAAACATCTCATCATTTGCAAAAGAAATTTCTCTTGCTCTCTCACAAAATTATCAACTTCAAATAGTTAATATTTATTTTACCAACTTATAAAACTATCTTCTACAATGTTTCCTGTGGTGATAGATAGTGATTAAAGTGTAGAGTATGGAATAATAAAAAGAATGATTCAAAAGAGTAAGGTAATATCATCGTGAATACAGTGCAAATTTTATAATAATAGGTCCATATTTATTAAGTACTTAGGATTCAAGTCATGGTTCTATTATAGCACTTATTGATGATAAGAAAATGCAAACAGTCCATGGAAATTGATGTACAGCCCTATGTTATCTGTATATTTTAATAACTTTAAAGTATGAAAATGTAATTCACATACAATAGACTTCAATATAACCCTAAAACCTAGGAATATTACTATCCCAACCATCATCTTATATCTTCCACACTGAATAACTCACTTAACATCATAAAATATATAAAGAGAATTCTTTTAAATTTCCAAAAACCCAATAATAAAGAAAAACAAAGATCTAAATTCATGTCAAGATGGTTTTTTAAAAGTTTTCATGCACAAATGATCTTGATAAAGCATACATCCGGATATATATTTATTTATTTATTGTATAATTTAGAGTTCAATATTCTTTCTTTTTCTATATTTCAACAGATTACATTTATAAAATAAAACAATAAATTAAAGATGTTATCTAATGTATGCATATTCAAGCATTCACATAAAAATATTTAAAATATCATTGGATGTTTCAAGGTATTCATTTGCATTCATCATTTCTTTTATAAAATACACACAATGCTAATTCTATAAATGGTTTATTCCACTGTTTAATATTAAATTCAAGCAATGTGTGACAATAATGTAAAATACTAGTTAAAATATATCATTTTAAAAACAGAATTATCAAGCAAAAATGTAATGTAAATAATAAAATGAAATGACCAATGATCTCAACCATCATTAAGATCATTCATAGTGGTCCGTTTCTTGGACTATACATTCAAAAAAAGCCAATTATGATTGTAATTTACCTTGTTCAGAAAATTGCTTTCTGAATACCCATTTTTATTATTTAAGATTCTAATAATAATAAAATTAATCTATTTTAATATTAAATTTAAAACATAACAAAAGGTTAATTTTAAAATATATAAAAAAAATTGTAGTATCCTAAATATTAATGTTAGACTTAATATAAAAAAATGATAAAGTTTTAAAGTTACAAAAATATTTTTTTTTCTCTCCTGCTCATAAGCTGAATGCTTGTCTGGAATTTGTTTTTCAGTAATTGTTCTATTACCTAGTTACAGTTGGACAGCTTTGTACACAAATCATACTCTTGTATCAGCACCATTAAAAATGTAGAAGTAATAATATAAAATCCACTAAAATCTAAGAAGGATATTAATCATTCTGTAAGATAAAATGTTTATTTCAGTCCTTTCTGAAAATTTTATTCAGGTATTTAATATCTTCGTAGAACAATAATTCAAAATTCATTTTATATAAAAGATTTTATTATGTATATTTCGGTCATTGTGTATAGCAGATATATTGCAGTAAATATAAGTAATATTCACATTTTCCATCAGTCCAAAACATTAGTATCAGACATTATACAATATAAATTATTTATTTAATAGATTTGTCAGCAGACATGTAGTTTACTAATTAAAATAAATACTTCTTTCTTTAAAAGATTTATGATTTTTAAGCTTTAAAACTTATATGTTTTCACTAAATATTTTTCTTTTCCAGGTAAAATGGCAACTATATCCTTCAAGCATTTATTAACTGATATAATGTCAATCTTTTAAAAATATGTATCAGAGTTTATTTATTCCAAATAAAATTATTTAAAACTATATAATTTATTTGTTGATTTTATCAATAGCAAGTTCTTTTAAAAGCATAAAAGACATTCAAAAGTCATCTTCAATCTGTCTTTAAATACATTGTTCATTTTGATTACTGTAAAGACAAATTAAATGTAAATTATTACTGTCAATTATATAATAAAACAGACATCCATCATGCCGTAAAACCTGTTTTTAAACTTAGATGCAGAATCTTAATTTTCTTTTCTTTCTTTTAAATTTAATACTATGATAAAGATTTTTAATAAATATCCAATTCCCCTTAATTGATTTTAATAAACTATTTTCATTGTAATATCATAAAGTTATTGTAAAAAAAATGTTCACTCACCCAGCCATACTATTTTTAAAAATTTCAAAGTCCTTTAATAAATCTCATCCCGTCTTGTTGCAGTATATTCATTGTTATTTGATATTCATAATCCCAATATTTAAGTAACTACTATAGCATTCCATAAAATTATTAAGATCTTAAGCTAAGTTCAAGTAAGAATAGACTGACAGGGAAATTTGGTGTTTAATGAATCATTATTTAAAGTTATTCAAATTATATTTTTCAAAACCCTTTTAAGTAAAATAATAATAAAAAAGAAATTACTAGTCACAATATAAAAAAAAAATATAGTTATCAATTTCAAACTAAATCTTTCTTAATCTGAATCTGCATAACTAGATAAATATCACTTTCAAAATTAAGTTTTAAAATTATGAATCATCAATATTAAATATCATATTATCTATATTAAATATTTTTATCAAAAAAATTAAATATCCTTATTAAAACAATTTTTAATATTTTAATGACCCAAAATTGATTTTAAAAAAATACTACACCTAAATAAAATAATAATTTTTTCATTACTTTGTTAATATTATCTCTAGATTTAATACTTCTTATACTTTATTATGTATCAAATTTTGTTAACAAGCTTTAATTTTCTTTCCTTAACTTTTTTTAAGCCTACATATTCACAGGATCATCTCTAATCATGTGATATGTTCAGTACACTTTAAACTAATATTAAATTAACTTATCATTTAAACCATGTTTTAAACAAAAATAATTACCTTAAACCTATAATATAAAACATTTACTGCTATAATTATGCTATTCTATCTCTGTAGTATTTTTTTAAACATAAATAAAAATTAATAATATCTTTTAAACAACTTATTGTATCATTTTATATTTAATTCATCTCAAAATGAGTTTAAACCATCTAATATATCTTTTTAAGCTCCTATCTGCTGAGTTTGAACCCCTACTAACCTATAATATCAAAATAATGCTAGAAATGACCTAAATTTAAAATGTTTTTAAATATATCTATTTATCCAATTCTAATAAACCAATTTTAAAAAATGTGAAAATTTATTTAATTATATATATATGTTAAAAGTTAAAAAAATAATTATATTTTAGAGGGTTTGTTTGTTTAATTAATAAACAAGCATAATTTTTGAAAAACTTCTCATTTTTTATTTAGTGTTTTATATTCATTAATTATTTTAGGATGGATGAATTTATCTTAGCAAATCTCCAAGAAGACAAATTGAATTCATAATCACAAAGAACTTGTTTATGTGATTTTTCATGTAATTTTATAATTAAGATTAGATTTAATTTACATTTATTATCAGACCAAACTTTGTGAATAAATTTATGATATCAAAAGAGATGCTTTATAGCTGAAATAATGGGGATTGAAAAATTATAAATATAATAAAAAGATTTTTTGTGATAATTTTTATCCCCCCCCCCCTTAAAAAAATTTTATGCACCAGTGGTTGAACATATTTAATTTCTATTAAATTAACCTTATGTTTTTTTTTTTAATTTAAGTACTTACTAATGTATTTTTTAGCCTATTTTTTATGTGATTATATTTAGATAAAATATATTACTTAAATAAAGATCAGAAGAATGAAAAACATCATCAGATCAAATAAATTGAAGCTATCCAAATACAAAAAGATATTTTATTCGCGAATAAAAAACGCAAATATCATCTTTATAATTAGAGCTAAAAACTCATAGAAATAATGATGAGACGACAGCAAAGAAATATATTATTTACTTTTATATTATATACCCATCTATATTTTTAAATACGAGCTTTTATTTACATGTAAACATAAAACAAGCAAAAGACGTATAAATAAATTAGAAAACCATTCGAAACTTTATTTATTTCTGGAAAGAAGTTCATTAGTTAAAAAAAAAAAATGCCACAAATGTATAAATATTAAAATTTTTTATTTGTGATTTTAAATAATTTATTTAATATTTCTAAAGTATTAAAATGTTCCTTTGTTTTTAGCTAGAACTAAAGTCTTTATTAGTCGTAGAAAAGTATGCCAATTTTTATACAGATAGATAGATATGAGCGATTGATAAGTTAATAGGAGGCTGCTAGGTATGTAGAAATACAAGTAGATGAATACATTGATAAAAGATTTGGACATATGATTCTATAAATAGAAATGCCTATAGGTAAGAATTCATGGAGGCAAAAGTGCAATTAGGTGGAAAGTCACATAGGAAAGAAACTAATTAATTAGATAGCTAAGCAGATTCTTTTCAACTATAATTGATTCATTGTAACAAAATAATCTCTCTAAATTTAATTCAAATTCTTCAATCTGTAGTTTTTCTTTTCATATGGTTCACCAAACATGCTTATTTCATCCATTCATCTCACATGCAACTTCTTTGTAAATCTTTTGTAATATATGGAGATACAATAAGACTTCTAATATTCATATATTAACTAGCTTTATTTAGTATGTCCAGATTTATTTAAATTTCTAAATTCTTTCAGTAATATCAATTGTACCTCACTCTTATATTTCATTTTTAATCACCATCTTGTTATTTCCAACATGTATACCTCTTCATTTTACAGCATAATATGTTTATTTATTATTTTTTTTCAAGGATCTAAATTTAAATTCAAGTGTAAGCATTTAGCACATTACCCCCCCCCATACATAAGAAATATTACCAAAATCATCCTTTCCTTTATTTTTGCTGTAATATCTTGTATAAATCCAATTTATCCAAACCACATTGAACACTTTTTAGCAAAAATCTTGTATACATATTTTTATTTTCTTTTAATATTATTTTTAACAGAAATTATTTTATTATTTAAGTTTAATTTTATTATTAAATTTATTTATATTTCTATCTGCAATATTTGTTTAAATATTTATAATTATTAACTTTATTCGGTTTATTATTAATTAATTATTTTCCCTTTATGTAAAAAATCTTTCAACATTAGGTTTTTTTAGCATTTATTTTTAATCTACTTAGTTTGGTTTTGTTCAATAATTTTTATAACATATAATGAATCCCTGAAATACATCTGAACAATCTTCATTTTATTATATGGAATCACCTTGTTATATTGTAATCACTGTAGAATTTTGGTAAAGTATTTTCGATTTGCTGTATCTATATATAAATGTTGAAAAACATTGGTCACCATGTAATTGCTTATAGAGTCTAATAAAAAATGATAAACTACAAAACTTAATATCAATTTATAGTGTTTTATTTTTTTTATAATATTTCTTAATACTGTTTGTAATCTACTTTACTAAACTCACCAACTTGTATTTTTTTCTTTTGGCAGCTTTTAAGTCTATAGTTCGCTGTAGATGAGTTATAATGATCATAGTAAAGATCCTGTATAAAACTGATAAAAGACTGATAAGTCTATATTTATCTTTTACCATCTTTCTTAAACATTAATATTACTACTGCATTCTTTTAATATTCTTGTGCATCTTATTGTTGAGATATTTAATATGTAACTTTACCATTATATTCTTACTTCAATTAATTTTTAAAAATTGATGTACACCTGGGTCTTTTTTTACATGGACTTATTTAACATGATTTTGAAGTTACGCAATTCCTGTTTCACCAGAAGTCAAACTCCGATAATGCGCTATTACTTTAAATAATAAATTTCACGCACTTATGTTATATTGAAAGTAATAGCGCATTATTGGAATTCGACTTTTATCTTAGTAATTTCAATATTTTCAGTGCTTTATAATAGTAAGATTTTATGCAATAATAAAATTAAAATCATGATTTCCACATTTTATGTATACACACATTAAATTTTATAAGATTATAGTGTAAATTTGTTCAAACATTATGCATGTTAATTTTGCATTTTAAATCACATTCTGTTTTTGCTTTTTAAAAAAGAATGTAATAAATTATTAATCATTTAATGTCCACAAGTTTATTTTTAAAAGGTCAGTAATAGCAGTGGGCACAATTAAATTTGACAATTAAAAATTAAAATCTGATTTTTAATTGTGATGACTTGAAATTAATGTGATGTGAAATTTGATTTTTAAATGGAATTGAAAATTAAAGTCAAAAATAAGAATTTAATTTTTAGTTGTTAGTTTTATAAACAATTAATAAAATCATTGTCTCAAAGATTAATTACTAATTATGTTGTTACCAGAAAACCATTGACACAACATGAGTGTGAAGTTGACGCTAGTTGTTTGCAAACGAACGTGTTTTTGGCAAATAGCTATAATAATTAAAACATGTATAAAAATTGTAAATTACTGTACTGTAAATTATGCATAAAAATATATTATTTTGAATAAAATTAAATATTATAGTTAAAAAAAGTTTGTCTTGTATCAAATCAATTTTTTTCAAATTTAAAATTTTTTATTAGTCATATTTTATTTCCTTATTTTTTTTTTTGCACGAATTTTAAAGTAATTTTACATTGGTGCTTTGGTTTTATGCGAATTTTGAAAAATCACAGACCGCATCCCCCCTTTTTCAATGTAAGTTACATCTATTTTTGCACGATTTCGTTTGTGCGTGTTTTCTGAGGAACTTATCTATCGCGTAAAACGAGACCCAGGTGTATATAAAATTCATAAGAATGTTTGTCCATAAAGCTGTGATGTATTTTCTGTGAATGTATGCTTTTCTGTAAGGCCATCACATGACAAATTCACAACCAATTAAAAAACTGTTATGTAAAGAATATTTAGTGTGGAGGAACTAATTCTACCATTAATAATTTTCCATAATGCTGTCAAATTCACATATCAAATATACAGATATATTTAAAAAAATAAATTTGAATTTAGGGGCTTAATTTGATTACATACATTTTATTCAAAACCTTTAATTCTGCAAAGCAAAAAAAATTGTTAAATCAACTAGTGAAATTCACAATTGAAAAATTGGAAAAAAATTTTTTAAATATGTTATTATAATTAAATAACTATATCTAACTAAACTGTAATTTATATTACAGCATTTTATTGCAAAGGAAGTAATTCCATCTTTTATATTTAATAATCCATAATTTTTATTACAAATAATATTTTATGTAAAGGATTTAATTCTGCCATTAATAAAAAGCACTCAGGAAAAAGTATGCTTTTAACTTCAGAGATATAATATTTATATTGTGAATAAAATGCGCTTATATATAAATTCATGTTTGAAGTGTGATATTTGGTGAGAAGAAAAATAGATGCTATAATACTGTATTTATATTTAGTTTTGTTCTGAAGTAGAAACGATAGTCTTTCAGGCTGGTAAGGAATAATAGCCTTTCAAGCTCACATTTATTTATATAATTTAACTGTCTACCTGTATCTTATTCTAAGAATTTGAGTGAGAACAAGTTATTACCCTAAGTTTCGAATAGGTATATTTATGAGCATGGACTAATTCCCATCTCAAGCGCCAATCTTATCAATTAATAAGAATTATACCCCTTGAAAACAAAAAACAAGTTTCAGTGGACCCTTTTAGGTACCTTATCCAGAATAGCTCAATCTCAAGGTCTGGGAGACAATGTCTATCAGGAGAATGAAGCTGAGGCTATCTTACAAAGAAACATCATATATATATACCTTTATAATTTTCCTATATGCCCTATGAATTTTATTATAATAATCCAGAAGTTATAAGAATCCCATAATTCAAATAAAGACACAAGTTACAATTAAATTCTAAGATTTATTAATACACATATATATCTCAAACATACGACTCATTCCTTCCGATACATATATATAAGATTAATATACACATTCACGAAAGAGTGCAACTACACATCAGAGTTGTATTTATTAAATGATTTAATATATTTTCTAATTACTTTCTTTAAGTTGGAATAAAGTGCATGTTTCTTAATTTATTATTAAGTATTCATTTAATATATACTGAGAAAAGGTTAAAGTTATCTCATTTGAGAGCGAACGTTCGTGTGTTTAAGGCCGATGATATGTAAGCTTATAGTATTACAATGGCGATTGTTTTAGCGAGAGTGGTCAATCTAAAACAGTGGTCTTCAACCTTTTCACACCTGTGGACCGGTAAAAGTAAGGATAAGATTTCGCGGACCAGCAGAAGTTTACAGATAAATTTTTATTGGGGGGGGGGTTTGAGAAATACGTTGTCAGCACTGAGACAAAAGATAGACACCAAAGTTATTTTTTGTTTGTTTTTATTTTTAAAAAAAGGTAACAGAAATTGGTTTTAAAAATAAAAGTTTTAGTATTTTAACGGTATACAAATAAAGCCTAAAAAAAATATTGCCTTATAGGCCAAAAAAAAGTGGGCGTATTTTTAAACAAACAAAAAAAAAAGAAAACGAAACTTGAAAAAGTCAAAACTTTTGATCTTACTATATTTTGGGGTGGTGGGGGTGTATTGAGAAATACTTTGCAAAAGTTAAAAACAGAACTTATTTTTTGGTTTTTATTTTTAAAAAAAGGTAATAAAAATTGATTTCTAAAATAAAAAGTTAAAGCCAAAAAAAAAAAAAAAATAGCCTTATAGCCAAAAAAAAAAACAACACTAAAAATGAAATATTAAGAAAGAGAGTAGAAAAAATTTAAGAGATCAAAAAACGTCACATTACATTTTATTGTTTTAACAATGCTGACAAGCAGCCATGATTGGCTATCAAAAGACAACTGGAGTTTGTGTAATAAAAAAACTTTCTACTCCCCCCCCCCATAAACATCTGTGATAAATAGAAAAACAAATTAATTTATGTATGATTGATTAGATTTTGTGGTATTTTTGTTCTGTTTCTTTTTTTTAATAAATGTGATGAAAAAATAAATAAAAATTGTTCATATTAATTAAAAGTTTAAAAAATTATTTTGTTATTATAAGCTTTCTTGCAGTCTAGCAGCAGACTGACAGACAACTTTTGTGGCCCAATGGTTGAAGACCTCTGATATAAAAGATGATGAAAGATTCCATAAGATTTTTACATAAGATAATCCATTCTAGAGGTTAGGTAGATGATTCTAAACTTGATTGAACGAAAGATCTAGCTGTTGGAATTCCGTAATCATTTCAATTGTTTGAACTAGATGGCAAAATCTCCATAGATAAAGTTCACGCAGGTTATGCAATAGCTGTCCACTAAGTTGGTCTGATGAATCCAGATGATTATATTTACTCCAGAATTTTGAAGGAGTCCATTATTATTAAATTTTATTAATTAATAATCACATTATGAAATTTACTTTCCACGCTTCTTTCTTTCTCTCCATCCCTTTTCCGAATCAGTACAAAATCAAAAAAAATATATAGTTCTTTTCTTTTAATGGTCTTTCACAGCACCTTTTTTTTGTCTATCCATATGCCGATGACCATATATCAGGAATGCTTTTAGCTTCCATTATTCCAAAATACTAAATCAACCAGTTCTAGGAATTCCGATGACCAGTGTCATTAACAGAAATCGCCCACAAGCACAACCTTCAATTCCTTTTATTTCTCTCCACCCTTATATGTTTAATTTGCTTTCATTAAGAAACATGTGCTACTAATGACATTATTTAAATCTATAACTTACGATATTAAAAAACAACAAAAATATATAAAACACAAAAATATAGAATACAACTCCATACATAAACGCTTCTCTTCATCTTCACATACAAATCTGTTAGTAATTAATTTTACACAACACAATAACACATGTAATAAATATATATGTATACATTCATGCCTTTAAATGGTTAATGTATTTTACTCACACTCTTTTGTAGCAGTGTTCAAATGAATATCTGTAAATGTTCTTGCATCTATTGATTTAATTCATAATAACAATCACAATAACACTCTTTTGTAATTATTATTGACCTTTACTTCCTTTAGTGCTCATATTCGAACCCAGCTACTGTTAAAATAATATTGAAGTATTCTGTTTAATTTACATTAAATATTTTTTAAAATGTGTTAAAGCAACCAATTAAAAACCATGGTCTATCCAAAGGCTGGGTACATCTGGTATCTAGTGGATCTTTTAAATGAAATAAGTTCTATGATCATACTATAAATATTGGGAGATATTTTAAATCTGTTAACATTTGCTTTCACTGGTATTCAAGAAACTTTTGAACAGAATAGTATTTGTTTTGAAAAATTGTCTTATATAAATGTTACTGCTGTTTTTATTATTTTTTGTCAACTAGCAAAAACATTTGATGTCAAAACTTCTCTTAATGGGCTTTTAGAAAAAATCAAATTTAATCTTAATTTATTAAAAAAAAACAATAATCAATAGTGTGTTGAAAGTTTCTTTCTCTGATCCACATTCATTTACATGTTGGGTCAAAAACCTACTATGAACATTATTAAGTAATATTGGCATGGTCACTACTATATAAAAATTTGATGCCAGTCATAGATTAGTAATTTATCCAATAACACATTTTTCATACTTTCTCAGATAAATACCTTTTTAATTGGTTACCATGATTGAACTTTAGAATGTCTCATCACTGATAGATCTTTTAATAATGTTTGAATTATGTCTGTTCATATCTTCTATTCAATTTAACTAATAGTAGTCATTTTCTTAGCAAGTATAATATTTTTGGAAATATTATCATATTAAATGGTGACAGTTAGGAATGTTGAAGCCCACTTTTTCTGCTAAAAAGCTTTTAAGAATTGATAAAACAATCTCAATTAATTCAAGACCATTGATTCTGTTTGAAGTTTCTAGAGTACTTTATGATATTTATGCATATTTATTTATATATTTGTTAATGGTGCTATTGTTATTTTGTTTGTACCACTCCAAGATACAAGACATACTATGCCAAGAGATGTGTGAAAATAGAATTAAATGTTTAAATTTTTATTCTCAGGTGGCATTTAACCAAATTTCAGGCTAATCATGTAATCAAAAATGTATTAATAATTAATTTGTTTAAATGAAGGAAGTACATAGTGAAATATTTAGAAATTTACTTGGTACAACTGAGAAACATTGATGAAATATTTCTTTCTGTTAATATTTGCCATGGTAAAGATTTGTCTTATGTTACAATAGTTAGTCTTGAAATTTTTTCAAGTATTTTAGAATAATGAAAACATTAGATAATCCTCTGAGGTCATCATCAACATAGGCAAGTATATTTATTTCTCTTCCAGATGTAGTACAAATATTTCAGAAATAAGCTCATTGACATCTGTTAAGAGCAAATCAATGTGGATAGTAAATAAAAAAGTGAAAGAGGAAATTCATAGAATGCTTTTTGTATTCTGAAATTTTAATGAGCATCTTTGGAGCTTTATATTGCTGCTGAAATATTTTTATATAAATTATTACTTCACATATAAGAGATTGGTCAGAATAATATCATATAAGCTTAGCAAGATGATTAAAGTTTATAAAATCAAAAGCATTTTAAAAATAGATCTTTATTGCAATTACATCTTAAGGAAATTTTGTTTCACATGTGTTACAATCTTGTGACATGCCAATATTGTTTGATGGATGAGTCTTCTAGAGATAAAGTAATAAACAGATGTCAGTTTTTTTTTTTTGTTAAAAAGAGCTGAAATTATTTAACAATTGATCATAAATAGGCTTCTGGTATTAGACTACTGTATCAGAAATAATATTTATTTGTTAATATACTAGTTTAACTATATATTCAAGTTAATGAGGTAAAGAAATTTATTAAGCAATTATCCATCAGATATGTGAAGGATTTGTATAACAATTTCACTATCAATCTCACTTCATTGTTTATTTGACAGCTTAGTGGCAATTTGAATTATGTTTGCAATAATTTGTTTTTAAAAATAAAATCAGTATTCTATTCTGTATATCAGTAGCTTTTATAACATTTATTACAAATATAAGTTTACATATGACAACATTCTAAAAATAATATTTCAAATTTGCAAATATAAAAAAGAGTTCTAACTAAAATACAATACTTGAGTAATATCTCTTTGTCATTTTGCTATTATCAATACAAATTTGTTGCTAATGATATATGCAATCATTCATATAGGATGGTATTTCTACAACATGGTTTTCTTCAAATTCAATTGAAAATTGTAACAAATCTTGAATACTTATATAATATGATCAAATATTTGCATATTTTTGATATATATATATATATATATATATATATATATCAAATATATGCAAATATTTGATCATATATATATAAGAGCGATAATATATTTATAAAAATAATATTAAAGTCCACAAAAGTACTTTCAGGTAATCACTTAATCTTTTTCAGCTGTGATTTAAATTCAAATAATAAATTCATAATACAAAGATTATATATATATTTACACACTTTTATATAGTAACATTTGATGAAAATCAAGGCATAAGCTTGTGGTTAAGACCTGTAGAGGTCCCTAATATCACATTTTTACATGCATATTCTTGAGGTTAAAACCTTAGTAAATATTAATTACACTATTATGTAATTATTTAATTTACATATATATATTAAATAAATATATTATGAAATTTAACAAGTCTATTTTAAATAATAATTGAACTGCCTTCTAGGTGCCATGTTCAATAACTTTTGACAGTAAAAAAATGGAATTCTTATCATATTTTAAATATTTTTATTTAAAGTTATGTAGAACAGTATTATGCAGAGAGCAAGCTTAAATCAGCCTATATATGTTAATGTAAATGGACTATTTAGGCTATTTTAAGTTTGCTCTCTAACTGTTACAATTTTAGTATAACTGTAAATAAAAAAAATATAAAATATGATAAGAAAAGGTCCATTTTCTTAAGGCAAAACATGATGAATATTGCAGCTAGAGGGCAGTTCCATTACTTTTTAAAATAAAATTGGTAAATTTTACATGATATTATATTTATTAAATATTAAATTATTATTTAACATTATATAATATCAACACTTATGTGCTTAAAACGCTAAAATAAAGAAGATATATGTTATTAAATTTATTTAAAGCTTAGTGCTTTCAAAGCTCTATGGCTTCATAATCATAGCTGGACAAAATAAAAATAAAACGGTTGATAGTGATGAGGGGGTGTATTCAAATTTATGTTAATTAGATGTTTCAGTATACTATTTAAAATATCGTATGACTTATTTTGTCCATCTTTTGGAAATGGCAAAACAGGTGTCCTTTCTATTAATTGATTGGTTGTCATTATTTATGAAATATGCCTACTTTATTTTGTGCCTATGGTCATTACTCTCTTTACACACTATTCTGGGAAATGCTGATGTAGACTATATATATATAACACCATTTAATAATATATTGACATTGTTTTTCTTAATCCTCCATTGGAATTTTAAAAATTTTCATTTTTCATATTTTAATATCAAAAAATTGAGTCACTATGTTTGATGTGATATAAATGGTATCCTAAACAATTGATTACGTTAAATTTGATTGTCATAAATATGTGTTTCACAAGAATTTTAGTAAATTTCTCATCAAATGTTACTATATAAAGATGCATATATGTAAATCTTTATATTCTAAATTTGTGTGTTTGTTTGAAACTAATAAAAGTACTAAGGTTATTATATTAATTCTCTCACTATCGTTTTGCATTAACATGATAGCAAATATTGAAACTTAAATATACATTAATTTATTAGTTTAAAAAAAAGCCTGAAGATGTCAGTATATACTTTATCAGGTCTTTTTTGTGGATATCTTTTTATGTGCAGAAAGAAGAGAAGATGTGGAAGTTATGCTGAGGACAAGTGCAAGGGTGGGTAAAGAGATGGAAATTAAATTTAGTGAAGAAAAATCAAATATAATGATGGTAATATTGAGGAAAGAGAAGATGTAGAATTTTTATTGGGGGATATAAAGTTAAGTGTGGTGAATAGATATAGTTATTTGAGAATTATTTTAAGTAATCAGAAAAATTGTTTGAATGAATGGGAGAAAAAATTGATAAATGAAGCAAAGAAAAGAAAGGGATTGATAAAGAAATTAACAGTGTTTTCTTAGAATAAATATGATGTAGCTAGAATTATATGGAATGGAGTTGCAGTAGCAGAGTTAACATATGGTAATGATGTGTTATGTATTAATAAAGATGTATTAGATTACTTAGAAAAAGTACAAAGGGAAGTAGGAAGACATGAATTGGATGCAGATGTATGGACAGCAAGGGAGGCAATTCAAGATGAAATGGAATGGTCAAGTTTTTATATGAGAGATGCAAAAAGTAAAATGAAAATGTTTTGGTAGATTGCAGCTTATTGATAATAAAGGAATATGCAAAATAGTATTTAATTGGGTTATGAGTAAAGGGCAAGCAATAAGATGGGTGAGAAAAGTAATGTGGTATGCAAAAGATTTGGATAAAGAATTTATATCAGTATATTTGTACAAAAGGTGGGATGATTGTCTTATGAGGATTATTGAGTGTTATAGTAGTAAAAAATGGGATAAAAGAACAGATTCATTAATAAAGAATAAGGAGTTAGAGAGATGGAGAACTAGTATGGAAAGTAAAAAGAGTTTAAATATATATAGAAGTAAACAGAACATTAGGTGTGAGTTGATGTATGATAATAGTAAGGAAAATAGTTTATTGCTTGAGGCTCAAATGGGATCTTTAGCAACAATAGAATATACATGTAAATGGAAAATATAGGTGAGTTAGTCTGTAAATTGTGTAAGGAAGGAATAGAAAATATTAGGCATCAGTTAATTGAATGTAAATGCTTGTAAAGAGAAAAGGTACAAATAATGAAGTTATGAAAGAATAAATATGAAAAAAGTGATTATACAGAAAGTGGATTATTGGGTTTTATGCTGGGTTTGGGAAAAGATAATGGGGATTTAGATATAAAGGCCATAGAGTTGACAAAGATTGTGTTGTGGAAATGGGATGGAGCAGAATATGAGAAAACTTAGAGAGGGGAATGGAAAGTACAGTGACTAACAGGTTTCTCAGGGCATAGTCGCTGAGAGATTCCTGACTCTGTTTAAGGAGAAGTCACAGTGCATCACATCCCATCACATCACAGATGATCTGACAGCAGTACTGATTGGTAAATTCTTTGTTATTAGGTCTTGAGGGTACTTAATTTATTTCAAAAACAAAATATATATATTTTCCAAAGTTTATTTATTATAAGACAAACATATTTTTGATTATATTTATATTTATTTGAAAAAGGTTGTTTTTAAAAAAGACATGTCAATGAACATACATTAATGATAATATAATTATAAAAGAATAAGCTTTAACTCAGACTAATGTAATCATAAATATACAAAACCCATATAGAGAAAAGTTTTCGTAAAGTCTTTTTTTAAAACAGTATATGCTCAGCTTACTTTCACAATTATAAGTCATAGATGCAGTATAAATCGAAAAGTGGCAGTATATATATATATGCAGTTATTGCTAATTGACAAAAAATTTAAATGCAGCATCTTTAAACAAAATATTAAAGAGGTATGGCATATCTCAGGTGAGAAAAACTGTATCAATAAAAAATAATTATGCATGCTCCTCTCCAAAAGATAACCTATTTTCTCTAATTAATTTTAATATTTAAATTTTATCTAAATTAGCAATAGCAGTATATATATATATATATATATATATATATATATATATATATTGCTATGGGTGAGTGTATATATATATATATATATATATATATATACACTCACCCACTCCTACTTTCCAATTTATGCTACATCTATTACGTGTAATAGACAAAAGTTAACTAAGCACATACTATTTAAAAAAAAAAAAAAAAAATGGTTTTATGAAAGTTTTTTTCTATATGGTCTTCATATATTTATGATTATATTAATGATAATAAAAATATATAAGTGGTTAAAAAGGAATGCCTTCACAAACACTACAATAGATAATTTTTGTTAAGTTTAAATAATTATAAAAGCAATTTTATGTTTAGAATTTTAGTGATTCATGATGACATAATAATAAAACATTCAAATTTTAGAAATGGAGTTAAAATAAATATTTTTTATTTACAATGAGGCAATTAAAGTTATTATTTTGATTGTGGATTACAGTTTACTATTTGTACTCTTTATTTGCAAAATTAAAATATTAGTTTTAAGAATGTTATTTATTTGCAAGCTAATAATAAATAAAATATAATTATTGAAATACCAACTCTTATAATCAAGAGAGTAAAAGAACTTTAAAAAAATTATCTCGAAGTGTTAATAAATCTTTTTCTACAATCTCCACAGTTTCCCATGCATTTTCATGTCTTTCCATAGCAAGACACTTGAGGACATCTATGAGCTATGTTAAATTTATACAACTTATCTTATTATTATCATTATTATTTTATTATGAAAGTATATTTCAGCATGTTCTCCAGGGGTGCACAAGTATGAAGATCAGGATATGAGTTTATTTAATAATTATGCAATTAAATTGCATGTAGCATATTTATTTTGTGTGAAAGAATTAAACATGGATGAATGAAATTAAATTTAACAAAGGTTATAGTTTTATTATATGATAACTTTTTTTTATTTACTCATAATGTTTTCAATGATAATTAAATTTTAGTGATAAAATATTTGTTCCTTATTAAAATATTGGAGATGAGGTGTCTCTAAACATATGTAGATAATGTTTAATGTTTATAAATATTGGCTATTCTTTGCATCATATATATATATATATATATATATATATATGATATTAAGATATAATAGATATAAATATTAATATATATATATATATATATATATATTAAGATTAAGAGACAAAACGTTTTTTTTGTAGTAGATAAAGAAGTATGTGCATATGTATTGGCATAGTGTATGGAATTGAATATGGTATTTATAGAAATATATTAAGGTTTATTCAGAATAAATTTTATTTATTGGAGCTAGTTGAATCACTAACCTGGAAAAAAATATATTATTGATTTATTAAAAATTTTATTCAGTAGCAAGCAATTTTAAGCTTAATAAAGTATAACCTTTGTTTGATTTATAAAGACTCAAATATAGCAGATAAACATTTTATATAGGACTCCTGCCAGCACTTGTAAAAACATTGAGCTTATTTAATATTAAAAACCGAGTATAATAAAATATAACTATTCATATTCTAAAATAATATATGTATATATAAATTGGAAAGGAATAAAAATTCTTATGCCGCACTTCTACAAAATAATAATCAAAAAATAATATTAATTCTTTACAACAGCTATATAATCAACTAATAATTGTATTATTGAAATTATGTATGAGGGTTTTGATTTGTTTTAATTATTTATATTATTATTGTTTGTTTTAATCCCATTATTGCACACTCTATAGCTTTATGTCAAGTGATTCGTTAACATTAAATAGATTCGTAACATTTGAAAAGAGTACAAAAGCAGGTACTGAAAAAAAGCTTTTTAATGTATAAAATGATTTGATCATATAGCTGTTGGAAAGAATTATTATTATTTTTTAATTATTATTATATAAATATATTTTTTTTAGTGTAAATAAAATTTAAATTTATTTATTACTTAAACTTGATCTTTGTATTTATCTATTTTATGTATAATGATTGTAAAATATAAAATGCGCTAACATGCACGAGCACACAAAGCTGAAGAGAAATAAAAAAATATTTCTTTATTTGTCTTCAGCTTCGTGAGCGTGTTAGCGCATTTTATATTTTACACTTTAGAACAATTAGCCACAAAATTTAAACTGTTTGCTCACATAATGATTGTATGACATATCATTTTATTATTGGGTCACATATTAACTGTAATTTTGTTAACACATACACTTAATTTATACAGGATGGACAATAAGTTTCCATACATCTCTATGCTTGGATTGGTTGTTGTGGATTCCCAGATCCCCAGACCTTACCCCATTTGATTTTTATTTCTGGGAGCACTTGAAGACCATGATGTATCAGGAAAAGATACAAGACATAAATTATCTTAGGGAACATATCACTAATACCATTACAAGCACAATACCATCTGTGCTGACCTGTATTTCTCAGCAATGGTGGACATGTATGAAAATGTGTTTTAAAACAATTGCAGTCTTGTGCAGCATATTACATAAATAAAAATAGTTTTTCATTAAAAATGTTTATTTTAAAACTTATTGACAATTGAAATCTTAAACTGGATTCCAAATGATTGTAAATACCCAGAAAGAGACCACATGGGAGATGGATGGATGAAATAAGAAAGTGTACAGGGTTGATATGGAGAAGAGAAGCTAAAAATCAGAGAAGATGGATTGAACTTGGAGAGATCTTTATCCTGCAGTGGATTGATAATGGTTGATGATGATTTTAATAAATATTTAATTAATTTGAAAAATGATTAGGGTATATATTCAGTTATAATGTCTTTGGAGAAGTTAGTATTACACCTTATATGCATACACTTGAAAAATATTTATTAAAAATATAAGCATATATTTAGTTATAGTTTATTATAGCTAAGTTTAAATCTAGGTTATCTTTATACTATTTATTTATTGAATATAGTTTGGATTCAATAAAATATCCTTTAAATCTCAATTACACAAATGACTATAACCTGCATATTTAAATGCTCCATATTTATTCCATCTTATGCCTCTTTTATAGCATGACCTTTTAATATTTAGGCTAGCTCTATCCATTCTTACAGTTACAATATTTAATTTGCCAAATATGTGGCTTACCAATATATTATAGTGCTCAGTATTATCTTATTAGTAACTTAATAATAATAATATAGCTCCTTATGATTTTTTACTATTACAATATATTTTAGATAAAACCATCACTAAAGATCCACTTTAATAAACACTTCAAAAAATAATTAAGAATAAAATATTATTCACAAGATCATCAATTTTTATATGTTAAGAGAATTTTAATTGTTTTGCTATCTTGTTTTAGTTTATTGCTGAGATTAATAAATAATCATTCACTGAACATTAATTGGATTGGTAGTTAAATTGTTATATGTTTTCAATTAAAATGATCTTAAACTTACTGTAAAAACTAAGATAAAAAAGTCTTAGAATGTAGCTAATGCATTGCAAGTAGATGTTATGAGGCATTATGATATGAAGTAGTCTAGGCATATATTTATCTATTTATCCATCCATGCATATACAAATAAAATGTCCTTAATTAAAAGCTATTGTAATAACAATAAAATAATAAATATAACAGTAATTAATTATTACATATAGTCTTTCAATCCACAGAAATAATTTTGGTTAATTCCTTAACCATCTTTAAGTGCAATTAAATTCAAAAAAGATAATGGAAGCCAATGTCATTAACTCAAATTCCATGAATCCCAAATTTTAAAGTTAGCAACTTGTCTCTTAATTATAAAATGTATATAATTGATAAACAATCTGCTAACCTTAAAATACAGGATACATTTGATTTGAATTGATGAATTTGTTTCTGTTATGTTTTTTGAATTTAACTGCAGTTGAGGAGGGTTAAGGAATTAACCAAAACTACTTCTGCAGATTGAAAAACTATATATAATAGTTAATTACCATTATAGTTATTTTTTGTTATATATATATAGTAATGGAATAAATTAGACAAGTTCTCTTATAGATGCCCCAGATATTTGGGTTATGCTATAAATATAACAGTATAAATGTACTATCTGAAATTAATAGGGGCTACACAAATTGAGCAAGCTAAATCTGTGATAAATAAATTTGGGCAATTATTTTATTTAAACCCTATGAAAAAGTAAGCCAATATTTATACTGGAATAAAAATTAGAATCTAACTAATATTTCTCTATTAAACAAATACCAACCCAATCCGATGCCAAAATTGTAATACACAAAGTAAACAATAATTTATTTTTAAATTTATAATGGATATATTAAGTAATAGTTTATATCAGGACTAATTCACAAAATAACTCTCTTATTATTCTATACTAAAATTTACAATAATGTGAAAAAATAAATAACATTATTTAAACTAGATAATTATAAATAAAGTTGATATCAATAATTTATTGACTAGGTCTTTATGTCTGAATAATAAAAAGTGGTGTCTATGAAAACATTAGGTTCACTTTTAATAATTATTGGATTTTAATAAAATGTACAATCTAAATTATTTTGCGAATTGAATTTTAATTATTTATGATTGAAAATAAAGCTTTTAAATTAGTATTATATTATATTATATACCTACCAAATGAAATAAGTCGATTAACTCAAATTTAATAAATAAAATAATTTTATTTACAAAATAAATAATATTTGAATACAACTTTAATGTATAATGAATATGTTTAATAGCTTGAAATCATTTATTATAAAATGTTCTACTTTTTTAACTATAATATGATGCTAAGACATTGCACATATTTAGCACAAAAAATTTTGATTTATTATTTCCAATATATATATATAGTAATGGTCACTCAATCTGCCCTTAATTTGTTTAGTCTGAGAGCATTAATATTTATTAATTATTATTGTGTGTGAAAGTATAATTAGTGGTTAAGAGTATTTGAAAGATTGAAAATTGTGTTTTTTATTTGTTTTAAAGTTTTTTCAGTTTGTTATTTATATATATAGAAATTTTTTTAAAAAGTTATTATTTATTTTTTGTTTTGTTTTATTATTTATATATTGTTATTTTATATATAGAATTATTATTATTTTTTTATTTTTAAAAAGTTATTTTGTTGATTAGTTTTTTTTGTAAATTTGTTATTAAAAGATTTACTTTTAAGAAAAATATAACGTTCGAAAAACGTTATTTATATATAGAAATTTTTTAAAAAAGTTATTATTTATTTTTTGTTTTGTTTTATTTATATATTGTTATTTTATATATAGAATTATTATTATTTTTTTATTTTTAAAAGTTATTTTGTTGATTAGTTTTTTGTAAATTTGTTATTAAAAGATTTACTTTTAAGAAAAATATAACATTCGAAAAACGTAAAATTAAAAAAAAAGGATTATATTTGTATTTCAAAATGTTTATATAATCGGGAAAAGGAAATTAAGCGTGCTGTTGTAGAATGTACTATATGTGATGGGGTATATCACTTGAAATGTTTAAATAAGACTAGGAAGGATGTAAAAGGTTTATGGTTATGCAGTCAGTGTATTAATATGATAAAAGAGGTGAGAAAGTGTTTTCAAAGTGTAGATAGTCGAAGAATAGTGGGTGGAGAAAGTAATAGTGTAATGGAGATGATTAGTCAAAGAATAAATAAGATAGAGGAAGAATTGAAGGATGTAGAAGTAAAATTAAAATCATTAGAGATAAAATGTGAGGAGATAAAGGAATTATTGAGTAGGAATGATAAGGAAGAAATAGATAAAGAGGACCAGAAGGTATTAGAAAATGTTATGGATAGAGCAGAAAAAGTAGATTATGAAACAGTATTGATAGGAGATTCACTAATTAGAGAATGTGGGGATATAATTGCAAGGGAAAATAGAAGTAGGTATGTAAGAGTATGTTTGCCTGGAGCTAGAATTAGGGATGTAGCAGATAAAGTTAAAAAACAAGGTAGTAGAGATGTATATGTTATGGTGGGGACTAATAATTTATTAGAATCATCAGAGAGAATAATGGATGAGTATGGGGATTTGATTAGGAATTTGATTATGATTAAAGGAAGAGTAGGAATAGTTGGATTATTACCAAGATTTGACAAGAGTTATTTGTTAGATAGGGCATGTTCTATAAATGAGAGATTGAAAAAATTGTGTGAGAGAAATAATGTTATGTTTGTGGATGTGTGGGATTGTTTTATTGGAAAGAGAGAGTTATATAGTAAAGATGGGTTGCATTTAGGAAAACAAGGAAGTGAAGTTTTAGGGAGTTTGATTTATAAAGAATTTTTTTTCGGGAAACTTATAAAGGGGGGTGGGTTTTTAAATTGTAATATTATTAAAAAGAATGGATGCAATATAAGAAGTAAGCAAAAGGAATTTGATTTTGATATAAATATAGATATGGAGAAGGAATGGGTTTGTAAAATTAATGGTAAGAAAGTAATTTATAAATGTAATGGAGAAGAAAGAATTAAAAGAATTTATAAAAGAGTAGTTAGGAAAGAAGAAATTGTTAAAATTGGGTTTTTGAATATGCAAGGTGGTAGGAAACCAGAAAAATGGATGGAATTAAATAAAACAATTGAAAATGAAGAGCTTGAGGTATTAGCAGTAGTGGAAACACATTTAAGAGAAGAAGAAGAACCTATTTTGGAACAGTTGGTATGGCAGGGTATAAATAGAAAAGAAAAAGAAAAAAGGGGTGGTGGTATAGGTGTTATATCAAAAAAATATTTAAATATTGTTAAATGTCAAGAACACTTGTGGTTTGAAATAAGGTTGGGTAGACAAGAATGGATGGTGGCTATAGTTTATATAGCTACTGGAGATAGTCAAATTATATTGGAGTGGAATAGTAACATATACGAATGTTTAGTTAAGGATATACAAAGTTTTAAAGAAAGGGGGAAGAGAATAATGGTTATAGGGGATATGAATGGACATATTGAAGAAATTGATGATGTAGATAATAAAAATGGACAGCTTTTGAAGAAATTTTGTCAGAAAGTGAATTTGAGTATTGGAAATTTATTAAATATTTATGAGGGATAATACACATGGTCTAGAAATAATATATTTCACACAATAGATTATGTATTGGTAGAGAAAGAGGGAATAAATAAAATACGGAAAATTAAGGTATTTGATAATGAAGAAAAAGTATGCACTAGTGATCATAATTTCATTGTAATTGAAATGGTTAGTAATGTGATGGAGAATAGAAATAAAAGTAGAAATAATAGTGAAAGATGTGGATGGAGAGTAAATGATAAGAATAAGTTGGAAGAGTATAAAATACAAGTTGAAGAAATAATGGAAGAGTGGGTTGGGGATGAGTATAAGGATTGGTGTAAGGAAGTAGAAAAAGTTGCAAATAGGGTTTTAGGTGAGAATATTGAAAAGAATAAAAGTAATAAAAAAATTAAAATTAGTAAAAGTGTAAAAGAAAGGAAAGAAGCATGTAGAGAATATAAGTGTGCTATTAAGAATAAGGAAAGTGAAAAAGATATTAATGCTAAATGGGAAAAGTACTTAGAAAAGAAGAAGTTGGCTAAAATAGATATTTATAGAGAGAGAATGAAATTGAATAGGAAATTGTTGGAGGATATTAATAAAAGTGGAAGAGATGGAAGTAAAAAATTTTGGAATTATATTAAAAGGAGAAATGTAGGGGAGAGAGAGTTAGTATTACTAGATGATGAGGGAACTGAGTGTAGTTCTAGAGAAGATTTAGAGAGAATCTTAAATAGTTATGTAATGAATATAGAAAAGATGTTAGATGTGAATGATAGAATATTAGAAAATATGAAAGAATATAGTAATGGGAATATTAGTTTTTCAGAAAATGAACTAAATGAGGTAGAGAAGAAATTGAAAAGTGGGAAGGCAAGAGGTTTAGATGGATGGGCAGCAGAGATGGTAATGAATTTAGGATATAGGGCAAAAGTAAAGTTATTATCCTGTTTTAATAAAATGGCACAGAATAGAGTTTTCCCAAGTAGTTGGAGTAATACAAGAGTAAGGTTATTATTTAAAGGAAAGGGTAAGGATCATAGAAAGTTGAATAATTATAGACCGATAGCGGTAACATCAGTTTTATATAAAGTTTTCTCGTATATGGTGGCTAGTAAAGTTGTAAAATGGATGGAAGGGAATAATGTAGTGGGTGAAATGCAAGGAGGTTTTAGATTAGATAGGCGTATAGGAGATAGTTTATTTGTAGTTACACAACTTATGGATATGAGTAGGAATGCAGATAAACATTATATATGAGTTTTATAGATATAGAGAAGGCATATGATAGAGTAAATAGAAATAGATTATGGATAAGTTTAGCAAATTTGGGAATGGATGAAGCTTTAATAGATATTATTAAGAAATTATATGAAAATAATTATTATATATATCAATTAGAGAATATAGAATCAATTAAAGTTAAAAATGGTGTGGGACTAAGGCAAGGATGCCCTATGTCACCTATTTTGTTTGTGTTGTATTTGAGTGAAATGGAAAGAGCAATAGAAAGATTAGGAAGAGGGATAGAGATACCGTTAATAGGTAGTAAGGGAGTATATATTTTGTCAGGTCTTTTTTTTGCAGATGATATATTTTTGTGTGCAGAAAAAAGAGAAGATATGGAAGTTATGTTGAGGACATGTGCAAGGGTGGGTAAAGAGATGGGGATTAAATTTAGTGAAGAAAAATCAAATATAATGATGGTTAATACTGAGGAAAGAGAAGATGTAGAATTTTTATTGGGAGATATTAAGTTAAGTGTGGTGAATAGATATAGTTATTTGGGAATTATTTTAAGTAATCAGAAAAATTATTTGGATGAATGGGAGAAAAAATTGATAAATGAAGCAAAGAAAAGAAAGGGATTGATAAAGAAATTAACAGTGTTTTCATATAATAAATATGATGTAGCTAGAATTATATGGAAAGGAGTTGCAGTAGCAGGGTTAACATATGGTAATGATGCATTATATGTTAGTAAAAAGATATTAGATTATTTAGAAAAAGCTCAAAGGGAAGTAGGAAGACATGCATTGGATGCAGAAGTATGGACAGCAAGGGAGGCAATTCAAGGAGAAATGGGATGGTCAAGTTTTCATATGAGAGATGCAAAAAGTAAAATGAAAATGTTTGGTAGATTGCAGTTTATGGATAATAAAAGAATAGCTAAAATAGTATTTAATTGGGTTATGAGTAAAGGGCAGGAACAAGATGGGTGAGAAAGGTAATGCACTATGCAAAAGATTTGGATAAAGAATTTATATCAGTATATTTGTACAAAAGATGGGATGATTGTGTTAAGAGGATTATTGAGTGTTATAGTAGTAAGGAATGGGATAAAAGAATAAATTTATTAATAAAGACTAGGGAGTTAGAGAGATGGAGAAATAGTATGGAGAGTAAAAAGAGTTTAAATATATATAGAAATAAACAGAATATTAGGTGTGAGTTAATATATGATAATAGTAAGGAAAGTAGTTTATTGTTTAAGGCTCGAACGGGATCTTTAGCTACAAAAGAATATACATGTAAATGGAAAAATATGGGTGATTTATTTTGTAAATTATGTAAGGAAGGAATTGAAAATATTAGGCATTTGTTAATTGAATGTAAATGTTTGAAAACAGAAAGGGTACATATAATGAAGTTGTGGAAAAATAAATATGAAAAGAGTGATTATACAGAAAGTGAATTATTGGTTTTTATGCTGGGTTTGGGAAAAGATAAGGGGGATTTAGATATAAAGGTTATAGAGTTGACAAAAATTATGTTGTGGAAATGGGATAGAGCAGATTATGGGTAAATTTAGAGTGGGGAATGTAAAAGAAAGTGGCTAACAGGTTTATCTGGGCATAATTGCTGAGATATTCTTGACTTCGTTTAAGGAGAAGCCATAATACATCACATCACATCACATCACATCACATCACATGGAAAATTTGTTTACTATGATCAAAACTGGATGGTGATGATAGTTTACACTGATTAGACTCAGGGAGACAGCAAGAGATCTTAACTATAATTCAGACAATTGAAAAAATGAAACACATAGACAAACGTCAGCCAAAATAATTGATAGTAATTTGAAAATGTTATTAAATTCAATAAACAAAATAAAGAAATCTAGCAAATGAATATGAAGTTTGACCTAGATTTTTATAAGAATATTTATCAGAGTGTGTATATGAGTTCTGCAAATATTAGAAATTAAACACTTTGGTAGTAAAGTTCATTCTCTCACCTACAATTTAAAAGTGAATTAATAGTATCTTCCTGCTGGTGATTTATAAAAGAACAACAATTCTAGTTTCCTAATTCAGAGATATATAAAAAACAATATGGTCTTGTAGGAAATTAATGAACAGCATGAGATGAGCATTCTCTAGTACATTGGAACTAGAATCATCATATTGTCTGCAGGATAGCTATGATGTATCAAATTCAAGGAAATTCATGGTTAATTTCACATACAAGACAAGACAAACCTGAAGAATGATTACAGTCTTATGTAACCTAGAAAAGAAGAAATGAAATCTCCAACTACAGAAAAACTAGAATAACAAAACACTACAAACCACCAGCCAAAAGATTTGCAGTTTTCAAGAAGTGCAAACCTATTAATTTAAATTAATTATTGAATGATAAAATAGGAACAGGTGAGCAAACTGAAATTACAAAAACTGCCACAACATTTAGGAAGGGTTAATAATAAAACAATAAGACATGGTAAGCATATAAAATATAATCTCACAGTACACTCCCCAGTAAATAAAATTGAAAACAAACTTGGAATCTTAAAACTAAGATTCTAAGACACACTATAAATACAAAAAAAAAGCAAATACATATAATTATCAGATTAAATAACTCTTAAAATAACAGATATATTTTCAGATTGAGCAGAGATTTAACTAGAGACACCCTAAAAAAAAGAAATATCTTTACTTTATGGTAATGTGGAGTCCACAGAGTTCTTCAAAGAGTGCACACAGTTATTTTGAGTTCAACTTTCAGATGTCATCATTTTTTATGGTGGCAAGGATAGAGGCATATTTCAGGATCCTTTCTAATTCACATCTTCATGGAATGACTGGAAGAACAGCTAGAAATCAGGAGTCCATCCTTAGGTAAGATAGCAAGGCATGTTGTAGGTTTGAATGCACATAGCAGTGAATTTAGTCATCTTGTGAAAGCAAACTTTAAAAAAAATGTCTGGATTGCCAATACAGTACAAATCTCAGCAGACTAATGTCTGTGCATGATAATCAATAGCAGAGTTATAAGAAGCAGAATCAATCACTTTCAAACAGCATTAGCTAGGTCAAGCCAAGAATAAAAATGTTCAAAATTTTTGAAGTTATTTATATCCTCTCTCTCTATCTCCCATGTAATCGTTCTTGTTTTTTTAACTATAAGACAGCCCAGGGCAAATGTCTATCTCCCACTCAACCTTAATTAAGAATTCTAACCAGGGATTATCTTATAGGAAAAAAAACAATACAAAATTAAATCTTCACTTTTAAAATTAAACTAAAAATGTATTGTAATTAAAATAACAGAAACAGGAATGCAATTAACTTTCCGAAATTAAAAGCTTTCTCAAAAACAAAAAACCCAAAAATTTAAACTTTTAACTTGAAATGTTTTTACAATTTGATATAAGATAAGTGTCAGAAAAAACTTATTTTAACTAGGAAGTTGAAAGAGACTTGTTTTATTGTGAAGTCTATAAACATTATCAATCGGTATAACACTAGTGTTCCACTGAGCACGCTCTGGAATATTAACTGTTCAATTGCAATATGTTGCCATAATTCTGGTACACGGTACCGAAAGTAATTGGCAAATAGTTTTTGTGATTAAAGTTTTTTGTATTTTTGCTACTCTGTTTATCATAGTTTGTATGTGAAGAATAATTTTGATTGATTGAAAATATATTTCTTTTAGAAAAAACCTTATAGAAAATCCTCTAGATAAAAGGAGAAAAAAGTTAAAGAGGTGAAATTCTTTTTTGCCTTCAAAATGAACTGTCATACATTATGGCTGGAGGATATTTTAATTATATATATAAATAATTGCAATGGGTTAATCTCAAAACGTTACATAATATATAAATTTTTAGACATATATTATATTTTATTTGTAAGTGAATGATTTTTTTTTATAATTAATAATTGTTTCTTATGATGAAATTTTGCTAAGATTTCTGAAGAAAAATTTTAAATCACCAAAACGCTGATTTCTATATTAAAAACTGTAGATAATAAGCATAAAATTTTAATTGGATTATGTATTGATTTAAAAAGATTTTTAAAAATATTAAAATGCAAATAAATTTTGTAGAACTGAAATAAATTGGGTAACAGATAAATTAAAAAGGATTTTTTTAAAAAAAATATCAAATTTAAATATAATAAAAGATAAATGGGGAAATTAATTCAAATATAAAGTGGAATTAATTAAAATATTGAAAAAAGTGCGGAAATGATAGCAGTATATTATAAAAATGACTATTTTAAAATATCTGCAGTTTTCTTTTCAAAAATAGTTCATAAGTATTTTTATAATAGTCATAATAATTTTTACAAGTTATATTTTTATAATAATCATATAAAAATCAATGTTTTTTTGAAAGCTTGTGATGATGATGTTTTAGTTGTATTTATTGTTTGGACTATTTCCATAATCTAATATGAGTATTGAATATCGTTAGAAAAAATTAACTTTATTTAAATATTCCAAATATATGCAATTGTTAGTAATAACACATCAAACAGGTTAGTATATGCACAACGTTTTGAAAGGTATTATTCTCCTCTCTTCTTCAGGTGTTGCTGGCCTAACTAGTAACAGTATTAACAAGGAAATTGAACTTTGACCCTTAGATTTTTGAGTATTAAATTTTAAGGTAATGCTGTAACCAACTGAACCATTCTATCTTAAAATTCAATACTTAAAAATCTAAGGGTCCAGGTTTGATTCCCATGCTAGTACTGTCACTGGTGAAGCCAGCAACACTGAAAAAGAGGGGAGAATAATACTTCTCAAAGCATTGTGCATACATTAACTTGTTTGATGTGCTATTACTAACAATTGAATGTATTTGGAATATTTAAATAAAGTTAAATTTTTTTAAAGATATACTCAATATTCATATTAGATGATGGAAATAGTCCAATATATAAATACTAATAAAAATCAAATTTTAAAAATAAGTTTGGTGCATTCATTTATATATATTAAAATGATTATATATATATATATATATATATATATATATATATATATATATATATATATATAACTGCCATATATATAAATATATTATATATATATATATATATAAGTTTTAACGTTGGCAGTTAAGTGACTAATAAATTAGTAAAGAAAAATAAAAAAAATAATGAAATGTAGATAATATTATTATGAACATATATTATAATTGTTTGTGTAAAGTCTTATAATTCTCAAAAAGTGTTTTATGAGAACAGAAGTCTAACTATATAAACATTTATTAAAAAACGTATAGGTTTGCTTTAATATACAATAAAAAAAAAGGATTAAAATTGCTCAGTTTAGAAGCAAACTAGTAGTTAAATAAAATAATGATAGTTTGTTAGTTTAAAAATAAATGTTAAAAATATGGGAATCATTTGATAAAGATATCAAATTTTTACTTATAATAATTAAAAAAAAATAAGTAAAAAGAAAGTAATCTAAACAATAATGAGAGTTGAAAAATTAAGGATAAAATTAAAATTGGCAAATTTCACAATGATAAGATAATGCTTGTGTTACTAAAAGCATTGAAGTCATAATTTTATACATTAATGTGTTTCATCTTTTCTGCTTCAGGATGTGAGAGATGACATTTCAACAGTCATAATTTAATTAGTTAAAATAATGATTACAAAATTTGAAAAATCGATTAACATATCCAGGCATGTAAAATGTTACTAAGAATTTTGAAAAATAAATATTTTAAATCAATTGGAGTTATTTTTAAAAATATATAAGAATAAGAGATGCATGTATGGAATCAAGGTCTGTTATTACAAGTATATAAAAGAAGGGTGATTGCTATTTTTTTACTATTAGTGATAATAAAATGATTTGCTATTCTGAAAGTTTTAAGGAAATTCACTTGATATTCATGTACTAAATGTGACAGAATCAAGCCATGATCTATAAATATTGAGTCTGTATTTTAGCATTGGTACATTTAATGTTTTGAATTTGATATTTTATTACATATTCTAAACAAAAAAACTTTAATTAGAAAAACAAATAAATAGATGTGATAAAATTTGTGTATGAAAGAAAAATTATAGGTAAGAACTTTCTGTGCCCTCTATTACCTTAGTATTTAATTAAGACAAAGTGTTATATAATCACCAAATTTTGAATTGTAACCTGTAATAATATAAGGATCATAGGATCAAACTCAGGAAAGTTTATTTAATAGGGTTGGATGTTATTGACATTAAAATACATCTAAATATGTTATGGATAAGTAAAAAATAAATTTGTTATAATGTTTAGATATTCAGAATATATTTGCATATATACTTATTAACTATAAAAAGCATCACATCTAATAAATGTGCATGATTCATCTGTTTAACTTACAACTGCTACAAGCAGTGTGTGATACTGTTATCCATATTAAAATGCTTTAATTATATAAAAAAATTATTAACGGATATGCATCTCTGTACTTTCCTAATTATGTTTCTATTCTGAAAAAAATTGAATTAGTTTGAATTTATATTACATAGTATACATTTTATGTATGTTTTTCTAATTGAGTGGTATTTCATTCTACTTGTAGTTTAAAAGGCTGCATTTTTTTAGCTTTTTTATATAATTGCTTTTTCCCTATTTTTCAAGCAATTATTATAAAACATAGTAATAAAAATCAATCAACTAAATAAAAATAATTTTTTCTATTGTTTTGTACATTTAAAGCAGGGATGCCCAACCCATAGCTCGCGAGTCACATGTGGCTCGCGTAACTGTTTAATGTGGCTCGAATTGCACTCTTCAAAAAAATTGATAAAATATTTTTATGTTCCTTGATGGCAAATGCACACACTAAAAAATAAACATTTTTACAATACAAACAATAACGATATGCAGTGTCAGGTTTCACATTAAATAAAATATATTTTTCCTGTAATTGTAATTTATATGTATGTTACCAAATTTTTAATAAATAAAATGTATTTACATTTTTTTTCTTTTTAACATATTACACCATTTTTTTTTTTTTTTTTGCTGTACACGTTTGGTTTGGTGCTATATATATATATTGTGTTTAGTGCTCTTGTATATATTGTTGTTTTTGTCGAGAAAGATCCTTGTAGACGTTTGGTTTGGTGCTGTATATATATTGTGTTTAGTGCTGGAAATAGTTTTTATCGAGATAGATCCATGTACACGTATATATTTTGCTGTATATATCGATGTTTAGTGCTGTAAACAGTTGTTTTTATCCGTGTACATGTATATATTTTGCTGTATATATATATTGATGTTTAGTGCTGTAAATAGTTGTTTTTATCGAGATAGATTCGTGTACACATATATATTTTGCTGTATATATTGATGTTTTCATCGAGAAAGATCCGTGTACACGTTATTTTGGCCACATTAGAAACGGCGGATTGATACCAATGTGAATAGGCCATCCCCCCCCCACCTATCTCCCTACATTGCAGGTTTAGTACCCAAGTACCATGTTTATAAATGTAATATGAAAAATGTAATATATAATTGTGGCTCCCCAAATTTTTTTAAATTCTCAACTGGCTCACGTCAAGTTAAAGGTTGGGCACCACTGATTTAAAGTATAATTTTTCAATTCTTTTATAGGTACTTCTAATATTTATTACAAATGTTGCTTATAATAAAAAAATCAAAATTGAACTATTTGTATATCACAAATACTCTTCTCAAGCACAATATTAGAAACTGTTAATAGTCTGAACATTTGTAAATCATGTTGTATCTCTTGTCATCATCATCATCAACCATTATCATTGCACGGCAAGATGAAGGTCTCTCCAAGTTCAATCTATCTTCTCCAATCTTTAGCTTCTCTTCTCCACACACCCCTGCACACTTTCTTATTTTATCCATCCATTTCACATGTTGTTTCTTTCTGGGTCTTTTATAATTTCTTGGAATCCAGTTTAAGATTTCAATTGTCCATATATTATTATCTCTTCTAGAAATATGTCCATCCCAACTCCACTTCAATCTTTTATTTTTTTCAATGAGGTCAGTAACACCTGTTTGTTCTCTTACCTATATATTGTGTTTTTGATCTCTTCCTGTTACTTTCAACATGCATCTCTCCATATTTTTTTGAATGGTCTGAAGTCTCTAAATTGCTAAGTGTCCAAGTCTCAGACCCATAAGTAAATACTGGTAAAACACATTTATTAAACAACTTTTCTTTTCAAATACATAAGTATATTTCCTTTTAGTATCAAGTTATTTCTACCAAAAGCACTCCAACCAAGTTTAATTCTATGATTAATTTCATTTATTATGTTTCCTTCTGTATTAATAATCTGACCAAGGTATTTGTAGCTATTAAATTCTTCTAATTCATCACAATCAATTTTTATTTTATATTTTGAGAAAATCCATTGAACAATACTTTAGTCTTTTTAACATTTATCTTTAGTCCTACTTTTTTACTTTCATCCGATAACTCCTGCAACATTTCCTGCAGCTCTAAAGCATTATTTTCAAAAACAACTACATCATCTGCAAAATCTAAATGACTTAAATAATTTGCATTTACTTTCACTCCGTTAGCTTCTCATTTTAATTGACATAAATACTTCTTGCAACACTGCTGTAAAATGTTTTGGAGATATGGAATCACCTTGTCTTACACCCTTCTCAATGTTGACTTTCCTAGTATCATTATGTAATATAATTGTTGCTGTTGCATTTTTATAAATATTCTTTAAAATATGACAATATCCTGGATCAATACCTTGATGATCCAATGCTTAGGTTAATATAAATAAGATTCAAGATTATATGATTTATGGTTTTCTGTATTAGTACTTAGCACAGTGGTAGAAGATAATTCATAATTTAGTACTTGGCTATTATATAACAATTATATCTTAGTTAATTAAATATCTCTCCACTATTATAACTTTCAAAGTTGTAGCTCTGAAATCTATTAGTAACACAAATGGTTACATAAATTTAAAAATTATTTATAAGGTTAAGTGTTCTTCTCCCAGGAAAAAATGATAAAAATTAGAGTATAAAATGGAAATGTTGCTTTGTCTAACATTTTCTTAACAATAGTAATGATTTTTAAAAAATACAACTTTTATAGAATAAAAATTTCTGATGACATGAGATATTTAGAGATACTAAGAATAAACACAATGCTAGATAATATTTGTAATATTTAGTGCACTAAACAATGCATTAAGAATTTAGGTAAAAAGTAAAAGTTTAAAAATGAAGACGGACAATTAATTATTTTAAGCATATAGAAAATTTATTAGCAGCTTATTGAAGATGTGATGAATTATAGGGAGAATTTAAATATATAAACAACTATTTAATAAATCTAGAAAGTTAATTATGAATATTGAATTTGAACTGAAAATAAAGAGTTACTTAATATATTTTTTTATGAAATCTTACTTTATACAAGCATATTTTTTGCATAATGGAGAAGTAGAACAAAACATAAAGTCTGTAGTGATAAGAATTTAAAGAAAAAAAAAACCATATATGAAAACGTTTATCTATTGAAGACATTAAAAATTTGAAAGAAAAAAAGAAAAAAATTGAATAGAGAATTATACATAGGAATTATAGTTAATATTTTTGGGATATGAAAAATAAAAAAATAACTAAAACTGAAAAGAAATGATAAATTCAAAACAATAATAGAAGGAATTGGAGAAGTTGGTATGATATTTTAACTTTTGAAAAATGACAGTATTTTTCTAACTTTTATTCAATTGTTTTTATTTTTAGTGATCTAAGAACATGCCTGCCTAGCCTTGCTGAGCAAACATGGAGTCAATTACATATTTAGCAATAGCCATGTATATTATTTATTCATGACACTCAAACTTTACATGCCATGGGATTTATATGCCAAATTAGATCATCCCTGATAAGTAACATAACATGAAAGTTTACTTTTAATCTTGTAATCATCATCTAATTTAATAACTAATTAGTCTTTAATGTTTCAGTCATGATCGTAAACATGAACTCTATATTACAATGTATATTTTACTTTTTGTGCAAATAAAGATTATTTGAAAAAAAAACACAAAAAAAAACAGTAGCTATTAATTTATTTCTACATGAAACGCCTTATATATATTATTCAGTTTACCACAATTTGTGTTATCCTGCAGGTCATAAAAGAATTTAATTGAATTCTAGTTGTTTTATGTTTCAAATTATACATAAACCTTTACATTTAAAAGATAATTTTCTTGCAGCTATTAATTTGTAGGAATCAAAATGTCAAAAAAAGAAAAGAAACAAATATATATAAAAAGTAAAAGAAAGTACAAACATTCTCTGAGGACTGTATAAGTAGATCTAAGATTTCTTCAGTACAACAATTAATTATATATATATATATATTAATTAAACACCACATAACTATATGATATATTAACATTATTTAATTTTTGCCTCCACAGAAATTTATAAAAAAAGATTGTATTTTATCTGATAATATTTTTTAAAAAAGAAACTAAATAAAAATTGAAACGCCATATTGGATGTAATCTCATGTTTCCTGACCAACTGATAACATCATATTTATTGACAGAAACATGGCTTTAGATGATTTTTCATCAAATATTGTAGTATAAAAGACTGCAAAATTTTGTAAATCTATATAAAGGTTGGTAAATAAAATAACATTAATATTAAGTTGCAATCTTTAGGGTTTATATAAATATATTGGACTATAAATAAAGGTTTATTGTTAAAAGGTGGTTGCCTTGACAACAGTTTGGTATTATTGATTATTATCTATAGTGGGATTGTCAAAGTGTTGACTGGTTTCTAATGATTATATATATCATCAAAAACCAGTCAATACTTAGACAATTGCAATATCAAAAACAATTAACAATTTCAAACCGTTGTCAGGGCAACCTCCTTTTAACAATAAAGATAATAATTACTTTTTATTGCATGTACTTTTTATTACAGCCATTTCAAGTCAAATATCTTTTCTTTGTTGTATAACTCAATGAGAATATCTTATTAATTAAATTATATAGCAACAGAAAATCACGATTGTGATTTGCCTATCAAAATGCATTCAACTTGAAATATCTGTAAAAAATAATTATGGTAAAGGATAATTAAATTTATTAAGATGGTGCAACATTTATAAATATAATAAAGAAAGAACTCTGTAATGAACACTGCAATATTCAATATACCAATATAAAAAAGAAATAATAGCTATAGCCAATATATAGCATATATGCTATCCTGAATAGCGTTTTCAAAAATTAAAAAAAAATCTCATTAAAATCACACAATATTAATGATATCAATATGTATTTTAGCACAATTATATTATTTATTTAATAATTCAACCATCATATTTATAAAATATGAGTCTTTGATTTTCATTTATTTCAAATGTTTTTTCACATGAAAATAAATCAAAGTAAAAACTTCTATTACAAATAATTAAATGTTCAGCAAATACAGATTTAAGTCTATTCTTAGAATACCACAATTTGTTATATAAAAGTTTATGTTCATAAATTCTCTTTTTCAATGTACATTTTGACTCACCAATGTAACTGAATCCACATTGTCACACTACTTTGCTTATGTTGTCTTCAGAATCCTTTCCATTAATAATTAATCTACCAGTATTTCATTCAACATTAGATACAGCATTGGATAAATAACCTCCATATACATCTTTTGTGCTAAACTAGCACCCCGAAGTTGGCCCAGATCATCACCTGCCACACACATATATAATCAGTGTTTGGTTTGTATTAAGAAAGTAAATCTCATATAATTATTTGTAATGGAAAAGATAAATTATTGATTATGTTATTATCTTTCCTCTAAATAAGTTAATAATTATCCATTTATATAATTCAATGCTACACTAACACACACACACACACATATATATATATATATATATGTGTGTGTGTTATATATATATATAACATTCTCACATTTTGGTAGCTTCTGGTAGGCCTTTTTTTTACACACTATAAAGTGAAAATTAATCAAGCTATGGATAAGAAAATATCTTGTTCCTATTTCCAAAAACATCGCTATATTTCCTGATTAACTGGCCTACTAATTATTAAGACTGAGATTGTTGACAAAGTTAGTTTTAATTTATAAGAGGGCGCCATAGTCAATAGACTCCTAACCCCCCCATATCCCATAATTTTGAAATAAATAACTAAAAGATGAAGTTATGATTTCCCGTAACTTTATTTATTTTTTTAGAGAATATTATTTCCAGAGCTTAATAACTATTGACAAAGGTAAATTATACATTTAATCATAAACCAATTTAAATTCTAATAAACTAAAATAAATAACTAAAATTAATAATGTACAGATGAAAGTGATCTTAAAGGTAAATATTTTATTATACAATTAAAATATTTAATGATAAATTATTATTACTAATTACAAAGAACATTCATATCAATCCAGGTAATCCCTTTACATAATTAACATAGTCCATTCCTTTCCATTCTCTCTTTATAAAATAATCCATGGATCAAAATGTTTCATAAATCAGGGAATGTCTCTATCAGGCCTTTATTATAAGCTTATAAATTGCAAATACTTCAATAGTCTCAATCAGGATATGAAAGTTAAGCTTACCGGTAAGTTTGTGTTGATTCATGGGATCTGAAGCTCATTAAAATTTAATTGATCTCTCCTGCCAGCATCTTTGCTTTTCTGGTCTATTCCATATCTGGAGCAAAAAGCACGGTTGTGATAAACTCTTTGTTATGAAAGATGGTGTTCGCATGGCTACATTCCCATTCTTGCATGATGACTTCATTCAGCAAATGAGTAGTCTCCCTGTGCCATTGCATTTCTATGCTACAGGTCACTCTCACAGAAACCTCCAACTCTAAAAACACATAACCAGAAGATAAATGAAAAGACCTAGATCGAAGTTGTCCTCTTCTTTTTATACCTCAATCCAGTTTTAAAACTTCTGCACATGTTATTATTATCTTGATGCTTAGGTTTATAGTCTTACACATTTATTTTTCACTTTTTGTTACAAAGTTTTTTTTTAACATATTCTTTCTACCATCTTTAATTAGAGTTAGAAAGATTTTACTAATTGTAATATTTTACTTTGGAATTCCTTTTGTTTAACTGGATTAGTAATCTGCATGTTTTTTTATTCATTCCAATTTTTAACTTTAATTGAATTACAAATAAATAATTTGAAACAATAAAAATCACTTTCATTGTACTTAAAAAAAATTACACAAACAAAAAAAAATTTAAATGCGTTAATTTAAAAAAATCTTTAAATTTACTTTTTTTTTTTTAGCTCTTACATATTCTCAAATGGCAATATATTTGGACTGTCTATTTGTAGACGGTACTTAAGATGGCGGAATATGCAGAAACTGGCTATAGCAAAGAATATTAATCTTCAATTTTATATAAGCATTTTTAAAATTTTTGTAGTTTTATTCCAGTTGTTTTTTTATTATATATATTACTACAGATGAAAACATAATGGATGAAATGGATCCTAGAATTAAGCTTGGTTGGAGTGCTTTTGGTAGAAATAACTTAAAAGTAAAAGGAGATACGCCTGTGTTTGAAAAGGTAGGTTTTTTAACGAATGTGTTTTACCACTTCTTACTTATGGATCTGAGACTTGGACACTTAATAGAAGAGCAATACAGAGACTTCAGACTACTAAGAGAAGTATGGAGAGATGCATGTTAGGAGTGACAAGAAGAGATCAAAATGCAATATATGGGTAAGAGAACAAATGAATATTACATTGTTGAAAGAATTAAAACCCTGAAGTGGAGTTGGCCTGGGAATGTTGCTAGAAAAGATCACAATAGATGGACAATTGAAATATTAACCTGGATTACAAGAGATTGTAAGACCTAGAAGGATAACACATGTGAGATGGTTGAAGTAAGAAAGTGTGTAGGTGTGATGTGGAAAAGAGAGGCTAGAGATCAGAGAAGATGGATTGTACTTGGAAAGACATTTATCCTGTAGTGGATTACTAATGGTTGCCAATGATTATATGAAAATATGAAATAAATGGAGTTACCATTTTATATTTTTAATGCAGATTATAATCACATTTGTTACTTTGAATAGCAACCAATCATCAACCTTAGTTGCCCAGGGCTGAAAGTACACTGTTTATGATTTTTAATGGTTTCTATTCCAAATTTTAATTATATTTTCAAAATTTATATTAAATCATTTCAAACTAAGTCCCCATTTTATTTTAACTATTAGTGTAAATTTTCTGTTTTTAAGTAGAACATAACTTTCAAATTTATACTTTCATTTACAATTTATTGCATAAGTTGTCTTTTTATATATTTTTTCATGTTAAACATAATGTTTAAAAATCTGGAATATGTTATTAAACTTATTTTCTTAATAAATGTTATTAGTTTATTTTTATATTTAAATTATAAACATTTCACTTAGTCTTATTTATTATAGTTTTAAAAATGCTTATTTAATTTAAATTGCAATGAAAATATAATTACAACATAATACAAACTTAAATATATCACTTAAAGTCAAAATAAAATTCATTAATATATAAAAAGTAAAATTGCTTTTATCACTAAAATACATTTCTTTTTTTAAAAAATTCCAAATTCACACATTTATGTTGTGCTCTTCCAAAACGTAAGCTTGTGGTTAAGACCTGTAGAGGTCCCTACTATCACATTTTTAAAGAATATATTCTTGAGGTTACAGCCTTAGCAAATATTACTAATTCTTTATTGAAAATGTTTTTACAGCAATGAATTTATTTTTCATCATATAAATTTATTTATGCAAATGCCTGCACAGTTTGATGGAGTTGGTAGAGACTTGGGATAATGCAGTTCCAGGATCGATTGTGCATTCACAGATCTTAAACTTAAACTTCTTAACCATGTGCCTTTTTTCATTTAGGCAACTAGAGTATACTATTAAAATAGTGATTACAATTTTTTGTTTCTTTCAGAATCATGTTTAAGCAGTGATTTTTGGCTCAGGAGTTTTAACATTTGGTTTAAATTGCAATTTTTAGAAATAATATTTTTTAGTTCTACATCACATGAATCTTCTGGTATAGAAAAGAATCCCTCATGCAATGCTATCTAACAAAATAAAAAAGTACAGAAAACTCTACTCACAATGTGTACTATTTGCAAGTGATCATTTTAATTGAATTATAACAATAAACTATTTATATTCTATCATAATATTGTCTGTCTAATTCACTGTTTTACACTGTCCATCGATATAAAGTCCTTTTACATCAAGACAATTCCCCCAAAAATTATTATAACCACCAAGAATATGTGTCTAAAAATTATAATCCATTCACGACAAGAACAAATAAAAATATAACTTTTGATTCAAGCTTTTTTTAAAAAAATTTTAATCCATTTTGAACCTAAAGTGAATTTATAATAACCTAAGATAAAATTATGATAATTAAAAATATTCTATACAAATTTAAAATATTTATTTTGAATTAAATAAAATATTGTACATATTTTATTTTGTTTGCAAACTATTTCACACATACATACTGCATATAATCTGCACACAACATAAATCCTTTACTTCAATATTACTCTCCTGTTTATAAAAGTATTGACTTACTGTGAATAATAATGATTTTCAAAGTTTCCTCTAATTTAAATTTTATAATTAAATAAATATTGCTAATTGTAACTAAAATTTTATTTGCTTTTTTTTAGTATAAATACTGAACCCTACCACTAGGTGGCATTGTTTTTCACACAATGCACATCAGTTTACTGCTTTAGCAGCCTAACTTATGGCTAACACTACAACAGTGACGTTTAAAGTCATGACAGGCCACCTTTAGAGTGATGTATCCTAAAATTATGTAATGAAATACTACACCCATTGACTTGTGACAGTATTCCTCAAGTGAGCACAATTCAATTCTTGCTATGGTATGATTTTATGGCAGCTGTATTTGAAGGATGTAAAACTATCAAAAAATTCATTGTGGAAAAATTTTGAGAAAGCATAGTGGATTTAGTATTACATATTAAGAATTGTCAGACCATCATGCACACTTCCCTATGAATTTCCACTGCACACAACCTGAAAAGGTTAGGGTTTTCAGCAGAGTTCTGCAAAGTTCATGTGAAAATCCATGTTTATGCATGAATCCATGTGAGAACAGTAAAATGTCAGTGTGGCAAGTGTTCAAATTGGTTGAAAGGGAGTGAATTACCAGCCACAGAAGTGGACAGTTTTAGTTTTTCCAGAAAGAGAACAAACATTCAGCCATATCCAAAGCTATGTGTTTGTGGAAGCAGCATGGTTTTAGTCAACTACAGGATCTGGGGAATTCCATTGTCACTTCTGCAAGTGTACCTGGGGTCTGCATAAGGGAAGGTGATTGGATGGCTCTAAAATCCCATTACTTACAGCTTCGAGGCTCATCTCCTATTGGAGTCAAACCAATCGTAACTCCCTGCCCCCTTAAAAAAATGTTTTTTTTTTTTTTTAAATGAAGTGTTTATTTAAGGCTTTTTGACAAAGGCAAAAAATAAAGAAAGAACTTTTCACTATCATATAAAGGTTTTGGTAGCATAAATATTAAAAAAAAAACATTTCATAATAAGAAAATAAAAGACGATAATTAAAAATCAAACCAACCTCCCTCCACCCTCTAAAATTCAACTATTGGTTTATTAAAAATGAATTGATTAATAAGGCTTTTCAACAACAAAAAAAGAGCTCAAAATTAATAAAAAGTTAATAAGGAAAAAAGTCAATAATTTAAAAGCAAACCAACCCCCCTCCAATAAATCATATATTTTGTTAAGCTATCTTTTTATATGTATTCTATATTCGAACACATTTAAAATTAATACGTGAAATTTCCAGTACATTGACAAAAAATACTAAAAGATGAGAATTAAAATTCAAACCAACCCCCCCCCTCCACCTTCTACAAACCAATTGTCGATTTATTAATTAAAACTGAATTATTTAAGGCTTTAAAAAAGAAGCTCAAAATCCAAATAAAAGCAATAATTTAAAAGCAAACCTACCCACCTCTACCATCTAAAAACAAAGTGATGTTTGTTTGTTAAAAATGCAAAAAAAAAAAACAAAAACTGTACGAGTTTTATGTGTAGAAAGGGGTAAAAAAATTTTTTTTACTATAGTATTATTTAAAGAAAGCGATAATTCAAAATCAAAAAAAAAAAGAAATCTTAAAATCAAAAAAAAAGTCAATAATTTAAAAGCAAAACAACACCCCCCTCACACACCATATAAAAACAAGATGTTTTTTTTATTAAAAATGAAAAAAAAAAAACAAAAAAAAAAATATGAGTTTTATGTATAGAAAATGAAAAAAAATTTTTTTGTATCATAGTATTCTCTAAAGAAACTGCCGGTTCATGAATCTGTATATTGATGTGCATTGGGCAAAAAAGAGCGCCATCAAATGGTATGGTTCAGTATTCATACTATTACCCTTTTTGTTAAATATGTTTAATCTATGAATACACATCATGCATATATTATGATGAAATAATCATTTCTCTATCTACCATATATATATAATTAAGTTTGATGTCTGTATTCTTTCCAAAATATATGTAACACTCAAATTTATATATAATGAATACAATAATATTTATATAAATTTAACTTGTTTTATTACAAGTATTTTTGTCTATATTCCTTGTATTAAGTCATATATCATGTTAAGCAATTAAAATGAGACATCATTTTATTATTCCCATAATTCAATTCAGTTCTCCAAACAATTCTGTTATTTTGATGTTTGATGATTGACAATTTATTAACATTTGATGATTTCTTAAAATTATTAGTTTCTTTTATTCTATTTTTATTGTGACAATGTTCAATTTGTACAATTTTTAGACTTTTATAATCAAATTTAAATCTACAAGTTTTAGTATGATTAAATATAACAGATGATGAAGGTTTAATAATACAAATAGATTATTTAATAACTATAAAAGCAAAAATTTCAGTTTTAATCAAAATTGTATTATATATAAATTAATACTTAAATGTGGCTTACAATATATCAGTGAATTTAGATGTACATTAGAAAAAAGTATAAAAGAACATATGTGTTTATATAAAAGAGTTTCAAAAAGATAAACAATCAAGAAAAGATGAAAATAAACCTTGTCATGTGTTATATTTGATCGTAATGAAACTTGTAAATACAGATTTCAATTTGATTACAAAAACATAAAAATTATACAAACTGAATGTTGCCACAATAAGCATAAAATAAAAGAAGCTATATTAACTTCAAAAAATTGTCAAATGTTAATGAATCATCAAACATTAAAATAACAGAATTGTGGGATTTGAATTTTGGGAGTTATGAAATATGTCTCATTTGATTATTCAACATTATGGAGTTAACAAAGACTAAAAGGAATATAGTTGAAAGTATTTCTAATAAAATAAGTTAAATTATATGAATATTACTGTATTCAATAACACCAAATAATATAGTTCACTACAAATTCTAGATGTAAAATTTTCCTATCTAGAATAAACTGTTGTTAAAAATCTCAAAACAGAGCATCTATAGCATAAAATACAATATTTAGAAAAAGTATTAATAATTATTTATATTTAACAATAAACACGCTCTGGCATAATTAAATAAATGGCTTTTTTTAAAAAAAATAAAGTTGCATTTTATAAAGTAGACTCATTTAACCTTTTAACGGCTGATTTTTTTATTGGCTGAGTGAAGTAAAAGTCTAAATTTTTAATTAGTCAATTCACAAACTTAATGATCAGACAGTCAAAATATATTCATCTTTTTAATATTATATTCATTCTAGTTTCATTTGTAAAAAGTATATTAATAATTTGTCAGATTATGAAAGTGAACAAAAGTTTTTTTCAAAAATAAATTTTGATTTATAATTAAAAAAATGTTCGATAGTGGTGGAAATTAAAAGGAACATCACTCGCCAACCAAAAAGATTTGCTGATGTCATGATTTCTTCTCACTTTTATGTTGCAATAAGTACATTGCGATAAATTAATATTTGCTAAAGTCTTAATTATTTTTCTAAAATAATTTTATTTTTAGCATATTTTATCAAAATAATTTATAATTTGTCAAAAAATACTGTTAAAATGGTCTAAAACATTTTTGAAATAAAACAAAAATGGATCATAACTCTTTACTTTTTGGCAGCCATTTTCTTTGCTGTCAAAATTTAATAGCCAATAAGATTTAAGAAGGGGTGTTGTTTTTTTCCTTGTTTGATATATTCGGCCATTTTTATTGATTTTTACTTGTAAATAATTCAAGAGAGGGCAGCATCTTACAGAACTTTTTTTAATCTTTAAAATGAGCCCAAAATCATAATTGTAGTATGAAAAGTGACCAATTTAGAGTGACATCAAGCCACTTCATTTTTAAATGAATTGGGCATGCAAAGAGTTAATATTGAAACAGTCGTCCTTAGTTTAAAATTGACTTCCACTGTTTTACCACAGCTCACATTTTATCCTGCTCTTTTTTGTCATATATATATATATATATATATGACAAAAAAGATCTATATAGTTTATATATATATATATATATATATATATATATAAACTATATGTATATTTCTGAGAATCAACTATGAGATTTATAAATATAAATCTTAAATAAAATTTTTCTTTAATTATTTTAAATATTATCTTTTCTAGATGCAACTCAGATATATATGTATATTAACAGAGCTTTTATATATATAAAAGCACAAACCAATATTGTAAATAATTTTGTATTTTTTCTTGAATTATATCTTATTTATTTTGTAATTATTTTTCTTTATATAATTGCATAAATATTCAAAATGGAAGATGCAGTCATTAACTGTCCAAGAATAATTAAAGAGGTGGGAGCATTAGTTTGTTTCATGATTAAAAAGGAATTTTTAAATTAATGTAAAATCTAAAACAAAGCTAATAGATTTTAGTTAGCTATTAACGTTTTTATCAAATCTATTTCCAATCTGGAAATTGATTTTAATTTATTTTTGGACAGTTATTTTGTGATTGCATCTACACTAACAATAGAGAAAAGATTTCTGTAAATTAAAGATTCAATTAAGAGTTAAGAAGTTTAATTAAAACATTATTTGAATAATTCAAAGTTTGTATAAATAGGGCCAAAATTTATTGTGTCAGGGTTTGATCAATCATTGCTAGCCAACCCCTTGTCTGTTTAAATTTTGAGGGGCCTAAGCCACTTTCCCCTCCATCTTCAGCTCCACTCTCTTTGCCATGCAGAGATGTAATTCCTACCACTCAAGAGTGTCCATGACATCAATGCCACCTGCCACATAAGATTCATCAGTACTTCATAGAATCCTGATGCAACCAGTCCAAAGATATTATAATCATATTAACTAATTCTAACTTGTAACTCGTTAAAACTGTTTTCTTCATATTTAATTTTTTAAAACTCGCTAATCAGTGAGTATGTTAATCATTTTATATCAATTCTCTACTATCCAAATTAATGTTACTACAAAACTTTTCATCCAACTCACACTTATTATTATTTTTATAATTTAGTGTGGTTATAATTTATTTTTAATGATATTTTTTATATTTTCACTTAATTTTATTTGTAAATATCAATCAAATCTAGTCTTACGAACTTCTATATCCTACTGTGGAATAGAAAGGAGGGGGGGAATTAATGAGTTTTTGTAAGTTATTTCTAAATATCTTGTAAGATTGGGTTTGTATTTTAAATGAATACATGCTTTTAAATAAATATTTTATCGTAAATTTATACAAAATGTAGAAATACTTTGCAATCTGGGGTGGATATTGGTTTTTGTTAATTTTGTTAATTATTTTGTTGATCATCATCGCCAAAAGGCTGGTGACTTAAATCTATTTTGTTATTCGCACTTTTAAGTGCATGAATTTTAGTTTTTTATATGTTAAACAAAATAATGATTCAAGAAGGGGGAGCAATGCACGCTTCATTAATTATAATTTTAACTTTTGATAAATGATTATCTTACATGGGTCATTATTTTAACTTATCATTACATACTTGTTAAACCATTTAAGGCTTTATTTTAATATTTAAACTCAATGATTTTATATTCTGATAAAAGAGTTGTTAGCATAGGTCACTCGTCATGTTATTAAGCTTTATCCAGAGACATGCATCAGAATGCCTGAGTCATCTCCTCTTCATTTCAGGTCATAAACAGGGTGATGAATGTCCCTGGACCATATATATATATATATATATATATATATATATATATATACTTGTGTAAAGAGAGCCATGCATGTGATAATTCTGGCAAAGTTCAGCCCATTTCAACTCCATCTGAGGACCTTTTGTCAACTGATTTCACAAAATGTGAGGTGGCAAGTCAGATAGACTGTTTTCTTCTGTAATATGATAAAGCACCTAATATTGGATCCACAAATATTCAGCTATTATGCTAGCACCACATTTTCTTATAGTTCATTTTTCTTTTAGCCTGTTTGACAAAATAAACCATAATGATATGTGATAATAAAACGTTTTTTTTTTTTAATATTTTTCGTTGGAGTTTTAGATCCAACTTCTCATGAAGCTGCCCTCCCCTTTAATGAATAAGCCATTGTTTAATAAATAAATATTTTAAGTATATTTTGATCACAATGTATCCTCATTTTAGTGTTGTAAATAAATTCTATAAATGAAAATAAAGTTATGTATCCAATGCCAAGGGCACCCCATTAAAGTTGTCTAAACAGCAAAATTCTATTATTGTCATATCTTTATATGTGTTTTAATGTATAAACATCTACCAATCACCCAGATAAATTTGTTTTTGTGACATTGAATAAAAACCTATTTTAAATATACGTTCAGTATTGTAACTGCCTCACTAAATTGATATCTATTAAAAGAAAATAATTGTATAAAGATTGTCAAAGATTTGTAACCAAAATAATAGTTTAAATTGCTTGACGTTAATTATACATATATAAAATAGTCTTGCATTTTGTCAAAATAAATATTTATAATTTTAAAAACTTAATCCAATTGTTTGAATCTCCTTAATAACATTTATATTTATGTATGTTTTTAACTTATATCTTCTTCTAGTGTCTTTATATAAATAACAAAAGTGACAAATTTATATAATGTTTTACATTGTGATTGAAAGTGGGAAAGATATTTAAATTCTTCAATATTTCGTTTTGTCTTTTAAAAAAATAATGTGAAAGCATTGATAATTATTTATTATTGCATTATTTCAATCTTTCTTTTCTTTGGCAATTAATGATTTGTATCAAAAATAGAATATAGAAATAACTTGATTTTATGTCATGTGTTAAATGAGGAGAATTTTAAGTACTTCATATTTGTTTAGTATCATGTGTTTTTTTTTTTTAAATTTTATTCAACTTTAATATAATACTGTTGGAATTTCAAAAAACATCTTATATGTATTGTATAAAAAGAAGTGTTAGAATATATTTTTTCATAAGCTCTGCCAAAAGAGTGTGGCCAAGCGAAGCAATTCTTGAAAGTTTGGGCACTAAAGTTGACAAAGATGTGCTCCCTTAATATATATAAATATATTTTCATAGGCTTTTAGATGTAAAATGGTTAATTTCACTAAAATCTATTATTGCAAATTGCAATTAGAGCGAAACAGTAATGTATATACACACATATATATATATTATAAAGTTCGGGGGTGAATAGGAGTCTTAACGTATCTGCATTACAGGGCGCCACTAGGCATTTGAACCTAGAAAATTTATATAGTAGGCAGATATGTAAGTTTAAAAAAATAATTTAATTTATTTTGCCTGACCATTAGCCCATTGTCACTAGCTCAGCAGAATAGTAGAGATTAAATAATCATGATATATATTATCAAAATATATTAATATTTTTTTTTAAAAAAAAATAAGCTACTGCCAGTAATTAACACATAAACATTTATTTACACACATATAAATTTTGAATCATTTTTAAAATTTAAGAAATAACATTTATTATTTTTTTTAATATTAACTTTTAATTTAAATTATTATTTTAAAATTTTAAATCATCCACACAGATGAATTTTATATTTATTTTAAGATTGTCGAGTATGAGTAAACTACATAGATTGTATTTGAAAAAAAAATTCTATTCTTTATTTAACCTTAGGCCAAAAGTTTGCAGTCAAAATGATGTCAATCCATCTGATATATTGATGTATTCAATGTAGCATGAAAATACGACAGTACTAATATATATACCACACCATCAGGAATGTACATCTGAACAGCATGGTTAGAGAAGACATTGACTCTTGTCCAATACAGGAATGTTACATCTGTATGGCAAGAAGAACAATAAAAAACTCCATAGGAAGAGACAGCATTTCTCCATCTTACTATTCCCTTCCATAGGCAAAAAGAGATGTGCGGTGTATAATGGAGATCCTGCACATAGCAAACCTCATACTACATCTACTAATTACACCAATATATCCAATCTATTGACCCAATCTAATTATGAAACAAATAACCTAAGATTACCTTCCCCTAATTAATATAACTTTACAAATCTATGTAGCCATTCATGCCCAACTTAAATTTAGCATTTATATAAATTCGCACAGATGGATTTATAAAAGTTTTTTTTTAATGTTGAGCATAGATCGACTACATAAATTACATGCTAAAAAACATTTTAACATAAACATAAATGATCAAAATATAAAGTCATTGATGTAATTGCAGAGGTAATTTACTAGAAACCCAATGGCATTCATCATAAGATGCCACATTGACACCAATAACTAAAAAGACATATGAATAAATACATTTTAGATATTCAACGTAAGATATCATTATTTACCGAATGTCTGTATATTTTAATCTTATATGAAAACAAAAAATGTAATTAAATGTGAATGAATCTATGCAGGCATCTATGCCCAACTTAAATTTAATGCATTTAAAATTTAAACAATAAATATTAATATAAATAAAAAATAATAAAATGGAAATGATTGGTTTTTTTTTTAGAAAACAAATATGTAAAGATTAAACATTTATAATTAATTTGAAACATAAGTCAGATAAAAGTTCCTTTTTAAAATTTAGATTAGCTGATCAAATCTTTAAAGTTCTTAATTACTTTTAGTAAAAATTTTTCCGTTTATATGTTACAGTAGAAAAGTCCAGTTCTTGGTGCCAATTCCCACGATGTCCCCATTGGAAGACCAGTCTGATGTTCTGTAGGTGGCCTTAGCTGGTTCCATTTCGGTATCACAGTCATTTCATTTTTTAAAATAGAGAGAATGACAAATGCATCGTATTTCTCACAAAAATCAAGCTGGAACTGTTATTAATTTCAATATTTTTTTCTTTTATAGTACTTCTCCAGATTCAATGAACATCGTTTCCTGTTGCAATAATTTCCATTATGGTCCAGGCCTTCATTGCTGCTTCTATATTGGACATCTAATTTATTTTTGTATCTTATCTATATCTTTCAACTGACATTTTTTCTATAAGAGCCCCAAGGGCTAGTTTGCTTTTCAATTAATTTATAAAACAATCATTTCCATTTACAAAAATATTTTATCTTTTTCTTGTACTTTTTTCTAAAAAAGTACTTTCAAATACCTTTTTTTTATTTAAAAAAAGAAATAATTTTTCAAGTTTTGCATCTGTGCAAATATATATACGTATACACGTTTAATAACTCTTTAATTTTTTTAGCTTTTATTTACGAACTTAAAAAAAAATTATTTTAATTTTAAATTAATGTAACGGCGTATACCGTTACAATATATATATTGTAAGTGTATGTTGGCAATTTGTATTCATAAATAAATAAAAATTGTTTAACTTAAAAAAAAATTAAGGATGACTGTAATATATAAATTCTTATGACAGAAATAGCTTATTGTAGATATTATAAAGTATTAGTAATATTCATTTCAAGAGTTAGTTTTATATATAAATATAATTATTTTATAATTTTGATTTTAGACAAAGTATCAATATTTTGCTTTCTTCATACTAAAAATAAAAATCCAAGTACATCAACATTTTATTTAAATACATTTCAACTTAATCCTCCCCCTCCACATACACATTTGAATGAGATGTGCATGGAGGCAATTAATGTATATTTGTATATATTTAGAATTTAGTGATAATGTTATGCATGCATTATTATTCTATTCGGAAAGATAAATCTTCATTTTAAACTAATTTTGTTTATTTAAAGGAAAATAATAATAGCATTATCTAAAAGATAGAAGAGTTAAAGGAAATATAATTATTTTCAGACGCATTCAAGTTGTTTATTTATAAGGTAATATATTTTTATTTTTTAAATTTTAAATAATTATTATTTAAAGTTATTGTGTTTAGAAAATTACATCAAAAAGCATTCTAAAATGTTACAGATATGGAAATTTTTACAAAACTCTGATTTAAATTCTAGCATGTGCTTCAAGGATGTATTCTAAGATCGCCATAGATTTTTTTATATTGGTTTCCTGTAAATAGTGATGTAAAATAAAAGGTTTTAATTTTTTGAAATTCTTAAAATTGGATTATTCTTTTTCATTATTTTTACTTTAATGGATAAGGAAGGCGTAATCATCTTTTGGACTGAAGGTCAGATGGAACTCAGAAATCATTTCCTTTGCCAAAGATTCCTGATCAAAATAAGTACCTAAGAAATCATCATGCTTCTTAAGATTCAAAACAATATTATTAACTGCTAGCATACAGGATTTTCAATGATTTGAATAATTTGAAAGTAACATCAATTGTTATCGAAACTTTCGATTTTTTAACTTTTATTTTTTTTAATAAATTTTATCATTAAAATTAATATCTTATATTGCCATACATAATATATTAAATAATATTGGATTTGATTAAATACAATATGAATCCATATAATATGAAATATCTACTTTCATATTTTAAAAGTAAAGCATAGCGTTATTAAAGCTACTATCAAAATACAAAATAGCTGTTTTGGACTGAACATTAATAAAATTTATTGATAGCATATTCATTTTACAACCATTTTTAGTGTTCAAGATTTATTTAAAATTTAGCACTATAAAAAGCTACGAGAATACTTTCTTGTTTGTTAAGAATATTTTTGATGGTTAATACATATAAAATAATATACATAAATTGTAACCCAATATATTGTTTATAAAGTATACATTAATAATATATATGACTAGGCTAAAAGAAAAAAGAAAATTGTTTAGATTTTTATTTATTGAATCTTTTTTCTTCTTATAATTTCAGATTTCATTAAAATACCTCAGTTATGAACTTTGCAATATATACTTTGAAAACGTAAAATTGCATTTCTATTTTATTCGAATTTTATATAATAAATATATCATCTAGATTTCTATTAAGGTTTGTATAAGGATTCTTACTATAAAGACAGAAAAAAAAGCTATTGATGAAAAACCTTTTATTTTATTTTAAGAATAAATTTTTAAGGTACTGTTACTTATTATTTACATTCAATATAGTTTTACTCATATATATATATATATATATATATATATATATATATATATATATATATATGTATGTATTGTTATATATATATATATATATATATATATATAACAAACTAACCAAAGGAAATACATATAAAAACAAAAAAAGACTTATAAATCCAATAAATAATATTATATTTCAACCAGAGGACTGGTTTTCATTAGAAAGAAAAATAATATTATTTATTATTATATAATATTATTTATTGGATTTATAAGTCTTTTTTTGTTTATATATATATATCATTAAAACCAATACAAATATCAATAACAATCAACAATTTCAAACTATTGTCAAGGTAACCTCCATTTAACAATAATGGTGGAATCCTCAGACACTAATGATTGCAACTTGACCACAGAGATTGAAATTATTGATGCAAAGATATATATACACACACTTAACTAAAAATCTTTTCATTGAGAAATAGTGTCAATATCTTTTTCTGATAATATAAAAAGACTAATTAACAATTTAAAATGTAGCTCTAAGATTAAAAATGCTAAAATAAATGACGTCAAAGAAAGGTCAAGCAGAAGTAAAATTTTCTTAGATTTACTCAAGTATTACCATTTAATATATTCATTATAATGCTTAATAATATCTGACTTTTGGCAGAATATTTCTCTTATTCATTATTGCCAATGACTGAATTAAATAGATTTATTTCATTGATGTTACAAAAGATAATCAGACTGCTCAAATATAATCTTATGATCTTTATTTTTATTATTAACATATATTACTGAACTAAGTTATTTATTTTTTATTCTAGTTTTATAAATTTTTACTTTATTTTAAATTTAAACTATTTTAACCATTATATATATAAGTGTAATAATGCTAAAGAGGTTTGTAAGTAATCATTAAAAATCAGTCAACACTTAGACAATCCCAATATCAATAACAATTAACAATTTCAAACTGTTGTCAAGACAACCTCCATTTAACCATAAAGGGATTTCATCTTTATTATTAAAAGAAGAGTGCCTTGACAACAGTTTAAAATTGTTAATTGTTATTGATATTGGGATTGTCTAAGTGTTGACTGGTTCTTAATATATATATATATATATATAATTTATTATAAAATCAGGAATAGTGTAGAGATCTTCAGAAATTATATTTCTATAAGTTATTTCTTTTGTATTATTGATTAAATTATTTAAAGTAATATCATTATTTCATGCTATTTTTTATGACTAAAATAATGATTCCTTTTTAAATCATATATTAAGATAATTCAAAATGAAGACAGGTTAAGAGACAACATAATAGTTTGGGTATTAAAAGAAGAATTTGAGGGATAGTGTAACTCTAAATTATTTATTAACTAATACAAAAAGAGAATTGATTGTGTATATTATTATTATTATTATTATTATTATTATTATTATTATTATTATTATTATTATTATTATTATTATTATTATTATTATTATTATTATTATTATTATTATTATTATTATTATTATTATTATTATTTTATAATAAATTGTATATATGTCAAAGTAATTTGAGATGAAAGAAAAAAGTGAAAGGTTACAAAAATAGAGTAAGGGATAAATATTTTAATTCTGCTGAGCATTCTAAAGTTGTCTTGTTTAAGAAAAATGAATCAAAAAATTAAGGAACCTTTTTAAATTAAAATTTATAATTCTGAAACATTAATTTGTTTAAAAGATCTTTTGATATTAAAAATAATTGAAATGTGATTTGAAATTATGTGAAAGTAGAATAGTATCTACTTATTTTATGTTATAGAATCAGTGCAGTTCTCTAGCTAAAAATCCAAATATAAATTATTCATTCATATTCTGCTATTGCTGCACTACCTTGTAAAGAAGATGAAGTCTGAATTTAATGACACAAGTGGAAGATAACTGACTTCTTACTTGTATGCCAAAAAGTTGTTATATAAATTGAAATTCAGACCAATTGAAACAATAAACATGAAATTAAATCAGGATTGTCATTAAGTTTCTCATAACCATATATGTTTAATTGAATAACCAATAAACATCACATGATCACCATTTCTTATGCTTGCTTATAACTGTTATAAAAACAGGCAAAACTCACTATACATACTACCACTCACAACAAGCTGGAGTAATCAAGGGATGCTAGAAGGCTTGTGCATAAAATCCCTATCTAATGCCTACTCATCCAATATCCCCAGTCTAGTTTCTGGCTTGTGCCTTTGTCAGTGATAAGCCTTGGATCTGAGAGCACTGCACCTAGATCTTAGGATCTAATGCAACCCTCCAGTATTCACATTTTATCTTCACTTAAACACAAAACTATGAGTCTTAAATTGAAAACACCTTAATATTTTCAATTCAAGCCCATCAGCTTATATAATCATATAGGACTGAACTCAGTTCAGTACCTATACATTTTAGTGACTTTGGTTTTTTAATAACCATAGCCACCACTATCCTATTACGCAGGATTGGTTTTAAGCCAATAAACATCACATGATCACCATTTCTTAGCTTGCTGTAAGTGGCAATAGTATAGTGAGTTTTGCATGTTTTAATATGTTTAATTGACATATTAAGAAAGACTAATACAATAATTATTTTAACTTTAAAATTTCTTAAACACAATTATGTAGGAAATTGATCTGAAGTTTGACCTATATAATAATTTTGTGGTGTACAAGTAAGAAGTGGGTTACTTCTTGTTCATGCCATTAAATTCAAACTTTATCTTTGTTTCCAAGGTAGATCTGCTAAAAGAAATGTAATGATGGGATATGAGAAATATTTTATATTTGACTTTTCAGCTAATAATGTACATGGATCCTATTTATTATATATTGTGTTTTGGAATATTTTTGTTTATTAGCAATTTAAGATAATTGCTTTTTGTTTAAACTAGTTTGGATTTGAATTTATACCACTTTTCAGCATACACACAAGAGGTGGTTTACCTTTTGGTAATACCATTAAATTCAGACTTTAATCACTACTGAAAGAAATGTAGTGATGGGGTGTATTAGATATTTTATGTTATTCTGTATTATTTTAAATTTAAGAAATTTATTATGTAGAAAAACCATTGTTAGAAATATTTTAATTTCAGCTAGTAATTTAAATTTAATTGTGAATTGGTATACTTGATTTTTTATATTAACAACTTTAGTTTTTAGCATTTGATATATATATATATATATATATATATATATATATGTAACCCAACTGATTACTATATATATATATATATATATATATATAGTAATCAGTTGGGTTACATAACACACACTAATATAGCGTATGTGAATATATATTTATGTAAAATAAAGGAACAGTAGAAATAAACACAGAATAATTTTTTGTAGATATTTTTCTATATTTCCTAAAATAAAATAAAAAGTAAAGGGTTAAGTAACTCTGGGTTTAAAATAAAATTTCATTATGAAATTAATATTTTAAAAAGGTCTGAATAAATATAAATATTGTATTATTATTATTCTGATATTTTGGCAAACGTAAATTCACTTCCACATAGAATATCTGTCTCAACCCTTTGGCTCTTAAATATAACTGGAAGGCTTGAGAACCGATCTGACTGATTTTGTTCACTTATACATATATACATACCCGCACACACTGCGATATAACTATTGCAAACAGTTTAATTCTTGTGAGCTTGTTTTTAGCCATTAGTAGCTATTTTTGTAAAAATAAATCTGCTAGCTTTCAAATCAAATTTAATTAAACTTTTTTTCTCTTTTACGTTGCTTAAAAGTCTACAATATGTTTAGAATGAATGGTTTTTATTTATAATTTAAAAATGGACATTCATTCATAAAATAAGTAATCGACTTTTTATATATCAATGGAACTATTGTCAATTGCAAAAAAAAAAAAAAAATCGGTTAATTGATTCTGAAGTAATCCAGCAATAATCTAAAAGGATTTTAAATCCAAACTTTTGTTAGCTTTTTCATTAATTTTTATATACAGTCATGTTTTAAAAAAATTTAGACCTAAGTTAATAAGTATTAGTTGTTTTTTACCTTCTCTGTTCAACTTTTTCTTTTAATTAATTCATTAACAAACACATTTTAAAATTATGAATAATATGATTGTTTTTTTTTTGTCTTGCATTGGTGGTCGAGAGGTCAGCGCGACTGCCTTTCAAGCAGTTGCCTGGTTTGCGGGTTCGCGTCGGGTGGTATGACACTTGAACAAAAAAAAGTTTTTTTTTATGTGCAGTATAATTTACTTCATACTAATAATAAACTTATGTTTTATGTATTATTTTTTTAACTTAGGATTTTTTATTTATTTATTTTTTGACTATTTTATACAACATTATGCCCAATAAAAATAAAATTGTAAAAAAGAAAAAAAAATCTTCCTATTCTTTTTTTATATTGATAACATCTTATATATAATTATTTACATATTTACAAATAAATTATAGAGAACATATAATACAGCACATCATAGAGCACACAATTCAATATGTTATTCACTGCCATTAGCAGTGTGGCAAAATAAAAGGAATGGAACAGTTTTGATTTAAATCTATAATTAAGTAATCTATTATTAAGTAATTTATAGTTACACAGAAGCTAAACTCTCCATACAGTAGCACCACTCAGTGCAAGCCAGAGTAATCAATGGATGCAAGTGGGTTTGTGCATAAAATTCCTATCTAGTGCCTACATATCCAATATCCCCAGACTAGTTTCTAGCTTGTGGCTTTCATCAGTGAGCAGCTTTGGATCTGAGGACATTGCAACTAGATCTTAGGATCTAATACAATCCTCCAGCAGCCATCTTTTATCTTATAAACTTTCACTGAGTGACACTACTATATGGAGAGTTGAGCCTCTCTAAACAGCTGTGTAGGCATAAAAATGGTGATCATGTGATGTTTAGTGGTTTAATACCAATCCTGAACAATATAATTATGGTGACTGTGGGTTATTAAGGAACCAAAGACACCAAAATTTATGGATGCTGAACTGAGTTGAGATCTATACAACTATATAAACTAATGATCTTGAATTGAAAACCTTACTGTGTTTTCATTTTTGACTCAAAGCTGTATAGTTATCTCATAAGGTAAAAGATGGTTGCTTAAGGGTTGCATTAGATCCTAAGATATAAGTAGGTAGTAAGGGTTGCATTAGATCCTAAGATATGTAGGTAGTAAATAGATATTTTATGCACAAACCTTCTTGCATCCATCGATAACTCTGGTTTGCATTGGATGGTGCTATTGTCTGGAAAGTTTAGCCTCTGTGTAAACAGCTTGTTCAATCATAAAGAATGGTTATCATGTGATGTTTAGTAATTTAATTTATAGTTAGCTTATGATACTATTATGTTGTGGAATGTTACTCTGAAAACAAATTTATGATATGATAGTGCACAAGAAAATATTAATGCAGCTTTCCAAGAGTTTGTTTATGAAGAATTTGAAAGAATATTGGTATGAGTTAAACCTTTTCTACATTATTTATTTTGAGCTGTTTTATTTTTATTTTCAAATAAAATGGAGCTATATACTTCAAAGTGTATGATGCATTATATGGATAAAAATGTCATATATTTTTGCAGCAGCTGCTTCAGATTAATCATATACTTGTAGAACATAAACGGCTTTAGAACAGCAAAGTAAGGCAAGTTTGAAAGATACTTACATATTAGACCGGCTGTATGCATAGGCAATGCCACAATGCCATATTCTTTTTAATGGGGGGGGGTTTGCAATGATAAAATGCCATTTATGCCATTCTGCTATTGCAAACACTCCCCCCCCCACCACAATGGAAAAAGATATGGCATTCTGCTGTTGCAAATATGAGCAGCATATCTAATACATAAGTACCATTTGAAAAATGTCTAGTATTTCTTTAGGATAATTATTGCATAAAAATATATAAATTCATAATTTAGCATGAATTATTTTTTATGAATTGTACTTATGTATTAAAGAGAAATTTTAACTATGAATAAGGAACACAAAGATTTTTGAACTTGATTAAATCTCAGCAACAGGCAGCATTGTCCATAAAAGCCTACAAGACAAAATTATCTTGCTTAAAGCCACTAAAGAAAATGTAAAGAAGAGATTTGAAAATGCACTTGTATAATAGATTACTATGATTAAAAACTTAATTTCAAAAAACAAATCTGTAGACATGTGGTAGCAAAACAAAAAATAATATTGGAGATAATATGACATTGAAGACTGTATTATTTAGCATTGTAATATACATATTGGTTCTAATGTAATTTACAAAAGATTTAGGACATGAATTTGAGTCCAACTTTGCAGATTGGAAAGAATGCTTTTCTGATTGATAAAAGATGTCAGGATGTTTTAATCACATCCATAAGCTTATTAGAAATAATATCAAATAGAATATTCATAGGTTATAATCAGCAATTATTTAACCTAAAATAGCATTTGCTTTATACACTTTCAGAGTAAGATAAAGCATTTTTAGGCAAAATGCTTTCAATTTTGTGTTAAATATGTCACATCATTAGATTATGTTTTTGACAGATTGACTGTAATGCCAAAACATATGAGTTACCAAAAAAAAATAATGGTAACTTACAGTGAGTATGCAGTTACCATAAAACTAACTTACAAAATTGTAATTCAGCTACAGTTTGAAATTGATTATAAGTAAGGAGAGTAAGAGGAATATTCCTTAAGTCTCTAAAGACTATCAAGACATTAACAACAAAAAATGTGGTTTGAGAAGTAATTGCAAGATGTATGTCTTAATAAACTTTCTTAATTCTGGATTTACATAAATTGCATGCTGCAATGAACAAAGTAATGTGAACTTTGAAATATTCTGACTAGATTTTAAAGATGTGGATAGATGAATATAATTTTTTAATTTAATTGATTTGTTACTGACATAGTTCTGGATGGCAGTTACTCAATATCTATGCTTGGGTAGAATTTATGTAATGAACTGGACTGATATTTCTAATTCAGTAGATCAAATTCAGCTTTAGATTTGATTTGGTATACCACATAATTTGTTAATTTGTTCTCTTTTGCTAACAAAATCAATTTTTGTACTAAAAGAATAGTTGGGGAGGTATAATGATATTTTAATACATATTGTGAAGTGATTGAGAAAAATTAGTTTATTCAATCTTTTTAAGATTGCAAAATTTTTTGATTAATGTCTTCAAGTAGAAGTTATTTATAGAAGGGTATAAATGCATCTGACTTCTTTCTAAAAATAATATGTGGTTGGAGTAATTTGGAATGTTAAATTTGCTCAAACATGGTGATATTGAAGAGATATTTGTACATATTGACCATGAGAAGATATGATAGTAAAAAGATATGCATCTGAAGGTGCAAAAAGTTCTCAAATAAAGTTTGTAATATGTTTTAAAAAAAAAAAATTATGTCAGTATGAATTTAAGTGACTAGCCTTGTAAACATATTTAATTTCACCTTTTTTCACTAATATTTTATAATTAAGATGTCTGAACAACAAAAACTTAGCAACTTTATTTTATAATACATTTACACATTCATTAAACACATTACAATGCAATCTATAAAAAAATATATTTTTTTCTGTGGTTTCAACAACATGCAGTCTTCATCAGAGCTACAATTTTCAAATATATATATCATCATCATCATCATTATCAATCATTATCAATCCACTGCAGGATGAAGGTCTCTCCAAGTTTAATCCATCTTCTCTGATCTTTAGCTTCTCTTCTCCACATCACCCCTACACATTTTCTTATTTCATCCATCCATCTTACATGTGGTCTCCTTCTGGGTCTTTTACAATCTCTTGGAATCCAGTTTAAAATTTCAATTGTCCATCTATTATCATCTCTTCTAGCAATATGTCCAGCCCAACTCCACTTCAATCTTTTAATTTTTTCAATGAGGTCAGTAACACCTGTTTGTTCTCTTACCCATACATTGCGTTTTCGATCTCTTCTTGTTACTCCCAACATACATCTCTCCATACTTCTTTGAGTGGTCTGAAGTCTCTGTATTGATCTTCTATTAAGTGTCCAAGTCTCAGATCCATAAGTAAGAACTGGTAAAACACATTTGTTAAAAACCTTTCTTTTCAAACACATAGGCATATTTCCTTTTAATATCAAGTTATTTCTACCAAAAGCACTCCAACCAAGTTTAATTCTATGATTAATTTCCTCTATTATGTTTCCATCTGTATTAATAATCTGACCAAGGTATTTGTAACTCTTAACTTCTTCTAATTCATCATAATCAATCTTTATTTTCATATTTTGAGCAAATCGATTAAACATTACTTTAGTCTTTTTAACATTTATCTTTAGTCCTACTTAGATCCTACTTTCATCTGATAACTCCTGCAACATTTCCTGCAGCTCGGAAGCATTATTTGCAAAAACCGACTACATCATCTGCGAAATCTAAATGACTTAAATAATCTCCATTTACTTTCACTCCTTTAGTTTCCCATTTTAATCCACAAAATACTTCTTGCAGCACTGCTGTAAAAAGTTTTGGAGATATGGAGTCACCTTGTCTTACACCTTTCTCAATGTTGACTTTCCCAGTATCATTATGTAATCTAATTGTTGCTGTTGCATTTTTATAAATATTCTTTAAAATATGACAATATCCTGGATCTATACCTTGATGATCCAATGCTTTAATCACTGAAGAAATGTTTATAGAATCAAATGCCTTTTCATAATCTACAAATCCAAAACATAATGACAACTCATATTCATTTGTCCTTTCTATAACTTCTCTCAATACTTGAATATGATCTACTGTACTAAAACCACTTTTAAATCCAGCTTGTTCTCTTGGTTGGTGAAAATCCAAGGTTCTCTGTAGACGAGTTGTAATTATCTTGGTAAAAATTTTATATAAAACTGATAAAAGGCTGATAGGTCTGTAATTTCTAATATCTTCTTTATCACCTTTTTTAAATATTAATATTATTACTGCATTCTTCCAATCATCCGGTACATCTTTATCATTTAGACATTTGGTATATAACTTTGCTAATATTTTTTCTGTTTCTTCACCTGCTTCTTTTAATATATCAATTATAATTCCATCATTACCTGGAGCCTTTCCTTTTTTCATACATTTAATTGCATTTCTCACTTCTTCATTTAAAATTCTGGGCAATTCGGAAGATGTAATAGATATAGGAGGTACTTGTTCTTTATTACTATATAATTCTTGATAAAAATCTTCTACCAATTTCATAATGTCATCCCTCTTTTTAGTAATAATTCCATCTTTTTTCCTTGTTGCAGATATAAATTTCCTACCAATACCAAAATGTTGTTTTACATTCTTAAGACTTTTATTTTCTTCTACAGCTTTTCTTTGTTAGTTCACAGTTATACTTTCTTATATCATTTTCAACTCTTTTCCGCACCATTTTACAAAATTCGAGATATTCAATTCTTTTTAATGCATCATTCTTGCATATCTTCATATTCCTTCTTTTCTTCATAAGTTCTCTAGTCTCAGTAGAAATTTTATTAGTCAATTGCTGCTTTTTTCTACCAGCTATCTTTGTTGCAGTTTTTAAAAGTGTATCAGTTATTTTCATATTAATTTCATTCAAATCTGAATCATGTTCAAAATCTACTAATACTTGAAACCGATTTGTAAGTTCTAATTTAAATTCATTAGAATGTTTCTGAAGATTAGGAATATCAACTGTAAATATAGTTTTTCTTAATAATTTTTGTCTCTCTAGTTTTACATTAACATGTATCTTACCCCTTACTAATCGATGATCACTTCCTGTATTAAATTTATTAAGAACATTACAATCTTGAAATATGTATTTCCTGTTAGTCAAAATATAATCCAATTCTGCTGTACCTTCATTTGGATGCTTCCATGTCCATTTCCTTCTAACATTTTTCTCAAAAAAAGAATTCATAATATAAAGTTTTTCCTTCTCTGCAAACTCCACAAGTCTATGTCCTCTCTCATTTCTATTACCATAACCAAAATTACCTACAACACTTTCATCTTTCATTTGTTTACCAATTCTAGCATTAAAATCTCCCATAACAATTTTAAAATGTTGTTTACTCTGATCAAAAGCCTTTTGTACATCCATATAAAAATCTTCTACTACTTCATCACTGTGAGAACTTGTTGGGGCATAAACCTGAATTATCTGCATTTGATATCTGCTATTAAGTTGTATAACTAATCTTGCCACTCTGTCTGATACACCATCAATCTCCACAATATTGTTCTTCCACTTTTTATTTATAATGAATCCTACTCCACTTGTATTTCCAATATTTGTGCCTTTATAATAGAGCATATGTCCACTTTTTAAATCAATTGTCTCTTCACCTTTTCTTCTAACTTCACAAAGTCCAATAATATCCCATTTAATATAAGAGAGTTCTTCTTCTAATTCTTGCAATCTTCCTTCACTTGAAAGTGATCTGCAGTTGTAAGTACCTAAATAAAAAGTCGTCATCAAATGGCAGCCTGGGTCCGCCTCCAGGATATTCTTAGCACCCTCCGCCTTCGGCCACCAACCGCTGCCTTGGTTGGTGACTTTACAGCCTCCTGGGATTAAGGGCCATGCTTTATTTTTGTCTGTCATAATTGTATAATTGGGAAAAATCTTTATCATTTACACAAACATTCATTCTGCCTTATCAGGCACTGAGAAGAAAGACCATGGTGTTTCTTGATCTTAAACTCAGAGGTAAAAAGCCAATAAACTCACCACGCTGGCTAATGCGTGTTGGTGAGCAGCCCATCCATGTTCGTATACTATATGAATAAACATATAGTAATAACAGCTGCAACGACAAGAACGTATGGAGTGGACATTAGGAATTTGCCCTGCTTGGTTCCTTTAAGGCCTCCAAGAGGAATCAAAGGGTCTCCTTTCAGTTAATAGCAAACTCCTTTCTGAAGCCATATATATATATATATATATATATATATATATATATATATATATATATATATATATGGATACTCCTATATATATATATATATATATATATATATATATAAACATTAAAGCCTAAAGCTAAACCAGTCAATAAAATAGGCAAAATTACCCCAAATTTACAATTCAATTGACTAGCCAAAAAATAAACTCTAAAACACAACCAATGGTTTCACTATTACAAGCACTTCTCAAGTGGAAAGAACTACAAAATAACAACATATTCAAGCTAAATATTACCCACAATTCCACTCACTTCTGATACATTCCTAATAATAAAAGAACTTTTAAAGTGTGATAAACAGAGCACAAAAACATTAATTATTCATATAGAATAATTTTCATTATCTGACACAGTTTTTATATTATTTATTTAAAAGAACTTTTAAATAAGTTAATTTCTTCAGAATCATAAATTTTTAATAATAAAGATTCTTTAACTCTTCTTTTAATTTCTTATTAAAAATTTATGATTATGAAGCAATTAACTTGTTTAAAAGTTATTTTAATATTAATGGTGTATGGGAAGTAAGTGGAATTGTGGGTAATGTTTAGTTTAAATATTTTTTATTTTGTAGTTCTTTACACTTGAGAAATCTGTTTATAGCAGTGAAACCATTGGATGTGTTTTAGAGGTTGTTTTTTAGCTAGTCTGGTTGAATTCTGAATGTGTAGTAATTTTGTATATATATATAGTAGAGTTCATGAACTATACTGTACCTAGCTTTATGATTTCAATTATATACTATTTAGAGTAAAATGTAAATAAACAAATGAAAATCTAAATAAATAAAAATCCATTGAAATTTGCAAATTTTAATATTCAGTAACCATTTTTTCTCTCTGAGCCAATCATGTACAAGATACATATATTAATAAAATATCTTCAGTTATTATTGTATTATAAAATTCAGTTTTAAATTAGTTATTGATTTTTGAGATGGAGAGAAAAAATATTAAAATTTATCATGTAGTTCTAAAATTGAGATGCTAATATAAATTACATTAGTAACATAATAAATAGTTCTAGATTATTAGTAAACAATGATCATATATTGTTACTTGGTCACAGTACTCTATTGCCTAGTTATTCTACATGTCTTCAGACCCATTACTTAATACATGCAACATATATGTATATATTTATATAGGGACTTATTTGTGTAGTGCACAGAATAAATATCTGATTATTCCTGTGTTCTAAGGCTCAAACCAGAACTTAGTCAACCCTGATTTTTTTCATGTTATAAACAGTCCTAGGACTTTTTTTAAAAAAAATAATTGGTTTTTAGCTATCTAAAAATTATAAAAATTTATGAATAATACTGCCATTTTTACTATCTATTTTGAAACTGCTGTTAGAAGTGCTTAATCTCTCTTGTGGATTACCTTTTAATTATATGTATATATAACAAATCTAATATAATGAGGATGCTAATAGCTCTAACAAGCTTTTCAATAAATGCCACAAGAGAAAGCATTTAAAATCTCCATTTAAAATTATCCCTACACCAAACCATTTTCAAGCTAATGGCTCTTCAGTGAGATGCTAGGATATTCAAACACTAGATTTAAAATACCAATGCAAATCCAACATTTATCTAATACTTAACTATTAAATAGAAAATCTAAAATTTTTGGACACCTATATGTCTCCAAATCTCTATCTAGGATTATCCCTATTTGGTTTCTCTTCTGGAATTTATATGAAAATCTTGTTTAGAGCTATTAGCATGCTCATTATAAATCTTTGTAGTACAAGCTTAGTATTAAGTCATGTGATTTTTAATAATATAATAAATCTTAATTAAATAAACCTTAATGATGCATAAAAATAATTACCTATAAATATCAAATGAAGTTTCATTTCTTATTCACAATATGGAATATTTTGGAGGACTTTGCATTAATGTAAATTGAACTTGAAATTTTATAACCCCAATTATTTTATATCTAACCAATGAAATCTTAGATTTGTGACATACTACTCTAAGCATGTTACACACTCTGAATAATCCTCTCGACCAATTTTTACATTAATCATCTGATGAGCTAATAGTAAACATATTACTCTAAAACATTTTAATGACTTAGGTTAAGCATACAATAAGAAAAAGAAAATGCCTAATAATGTGGAAAATAGCACTATTAAATGTTACAAACTTAAAGCGATGCTCCACCAGTCTCTTTAATATAATTATGTGGCTTTATATTTAACCTTAATGAAAATATTTAGTACATAACAGTAATTATATTCAATGCAAACAAATAATTCATAATTGATATAATAATTCACCCCCCCCCCAAAAAAAAAAAAAAAACAAGAGAAAGTTAATTATACTAGCAAACAAAAACTTTGCTAGATTATTAAAAAAAAAGTAAAATATGTCGAAAAATATTATGAAAGAAAATACTTTGCGTGATTAGAACAAAAGCAGAGAATAGTATCTACATATATTAAAATAAATCACCCAATTTCTAATTAAATCTCTAGTTGTATTTAAATTACGTACCCCCTATGAGTATGTCCTGGCAGAGAAACCGTAATAGTGGATTTACAATTTAATTTGGGGCAGCGGTAGAGTTATAATTTGGGGTACTTAGTTTAATATATTGACTAGTTTAGTTTTAGCATTTGATATTTCATATATATATATATATATATATATATATATATATATATATATATATATATATATATATATATATATATATATATATATACTAAGTAACACACACAAGCATACTTTGAAGCAATTTATCTTTGAATTTGAAACAAATATTTTTTTAAAAAATTTAAGATGTTTGCAAGCAATAAAAAAGAATTAAATGTACTTTTTAAAAAATTTGACTGACTTTTTAATATTGTTATCATTCATCCTGAGTTTTTCAAAATCGTTTTAATATAAGATTGATGTAAAGTTTTGCTTGAGCAATGCTCTAGAGACTCCAATTTCTGCTCATCTAATAAACATGCAATAAACACTTTATCACCAAGGTCAATTTTTTATTCTCATAATTTAATATTTTTCAATTTTTGTTGCTTTTTTATCTCTTAGGAATACTTATATAATTTGCAAAACAAGAAATTGAACCTATTTTGATTATAGCTTAAGAAAATTGCGGTCTCTTAAGAATATTTATATAAGTTTAAAATCAGATGCTGAGCTTATTTTGATCACATTTAAAAAAAATGAAGTAAAAATTCATTTACATTGTGTTAATTGTTAGGATTTGAACACAGACTTTCAAGTACCCTTCAGCTATAGACTCTATCTCATAAATCAATACACACAATCACGTACATGTGAAAAAGATAAATGATCTCCAATAAATGTATTTCGTGGTGAACCAGCACTCATTAGTTGGTACAGATCATTATCTCCCCCCTATATATATAATGGGATCTGTTCATATTAAGATAGAAAATTTTCAAACTTTAACGGATAGGCTTCAATCTATGTCCACTTTCCAACTCATCAGCCATCTATACCTTTGAAAATCTGATGATGGAATGCCAAAATACTTTCTTGATGCCAATATTATTATGATGTTTATGTTGATCTTAAGTCACTCTGACCCCTCATGCATAGAATTTGTCCATTTAAATACACAGAAGAAGAATGGGCAAGATACAGGCTGAATCTGTAATATTAGAATACAAGTATAATTTAATATACTTGGAAATTAGATGTATATTGGAGATCATTTATCTTCTTCACATGTGTGTTGTCATGTGTATTGGTTGTATGAGATAGAGTCGCTAGCGAAAAGATGTTTGAAAGTCTGTGTTCAAATCCTCTACAATTACGTTTAATTTCCAAGAATATTATTAAATTATGCTTGTATTCTAAATTGCTTTAGTAAAAAAACCTATAAAAGTACTCTTAAATAATTACACATGCGGCTTGATGGTGTTTTTTTTATTTTAATAAAACAAAAATAGTTTTTGTTTGTACGTAGAGATTAATTTTATATTGGTTTATCTCTCTATCTCCATAAAACATAATTCTCCTAAAATATTTCTAACCCTAATATCAAATAAATTCACCGTTCTGAATGGTTTTTTTTTTTGTTATTAATGCAATATTTTTAAAAGCAATGTTAATTATTTATTCTACAATTTCCACTTACTGTATTTAAGATACGAAATCAAATTTTGAAAAATATTAATATAACTTGCATAATTTATTAAGTAACTTTTAGTGTATGGCACTCATAAATATAATATACATTTGAGAAAACAATATTTATTTTCCTTTAATCGTTTTACATTATCTTCTTTCTTTATTTGCCTTACATAAAATAATATTTTATTATTCTAATGTGACAATCATACACTCTCTTGTTTTCATGCTTTTTTTTTAAATTGAGATTTTTCTATCTTATTGTTCATAGGGTTAGCAATCTTTTTGAGTGATTCTGAAATAATTAGATATGGAGTTCCTCAAGGTTCAGTCCTGGGTCCAATGTTATCTACTGTTTATATTAATGATTTGCTTGATCTTTCTCTTCATTCTAACATTTTTTTTTTGCAGATGATACTGCTTTGGTTATTTCAGCAATTTCATATAGTATACTTGAGAAATTTGTGAATGAAGATTTATTTAAAATTACACAATGGATGAACAGTAATAGATTACTGCTAAATATTAATAAGTGTAATTACATAATATATTCTCTTAAAAATCGTCCAGCAAAAGACTTTTAAATTCAATTGTGAATCAAACTTCTTGTCAGAAAATTTCCAGGACTTCAACAATTTCTTACCTTGGCTTGGTTTTGGATGAGTATTTACATTGGGATAAGCATATTTTTTGGCTTCAAGTAAAATTAAGAAAACTTAATTTTTTTTTTTTTATAGATTAAGAGATTGTTTGAATAAATCTGTCCTATTAAGTATATATAAACAAATTTTCTGGAGCAGACTTTGTTATGGTATAACATTATAGGGTGGCACTGCAGCATATTTTTTGAAGTCTCTTTGCAAACACTACAGAATTTTACATCAATAATTATTTTGTTTAAACCTTTGGATTTGTCAAGATTTGAATTATATAAGTGTGCTGGAGTTTTAACTATTCATCGATTATTTTTAGTGAATATTTTGTGTTATTATATTAAATACAAAGAAATGAATAAAAATAATTCTTCATCAATAATGGTGACTAGATCAAATGATTTTGATTTATTATTTGAACCAGCATATTTTAAAATTCATTGTCAGATATCAGAAATGTTATCTTGGTCCAAGATTTTATAATATTTTTATAAGAAATATTGGATTTAATGTTAATGACCTATCAAGGAAAACTTTGAGAAAATTCATTATGGACTGAATTATAATTGATGATAATGAAAAACTTTTTATTTCTATTTAATTATTTTATTATATATTAATGTTTTTTATTTTATTTGTATATGTACTTTTGTTAAGCTCCATGCGTGATTTTTTATCACAAGGAGATTACATGTTTATTAAATTAAATTAAATTATTATTATTATTATTATTATTATTATTATTATTATTATTATTATTATTATTATTATTATTATTATTATTATTATTATTATTATTATTATTATTATTATTATTATTATTATTATTATTATTATTATTATTATTATTATTATTATTATTATTATTATTATTAAGATAAATGATCTCCAATATACATATTTCATGCTGAAACCAGCACTCATCAGTTGTCTGTATCATCATCTACCACACACATATATAATCAATACTCAGTTTATATTAAGATAACAAATCTACATACTTCAATGGATAGGCTACAATCTTCTTGGACTCTCCAACTCTTCAGCCATCCATATCAATGAAAATCTGATGATGGAATATTTAAATCTCTTGATGATGCCAATATTATAGCCATGTCCATATTCACCTTAAGTCAATCTGACCTTTCATATGTAGGACCTTAATATGTTTATTTAAATACACTGAAGAGGGATGGGCAGAATACAGACTGAATATATAATATTGAAATACAAGTATAATGTATTTAATTAATTACACCTGGATTGAGTACATACATACATTATACCTATGTTTCAGTATTATATATATATCAGAAAGAAATCAAGTCATATGTCACATGACCTAATTTAACAAGCTTGTATTACAAATGTTATATATAGAGCTCACAAATAAGCTCTTAACAAGCTCTGCAGAATATCCCAACCCCACCCCAGTTTCTGCAAAGCTTGTTAAGAGTTTATTTGTGAGCTCTCTCTCTCTCTCTCTCTCTCTCCAAACATATATTGAAAATCAAGAAAATATTAAACTGATTTCTATACAATGAGATGACTGGAAAAGAGAAATAAACAAGGCATTACATATTATTAATAATAATGATGCCACTAGTGAGTGATCAAACAATAATGGTTTGAAAGTTTGTGATGATGTTAGTTAATGGAGTTGTAACTATATCTTGATCCAAATGAGTATTTATTGGAAAATTTAGAATTTGAATACTAATGAGTCAGTCCCAATAAATAAATAAAATGTCCAAATTAGCTTATAACAATTAAACGCCATGAGTTAATGCTGAAAATGCATTAACTTTTAATAATACCTGCAGTTAAATATTTAATTTTGTCTTGTCAACAAATATATACTTACTTATTCACAATTATATATATAAACTTTTGAAATGATACAAATTTCCAAATACTGTTTATATTAATATGGCATTCTTTGTCAGATTGCAAATAATACTTGGTTTTAAAAATGTTGCAAGAGTTATTAAATAATGGTAAGAAAGTAGGATTACAAAATGAATGTTGAAAAGACTAAAGTAATGTTCAATGGAATATCTCAGAAGAACACAAAGCTTGATCATAATGCATTAGAAAATGTTAACTACAACTTATAACTTGACCAGATTATTAATACAGATGGAAATAATATATAAAATTATTCCACAATGGTTGTATCATTTTATGTCACAATCACTCTAACTGGTAAGTGAAAACCATCCATGAGAAAAGTGTTATTTTCTGATATGATTATGACTCCAAATGGGTATTTAAAATAAGTAAAACAAAGATAATTTGAAAATATTTATTCAAACTTGAACTTTTACTGCATATTTTTGATGTGTTCCCTAAAAATCAGTTTGCTACATATTTTGGATATATAAAAAGTTTTTCTTTGCAACTAAAATCATTTGGGTGCATTCTTATAAAATAAATTTGATTTTTTATGCATTTTTTACAAAAAATATTATAATATTTGTATAAAAAAGTAGAGAAATGTAATGATAGACTACAAAGAAAATGAAAAATAAAATTACTTACTTTTAAAGTACAACTGGTATAATATATTCCTGATATAAAACAAGAAGCATAAATTCTTACATAGCATGAACAAAATGAATACTAATTATTTTTTGCAAAATCTAAATACACATAAAAATTAACTGATGGAAACATCTACCCAGGGCATAAAATTTTAGGAAATCAAGGCATATAAAAATTTTGTGCAGCATGAAATACTACTTGAATGGAGGGTTTTTGGTAGAAATAACTTGATATTAAAAAAAGTATGATTGTCTATTTAATAAGATTTTTAATATATGTCTTCTAATTTTTACTTATGGATCTGATATTTGAATACTTAACAAAACAGATATTCCAAGACTTCAGACTACACACCAAAATATCAGATAGCAAGAAAGAATGAAATATTAAAGACACAGATAATAAAAAAAACAAGTTCAAACAAGAAACTGAAATGGAACTGGTCTGGATTTATTGCTAGAGACAATAATAAATTGAAAATTGAAGTTTTAATTTGAATCCCAAGAGATTATAAAAGATCTAGAAAAAAGAACATGTGAAATAGATGGCTGAAATAAGCAAGTTTTCTGGTGTGATTTGGATAACAAAAGCTATAGATTGATATAACTAGATTAAAGTTAGAGAGGATTTCACCTGTAGTGGATCAATAATTATTGAAAATGTCAATGATGGTGATGTGTTCATAAAAAATTATTCTTATATTTGTGGAAAAGAATGTTTCATTATTCTTCCTACTTGAAACAATGGTCTTTCTTTAAAAATAAATTTATAAATTTTATAATTATTTCATCCTTTTCATTATGTTCAAAATTAATGATAATAAATTTGTAAAAAAAAAGATTTATATTACTCCAAAATAGAATTCAAACTGTAGTCATATATATAAAAATTGTTTTACAAAGTATGCCTCACTGTAACTAGAAAGATTAAAACCACTAAACATCACATGATCACCATTTCTTATGCTGGCTCATAACTGTTATTAAAACAGGCAAAACTCTCCATACAGTAGTGCCACTCAGTGCAAGCCAGAGTAATCAATAGATGCCAGAAAGCTTGTGCATAAAATCCCTATATAGTGCATATCCTCAGACTAGTTTTTGGCTTGAGGCCTTCATCAGTGAGGAGATATGGACCTGAGAACACTGCACTTAGATCTTAGGATCTAATGCAACTCTCCAGCAGCCATCTTTTATCTCCCTTTAACTACAAAAGTATGAGAATAAAATTGAAAACACAATAATATTTTCAATATAAGCTCATTAGCTTATATAGTCATATGGATCTGAACCCAGTTCAGCATTCAAGCATTTTGGGGTCTTTGGTTCTTTAAGAACCATAGCCACCACTATCCTATTAGGCAGGATTGATATTAAACCACTAAACATCACATGATCACTATTCTCATGCTTGCTCATAACTGTTATTAAAACAGGCAAAACTCTCCATACAGTAGTGCCACTCAGTTCAATCCAGAGTAATCAATGAATGCCAGAAGACTTGTGCATAAAATTTTTATCTAGTGCCTACTCATCCAATATCCCCAGACTAGTTTCTGGCTTGTTGCCTTCATCAATGAGAAACCTTGAATCTGAGTAGACACTAGAGATGGATTTTTATGCACAAGCCTTCTGGCATTCATTGTTACTCTGGCTTGCACTGAGTGGCACTAATGTATGGAGAGTTTTGCCTGTTTTTGTAACTGTTATGAGAAAGCATAAAAAATGCTGATCATGTAATGTTTCATGGTTTAATGCCAATCCACCTTAATAGGATAGTGGTGGTTATGGATATTAAAGAACCAAAGACACCAATATGCTTGGGTACTGAACTGAGTTCAGCCCATGACTATATAAGTTAATAAGCTTAGATTGAAAATATTGGTGTTTTCAATTTTATTCTTCATCATTTCATGGTTAAGTAGAGATAAAAGATGGCTGCTGGAGAGTTGCATTTAATCCTAAGATCTAAGTGCAGTGCTCTCAGATCCAAGGCTCCTCACTGATGAAGACCACAAGCCAGAAACTAGTCTGGGGATATTGAATGAATGGGTACTAGATAGGAAATTTTATGCACAAGCCTTCTGACATCCATTGATTACTCTGGCTTGCATTGAGTGGCACTACTGTGTGGAGAGTTTTGCCTGTTTCAAACTAGAGGGGTTCACAATGCAAGGTTTAATATTACATAAGTATATACAAATGATTCAAATACATAATATTAATAAATCCAGTATTTCAAATTACATAGATAGAAAAAGGAAGTGAAAAATGTACTTTTAACATCACAGAGGTAATACTCTCATCCAGTAAGTGTAAAGAATGTTGATCATGTGATCATTGATGATTTAATACTTTTAACATCATTGTCCCAATGATTAGAAACTCAAATAAATATGAAGATGATCATTTACACATTTTACAAATTATAGAGATGAATAATTCAACAATTATTATTAATAAAGATGAAATGCATGTCCATGCCACATATTTTAATACTTTTTATGATAAAATAACAACTAGTCAAATATGTAATATTTAAATATTTTTATTTATTCTTTTTTCTAACACAAAAAATAGTTCATAGACATTGGTTTATATAAATGAATTTGAGTTTGAAAATAATATTGTCAATCTTATTTTCTCAAACACACTATCTTGTGGCTGGGGTGATAATATCCTTGCCATTTTAACATCACTGTTTAACAGTGTTAGTGAGAACAGATGATTCATCATTATTATCATTGTCAAACATTATCAATCCACTGTTGTATGAAGGTTTTTTTCAAGTTCCATCAATCTTCTCTGATCTCTAGCCCTCTTTTCCAAATCACCCCTGCACACTTTCTTATTTCATCCATCCATCTCATATGTGGTCTCTTTCTGGGTCTTTTACAATTACCTTTATATAATTTTATTCTAAACACTACTAGTAAAATTTATTGATTATTAAAAGATAGTTCAGTAATATTGAAAACATTCAGAAGATTTGCCATTACTAGTTAGAAATGCAGAATTTTATGGAGAAAGAGAAAACTTAATAGCTGTAAATAGTTCTAATGTAAAACAAGTTATTTTATAATGTTTATTTTTCAACATAATTTTTATTGATACTATTAAATTTGTTCTATTAATTTATCAGTTCATAAAATTAAAGACATGGAAGTTCTTCAACCATAGTTGCTAACTCTTTTTAAATTTCTTCATCTATCTTTTGTTAACTGTATTCATATTAAGAATAGATTTTCTAGAAAGTATTTATTTTCATAAAACGTACACATTAATATATCACACTTTTGATAATAAGTTCTTGATAATAAATTTTTATTTTGACATGTTTGCTATTGGTGGAACTTTAATGTTTTTTTTTTCAAATCAGTGATTGTAGCGCCTCTACAACTGTCTTTCTACCTTTTATCATCCAGTAAATGACTTATGTGATCAAGTCGAAATGTTGGTATATCAATATTTAAAATATTTTAACACAGATGAACCCGCAAAATATGTCTTTTATATATCCAACCGGTGAAAATCTTTATATCAACATATATTTATCCATTTATTTGATTGTGTTATTACAATAATCTTTAAATTGATTTTTTAATTGATGAATTCAGAAATTAAATATTCCTTTTTTTTATTTTTTTAAATCTAACATATAAATTTTTAATAAAAAAATATAGATAGTTTAATTATAAAAAAAATATCAAAAAGGAATATTTAGAGATTCCAACCAGAAGATAAAGTGATTAGTAAATTATTCAATTTCACCACGTCAGTCATAAATTCTAAAGTTATTAACTATGTGACTCACAGTTTGTGTTTTTCACATTTATATTGGCCTGTAATGAAGTATATTAATTATTTTTATTAGTGAGTTATTAGACTGAGAGGTTTTCCAATAATAAACAAAATTTATGTAGTGTAATTTTTACTACACCACTCTCATGCAAGGTACAAATCAGTCCCTATCCTGCATGAGAGGGGTGTAATAAAATTTACCCTACAGAAATATTATTCAGTATTCACCAGTAGTTTTAAATGCAATTTAGAAATACAATGATTATGTATTATTTTGATCTGTTGATGAAACTTTAATTGTGTCTAAAAAATCCAATCCAGTAAGTTTTATCTTAGAATTTTAAAAAAATTAGTTGACATATCATAAAAAATCCATTTTTACACCAAAATTCTTTGATTGTAGATCTTGAATGCTGATAAATCTTATCTGTTTAACAGTTTTTATACATTTTCTGTGAGGAAACTTGTTTTATGATATAAAATGAAAAAATATATAAAAGAAAAATAAAACGTTGCCAAGTAATGAACTTGAGGGTACAAGTAATATTTCATAAGGTAATACTTGACTGAGTATCCAGAAGTTTAATGTGGAAACTGTTTTTCCACACTGGGCATACTATTCAACAGCAGAATATGAAAGTAGTAAGAAAGCTGTCTCTAAAGTCCTTGTATCACAATCTTAAATTCTGACATTTTATATAATCATTTCACTTATTCTATTTTAAATATTGTTAGAGAAAGGCTTTAACCTTTATTGCATGCACCTTGAACATTTATAATAGTCAAATGATGTCTTTTTTTGACTATAGAGAGACCTCTTAAACCTTGACCCAAAATAGTAACTTTATGAAGAACAGCAATGTTATCTTTAACATAAATTTCCATGTATATAGACCAATATGAAACATCTTGATTTGGGAGTGTGAAGCTATTAGTCTTTTTACTTTTAAGTCCACTATTTCCATTACAAATTAACCTTCATGAAGTCTTGTGATTTACATTGAGTTAATATTATGATCTTTATTCTGGAAATATATAAATGAATGTAAAGTTGTAATTATTTATTAAGCACACAGGAAGTAAATAAATACTTTTAGAGAATGGAAATAATGAATTTAAAAAATGAAGAGAGTAACAGCTTCACACTCCCCAATTAAGATGCTTCAGATTGGCCTATATAAGTGGGAAGATAAGGCTGCTATTTTTATCTTGATAAAGTCACTATTTTATGAGAGGTTTGAGAGTGTCCTCTATAGTGAAAAAAGACATCACATGACCATTGTAAAAGGTCAAGGCACAAATGATAAATATTACCTTTCTCTAAAGGCATTTACATACTTCCTATCATTTAATAAATAATCACAACATCACATTAGTTTATATATTACTCCATTTTAATAAAATGTATTTCAGTAATTATAATATATTTTTATATTCCCTGCTCTGTTGTTATTCATAAGATCTAAATAAAATGGCAAAAGCTCCCTCCATACAGTAGTGCCACCCTGTGCTAACCAGAATAATCAATAGATGCCAGAAGCTTGTGCATAAAATCCCTATCTAGTGCCTACTCCTCCAATATCCCCAGACTAGTTTCTGGTTTGTGGCCTTCGTCAGTGAGGAGCCTTGGATCTGAGAGCACTGCATCTAGATCTTAGGATCTAATGCAACCCTCCAGCAGCCACCTTTTAACTCTACTTAACTACAAAACTATGGGATTAAAAATATTATAATATTTTCAATCTAAGCTCAATAGCTTATATAGTGATATGGGTCTGAACTCAGTTCAGCACCCATACATTTTGGTGCAGTGCTCTCAGATCCAAGGCTCCTCACTGACGAAGGCCACAAGCCAGAAACTAGTCTGGGGATATTGGATGAGTAGGCACTAGATAGGTATTTTATGCACAAGCCTTCTGGCATCCATTGATTACTCTGGTTGGCACAGGGGGGCACTACTGTATGGAGAGAGTTTTGCCTTGTTTAATAACAATTATGTGCTAGTATAAGAGATAATGATCATGTGATGTTTAATGGTTTAAGATCTAAATAAAACAACATAACGTCTTTTCTTTTTTCATTCTTTTTATTTTTCTTTCTTTCTATACAATTTGTTCATAGTATTTTACAACAATCTACACTTAAAAATTAAACGTTCAGTATTCTCCCTTTAATTTTTACATTTACAGTCAAAAATATTAGTCCATTTTTGGCTTCTTTCTTTGATTGTTCTTCATATGGACTGTCCTAACATCTGTTAATAAATATAGAAAAGCTGAGGTTTGTATTTTAGTTACTTTTATTAATAAGTGATTCATTATTATTTTTTTTTAAAGTGTCATAGTATCGGCCGGAACGCGAACCCGCAATCCTGGAAACTGCCTGCAAGTGCAAGGCGGTCGCGCTGACCTCTCGACCACCAATGCAAGACAAATTGATTCATTATTTTATGGTGTAATTCTATATTTGATGCAAAGAATAACTTTGTGCTAACGGAAAGTCTAACACTGGAAAATAATCACCAGTAATTATTAAGTTTATTCTTTATTGCCTAATTATTTAACCATATTTTTTTCTAGACAACAATCATTTCTTATCTTTCCGTATACATTTAAGCACATGTGTTTATAGACAACAATCGTTTTTTAATTTTGCCTAAATGTTTTTTTTATAACTTAATCTAAAAACTTGACTATTGATTAAATTGTCTTCTAAATTCCAGAATAAAAAATTGTTTCTCAGTATATTTCATATATAACATTGCAAAGACAATTTTAAATTAAAGTGTTAAACAACTATTCAGTAAAGTTCTTATGAATTTTGGAAGAACAAATCTTTTTTTCTATTGGCGTAATAACAAATCTATTCTGACTTTCGTAATGCCATAAATAATAATAGGCTCATTGCTTGACCTAATAATTTAAAAGTTATGCAGAAATTAACGATTAAAAATTAGGAATTAATAAACTTGCTTTCCAATACATTTTTTAACACATAGAGTATGATTTATTATAAAATTGTAGTTCAAAAACTTTTTTAATATTCACTGTATGTTAATACAAAGTTTTACGAATGCATTCGAATTTGAGAACAGTAGTTTTGTGTATCATTTAAAGTAAAAGCCTAATCCCCTGATTTTCTAATTAGATATCTTTTCTCAATCCAATACAATGTGCATTTAATTTAAGTTAGTGCAATTTTAAATTTACTGTAAACAAATTATTATATTTTCAAATTAAATCTTAACATTTATATGTAATAAAAAAATTATATTGAGACGTCACAACAGTTGTAAATTAAGTTCTCTTTTCGTCTAATAGTAATCAACTGAATAGAACGATTTCCATTTTTGTAAACATAAAAGGAACAAAACGTACTGCTGTTATTTAACATGTAAATAATTATCGAAGGCATTTTATATTAATGAGACTTTTATTGCTTGTCAAAAGTTAATAACCATGCTTTATAAAATAAATTGCTCCCAACAGTGACGGAAAGATGAAAAAAAGCTTTACTGAAATGTTAAGGATTATGAATATGAATATGGCTACTCAAATCAGTTGTTATTTTTGTGTTTTATCACGTTTTTATATGAAGACATTAATATTTAAAACTATAAAAGTAAATACGACTTTAATAGCAGACCACCTTGCCATCTACATCGTTTTTTTTTTTTTTATGTGTCAAATGCGTTGACCGGAAAGCGAACCCGGGTCAGCTGCTTGGAAGATAGCTATGTTAACCACTAGGCCACCAACGCCTGACAACATCTACATAGTTATTAAGCTATAAAAAAGAGATATTAAAAAGGCTTAAATCTATCATAAGCATTTTATCTGCCAAAAAGAAAAGATGATTTGAATATGCAAATACGTATATAATATTTATATTTTAAGCTAGATGTAATTAGAGGAATTTGAACCCAGACTCTCATACTTCCTTTAGTCATGCACTCGATCTTATACAATCGACACAAATGTTCTCATACATGTGAAAAAGATTAATCATTTCGAATATATATATTTCAGATCAATTGATGAATGCTGGTTCAGCACGAAATATGTATAATGGCTATTATTTATCTTTTTCACATATGCAGCGATTATATAAGATGGAGTGCATGACTAAGAGAGTGTGAAAATATGAGTTCAAATCCCCTTTAATTAAAAAATTTTGTTTTTAAATTTTCAACACAAATGGACAATTATAAATTCAGAAAACTTTTAATAAAATGTAATTAATAATTGCTATAAATAAAGTTTTAAATCAAACCAGCGACTGAAATAGATACTAAAATATGTAATAAAAATAAGTCTTTAGTGTATAAAAAAGAGCGACCATAAAAAAATAAAAGTTTTTATTATCAGCTTAATCAGGAAATAAAAGTGTATAAAAATCTGCTCTTATTAGAAAATGAATGTTAAAGGAACTAAGATGACATCAAGCGAAACTCATCATAATCATAAATATAAATTAAAAGTTTCAAAAAAATTTATGATTATTGCAGATAGTATTCATAAATTCTTACCGCCACATAAATTGATATGGGGAGAAATAAATTAGATAGTGAATAAATATGCTAAATGCTTAGTTTCTGGATCACTTGGAATGTTTAGAGTGATACTCATAAAGTGTGAGTATATTAATTTTATTTAATGACGTTAACTGTTTATATTTCTTCTACATGTACAAAATGTAATAAATATAATAGGGGCACTTATATTTGGAGCACTGTCTATGATATTCATTTTCCAGTTCTCAGACAGGTTTTTACTCAGAGGAGTTTTAGATATTCAAATTTTATGTAAATGTAAAAATACAATTTTTGTTGTAACAGAGAAGTATTGATATAAAAAATGTTTGAATTTTATTTATACTAAATCTTTAACGTTTTGATATATATTGTTATTAGCAATGATAAAAGGAACACGTTAAGCATTGTTAGCCGATAGGTCAGCGCAGCCGCCTTGCAAGCAAGTAGTTGGTTGCAGACAGTTATTGCAGGTTCGCCTCTGAATGACGCTATGACATATAAAAAAAAAAGGAACATGATGTATATTCAAAAAATTCACAGAAAATGTAAATAAAAAATGAGTTATTTTAAATATCATAAAACACTATTCAAGGCTGTTATTATTTACCAATTATTAGGCCAACAAAGTGTTTTGAGAAAGCTATAAATCCACTTTGATCAAAATTATTTTGGAAAAACAAGGTCGTAGTCATCAGTATTGCTAAAATTCAAATGCCAAAGCTTTTAAATGGTCTAGGTTTGCACTCAGTCTCAGCTCTATATCTCCAGAGATCTATATCTTTTCTTCATGTAACTTGTCTAAAGCTTGCTCAGTTATCTCTTCCTTTGGTTATTGATCCTACAGATATGCCACTTCCATTTTCAAGTTATTGGATTGCTGATTTATGAAAGTCAGTTATTAAGTCAATATCCTCAGTTCAAGTTACGCTTGATGGGAAATTGACATTCTGGGATGTTTATAAATTAAAAATTCCACATTATACTCCTCTTTTGACTTCATTAGGTGTTTCAAATAAAGTTCTCTTGTGTAAAATGAAACTTCTTTTCATTGAAGCAAGACATGTTGATTTTGTACTTAAACTGAATTTAAATGCTCTCCCAACAAGTTATTTTTTAGTAACCAGCAGAGGCTTCATTAGGATTTCATCTCAGTATCAGTTATGTAGATTATATGATGAGACAATACTCCATATTTTCTATATTTGTCCTGCTCTTATGTCGACTAGGGACTTTATTGTTGCGAATGTCTCTCTGGATCAGGGATGCTCTTTTTGTCTCTAATACTCTCAAGGAGGGGTCTTTTGCAGCAATAAGATTATCTATCTTTATAACAGTTTCTTTATGGTTGACGCATTGCAGGCTCATCTTTGGTCATTCTCAGGACTCGGCTCTAACTGTCTTTATCAAGCTTCTTGACCAAGTCAAGCAGTGAGACTCTCTGCTTTCACCTGTAAGTCTACCTGATGATACTTGGATGAAAGTTTTATTTTCCTCTTAATCTTATTAAGATACCCTTTTCTCTGCATTGACTTTTTCAAGTTTCATTCTGAATGCTATGTAATTTTTTATAAAGTTTAACTGTATATTACTATGTTACTATGTTTAATAAATTTATTTTAAAACAATAAAACACTATTGCAAATATCTACATTGCAGCAAATTTACTTTTGCATCAATTAATTATAAAAACAGCAATAATTAAAAAAAAATTGTCAAATATATTAATTATATGAGATTTATATGTTTGTAAATTTTATACTGATATACTTGATACTAAAAGTAAATATGCCTATGTGTTTGAAAAAGAAGGTTTTTAATAAATGTGTTTTACCAGTTTTTATTAATGAATCTGAGACTTGGACACTTAATAGAAGAGCAATATAAAGATGTCAGACCACTCAAAGAAGTTTGGAGAGATGCATGTTAAGAGTAACAAGAAGAGATTGAAAATGCAATGTATGGGTAACAGAACAAACAGGTGTTACTGTTCTAATTGAAAAAATTAAAAGACTGAAGTGGAGTTGGGCTGGAAATATTGCTAGAAGAGATGATAATAGATGGACAATTGAATCAAACTGGATTCCAAGAGATTGTAAAAAACCCAGAAAGAGACCACATGTTAGATGGATGGATGAAATAAGAAAGTGTGCAGGGGTGATGTGGAAAAGAGAAGCTAAAGATCAGAGAAAATGGATTGAACTTGGAGAGACCTTCATCCTGCAGTGGATTGATAATTGTTGATGATGATGATACTCATATGCCTACATTCTATTTTATCTTTAGGTGAATCTTCAAATGCTGATTTGATATCATGAAATAATTGATAATGGAGTGACTAACACTAAATTTAAGAAAAGGGATTTATTATAATACTACTATGTAATTATAAATTCAATGTATAATCTAAAACGTCATTCCAGTTTCATTGACTAGATATTTTTTGATATTTTAGTAAATATTTATCTTTTCAATTCTATCATCAGATTTTCAATTGGATGGACGGTTGAAGAGTTGGAGTGTGTAGTAGATTGGAGCCTGTCCATTAAAGTATGAAGATTGTCTATCTTAATATATATATATCTGAGCACTTATAGTATATATGTGTGGGAGATGATAATCTGGACCAACTGATGATTGCTGGTTTAGCATGAAATATGCATATTGGTGATTATTTATCTTTTCAGCATATATGTGCTTGAGTGCATCAGTGTTATTAGATAGAGTGGAGAGTGATGGGTTGTCTGAAAGTCTGTGCTCGTATATCCTATTTATTACATATATAGACACAGGTATATATTAAACCTGGGTTTCAGATATTATTTTGTTTTAGAAAATGGATGGGAGGGGGGGGGATACGGATAATTCTAAGTTTCAAGATTTATTTTGATTTCTCATAATACTACCTAATATTCACTTACAAATTAATTTATGCATAATTTCAAACAATCTCTTCTTATTTGTAACTGACGGATTGGTTTGGAATTTTTAGTCTCTTTATTTGTCTTTAAAATTTAATTTTTTTTTTATTTGCGTTTTAAAAAATGAAGAGAGGAAGAGGGAAATATGGTCAAGTGTAGAAGTGTTATGAAAACAATAATTGTCAGATATATTTAATACAAATTGTAATTATAACATTATACACTTTAATTCAGAATAATGTAATTATAAATATATGATAACCAGTGTTGAGAAAAGCTTTCATAAATTACCACAATTTATGAAAGCGTTTGTCACTACCGTTATCAGATATTTATAAATACAAATTATAAATAAAACAATACAAATAAAAATGAGTTGGATGCCTTTGAAACAACAATAATTAATTAAACAAATGTTAAAATAAAATTTATTTCTTACTTATTTGGACTTCTACTACCTGCTAGTTGTTTTCTTTTTACTTCACACAAAAAAAAAATAGTATCACAGCTTCATATGGACTAAACCAAATTTAATAATACATATTAATATTATTAAATCTTTAAAACCTTGATTTTAATCACATTCATTAAGTGCAAGCCAGAGTAATCAATGGATGCAAGAAGGTTTGTGCATAAAATCTCTATCTAGTCCCTACTCATCCTCTATCCCCAGACTAGTTTCTCACTTATGGCTTTTATAAGTGAAAAGTCTTGGATCTGAGAGTACTGACATAGATCTTAGTGTCTACTGCAATCCTCCAGCAGTCATCTTTTATTGATGAAAGCCACAAGCTAAAAACTAGTCTGAGGATATTGAATGAGTAGGCACTAGATAGGGATTTTATACCCAAGTATTCTTGCATCCATTGATCACTCTGACTTGCACTGAATGGCACTAATTTATGAAGAATTTCACCTCTGTAAAAACAGCTTGTGTAATCATGAAGATTGGTGATCATGTGATATTTAGTAGTTTCACTTTATATGGACCGAGTAATTTGGCAGCCATTATGTGGACAAACAATGAAAAATCACTTCAAACTCTTCCTTAGCTTTGTAGATGATCGAAAGTCTAAATGAAGAACGTAAGGGTATATATTATTTCTTTTTTAAGAAAATTGAAAAAAAAAAAATTTAAATGAATAACTCTAAGCATATTTTGTTTTTTAAATAAAAACATTCTAAGAATATCATTTCAGAATACAATGTTTATTTTAAAATTAATTTGTAAAAAGTGAAAAAAAAGAGAATTTATTGTAACGATAGAAAGACGTTCCACTTTTTAATATTTATATATGCATATTTTAGGTAGTAAAGTATGTTAAATCTTAAATTTATCCATTATATATCCCAATATTATTTCATTTTATGTAGAGAAAGTGTTTTAAAGAAACAGATATAAAATGGAGTGTAGATTGATAAGTACATCAGTACTTGTAAATTATTTATAATAACAGTATATGTTTTTCAAACAAAAAAAATTCTTGCAAATATTTTGGGTTCCACTAATAATATTTCTCAAAGATCCTGAAAAATCATATTTGGCTGTAATGCTTTTGTTTAGTTTTTTTAGTAGTTTTACTATAAATTTTATGATATTATTATGATCAAAATACTTTAATTATTCTTATTTGTAAAAAGCCACTTTCATACTTGAATATTTATGATGCCTAGGTATCTTCATGAAATGTAATAAATTTTTAGTCCATGCTATATTTGTGGTATAAATATATATATATTTAATTATTTAGTTACTGTATTTACAAATATTCAGTTAAAATATATGTTAAAACGAAGATTTGCACGGGTTAAATATATAAAATACATATTTTGTGGGTTCATCCGTGTTAAAAAACTTTTAATATTAATATACCAATGTTTCGACTTGGTTACACAAGTCATCTACTGGGTGATAAAAGATAGAAAGGTGGTTGTAGAGGCGCTACAATCACTGATTTGAAAAAACATTAAAGTTTCATCAATAGCAAAAATGTTAGGTTAAGAATGTTTTTTAAAAAAAAATCTTTCCAAATAAGAGGAAGTTTGCACGTATCATCTCACTTATTGATACAATCCGGCATTTTAAGTATCTCAATGGCTTCTCTAATTTTGCACTGATTATCACATCTGGATATGATCCTGAAAAATTTGTGCTTTCAAACTGATAGAAATGAGTTTCATAAATGCTGTTTAGTAGAGTTGGAGGTTAGATCTAGTTCCTGATTTTCCTACCCTTTACTGATGTGAGTCAACTAGCTCAAAACCATGGTTTAAAAGTTGGAGACAATTTGAAAGAGATATTGAATTCTATCTATCTCAGTGTTTATGTAAACTAAGCTTGATAGTGGGCTATTGGTAAAGCTCCATCTAGTAAGATAAAATGCAAGCTATAGCAAGTTACAGAATTTATAACTTGTTTTGTTTATCATAAATGCACCCTTGAAGGTTTTTGCAATGATATAGATTGCAGAGGCTTTTACTATATGGTGAACTGAACTGAATTCAGACCCATATAGCTATCTAGTTTGTTTGACTGGATTTGAAGATATTTACGTATCTGAAAAATTTGTGCTTTCAAACTGATAGAAATGAGTTTTGTAAATGCTGTTTAGTAGAGTTGGAGTTTAGATTTAGTTTCTGGTCATTCTACCATTTACTGATGTGATCCAACTAGTTCAAAACCATGGTTTAAAGGTTGGAGACAATTTGAAAGAGATATTGATATCTATCTCTCTCAGTGTTTATGTAAACCAAGCTTTATAGTGGGATATTGGTAAAGCTCCATCTAGTAACATAAAATATATATATATATATATATATATATATAGTAATATAAAATGTATATATATATATATATATATATATATATATATATAGTAATATAAAATGTATATATATTGTAACAGTCAAGTCTGTACATTCACGTAACAGAATTCAGAGTTCAAGCAAAAGAAACCAAAGCTGACCAGACTAGGACTGTGACATCCCCAAGTCCCACACTTTAATTTGTAAGCCAGTATTCCAAGACTCAAGACCCTATGAATGACCACCTTGAAATTACATGTAGTATACCTCTTTCCTCATGGCTGACATAGGTCATGGAGATGCAATAAGACTCTGATAATTAAAAGAAAGGTACTTAATTGTCTAAAATATATCACTTATTTAATTTAACTTAATACATAGTTTTCACATATATAGACTATAAATAATAATTAGAATTGGATTGAATTAGATCAATAACGAGACAGAGAACGAAATACATTAAACTAATTATACATTTATTTACAATTCTTCTATCCATATTTCATTTATTTACAATAGCATTTCAGCATAGAATGTACGCAAACATTGGGTAATTCAAAATAGCTTTACATAAGTAATCATTAAATTTTCATAGATGGGTTTAACATGTGCCAATCTTATGAATTGCTTTACAATTAATACATAATCAATCACTACGTTATGTCTATAAATCAAATTATGCCAAATCCTATTAAATTTGTGGCTGTTATATAAATAATTATATTGAAGCTTGATCATGAATTCATTTATTAAAAATACAATATGACTTAATAATGAGCACATAAACCAGCTCAAGTAACGATCAATCGAACATGGCTTTCGAGAGAAAATTTCAGATCAATGCTGAAAGTGCTATATAAAGGTGGGAGAGTTGGCTGCATAAGATTTTACCAATGTGCTATGGCACAGGTAAATAACAATAGGAAAAATTACTCTGCGGATGGATGAAATAACTTCAGGGTTCTTGCGACAAACGCTGGTACCCTGCAACCGATCGCAATGCTGCATAAAAGGGAACATTGTGTTCAGGAATGACGGGGGACTTACATGATAACCTGGCCTTGGCTCAGGCTTTACTACTGCTCTACCCTATAAGAGATGTGCTGGCAACACCATGGCTCCATCTTGATATACGTATTATGTATAGCAGCAAAACAAGATTTTATAAAATAATATATCACATCCTTCAAGCAAAGAGTAGTATATTTTATACTATGAAATACGAGACAATAGCATATTAGCTCTATCAAATTGGGACCAACTCTTGTGTAGCCTGATAATAAATGTCTATGCTACTAAAGGGGATATTAATACATCTGTACTTTGACATGCTCGATCTATTAGATTACTTATAGATAATAAATACTTTAAAGAGGGAAAGTATATTTCTATGGACTTAAGAACTTAAATGACAAATATACTTATAAATATGATCAAGGCTAAATTTAATTCTTAATAAAACTATAAAGTTAAGTTTTTAAATGGTTAACTAAAAGAGCCACTTCATATATTAAATCATCATAAATAAAAATGACAATGAGTGCAAGGCAAGTCGTTATTATTTTGTAAAATAGGACTTTGAAACAGTGCGCAGAAAGTTGATGCTATAAACAAATTACACGTAGATTTTCAAATAATGTCTTCTTAAAAAAACATGAAATTAAGTGCCCACTGTTTCGAAATATTGGCATATAAAATATAATAAGCATTTAAAATAAGCAAAGAAATATAGACACAACCGCAGTGATATAACTTTAAATTAGTAATTTACTTTTAAGTGAATGGAAAATATAAAAATAGTCAGATTATTTAAGCTTTAACAACATTAAATTTTGATAGCAATTTACATATTTAATATTAAATGGATTTAAATTATGGTTACATTTAGTTTTATAATTATTTTAAAAAGAGAGTTAGCTAACTTATATAGAAATTCACACAGAGCTCTGTGGTTTGAAAAATAAAATGGTACCAGTATTATCTATCTGGACTTCAAGTTCTTGGTTGTATATTTGGTGAGTTTGACTGGGCAGCTGGTGGCATCATCTTTCCCATTCTGTTAGGCTTATCTCTGCTAGCGGCATGATGATGGTTCAGGCATTTCGACGAGAGAAACCCCCGTTCTCCCTGCAGAGTAACAGCAACAAAATGCCCGCTTTTAGCTGGACATATTAAACATTAACAATCATGAAGACTGGCTGCAATTTTTTCTACAGATATGGCTGTCCTCCCTTTGTTAAAAATACAGAGTATATATAGCTTTTCATTATCGGAATCTATCGCCTCAAGACCCACTAAACTCAGGAATTTAATTACATATTTTCAAATTTATAATCCAGATTCCTAAAATCTTAGATAACTTATGTTAAAAACATTCCATAAGCTATTATTATAGTTAAGATTTTTCGTTGCAAACAATGTCCAATTTAGATTTTAAAAATAACTTAATCTTATCTAACGAGATTTTAATTAGTAAATTTTGAACTAGTTTTACTTTTTATCGATTCCAGGTGTGGTCGTTAATGACACTTGTTTACAACCAAAAATATTTTTAATTACTTGACCAGCTTTTATTTTTATCTTACATTAAAAACAACCTTTTAACAATTTTTTAAAACGAAAACCTTTTTAACATATTTTTTTAAAATAACTTACAAACATATTTTGATATAACTTTTAAATATATTTTCGAGAAACTTTTCCCTGAAATATATTTAAAACAAGAAATCTTTTAACAATTTTTAAAGAAACATTTAATATTATTTTTAGATAATGGCTTTTACATATTTTAAAATCATGTCTTCCTTCTATATAGCACAGATTATATATCCACATACGAAATGACAATATTAAACAACAAAATTAATAATTTACTCTTAACTTAAATAATATAACGAACATTTTTAGAAATATTAAGTAAATTTAGTACGCTATAATTTTCCTAATCCTATCTAATTATAGCGTTGGTTCGCACATAAATATATAATACTGTTTAGACAGACATGAGCTAATTTTAAATTTATTAATATTTAATAGGTTCGAACTTAGCACAGATGAGTGTGTCATTAGGTTTGATGCTGAAACAATAGGGTTTTGAAAGTTATCGTTTCAATATATACACATTCTTGAATTTTAGACTATCTTTAACAAGAAATGTTGAATGAGTTAAATATTATGTTGTTAGTAGGTAATTGTAAAAAGACAGCATAGCTGTTGAATAATATTTTTATTGATGAGAAAGTGGCATTTATATTAAATTTAACTGAGTTCGTCACATTATGTTATCATCCTTGACCCTTAAGTAGATAAAAATAGAATCATTTTATGAAAATGAATCCATTTCTATAATCTTAAGGCTTATGTATGATAACTTAAGATGATATGTTTAATTAAATTTGATATAGATAAGGAACATTGTTTAACTGTACTATTTTATCTATTTATAATTATATGAATAAATCTCAACTGTTTCTTACAGCATGACCTAAAATTGGTATTTATTTATTCAACATAAAAATCCATAGATCTTTTACCATACATGATTATGTTTATATAAATATGAATGCTTATCATATGTACTAGAGATTTGAATATCTGTAACCATGCTGAAATATCAATGTAGTTTTTTTTTATATTAATAATTGTCATATCCAAATCAGCTTCACAATAATAAACCCATGTCATGCAAAATAGGAACTATTTATATCCACTTTATAACTTTACAAATATTTATCTAACATTATAAATATAGAGATTAAATATATAATTAGCAATTTAGAGAAAGATTATATAAAATTATTTCAGTGATCTATAACTTCTTTTGCAACTATACTTAGAAATGATAAATGCTATTAAACATTAAAAACACCAATCTTTATACTATATAATTTTATTTTACATGAAATATATATTAATGTATGTTTTGAGGACTCAAACACCCATATTATGCTAGAATTGCAATGTGAAAACATCTTTATATTGTGAACCTAGTACTACAAAACAAATCATGCATGCACATACCATAAAGAACTTGAAATAAATATATCAAAATAATATAGATAGCATGGATCAATGTAATACACAACATTAACCAGGATATTATATCTGATCAGATAAAAATGAGATCAAAAATTTAGTTGATTGCTATAATCATTTTATAGTCACGTGAATACTTTGATGTAATAGAAAAAATATAATTATTTAACAACATAACTAGGTTAAGTGCATGATCTCACAACCTTGAAGATCAAACCTTTTTATAAACATCACAATAAAACCATAATATTCCACACTCCATGCAATTATTAAATTGCTGAAAACCATTGCTCCTTCTTTAATTAAATTTCTTTAAGCTTCAAAACAATAAAAGTCTCTTTATTATTTCTCATTCTTTCTCCCTTAAACTTCTCATAAAAAGGCTTAAAAAGGTATTCGCTAATATTTATAGAGACTTTAAACTCATTTTGCTGCTTTACAATTTTGTATCTATGTTTGGGTGGAATCTTTTGACATTTTGATAAAAAATATAAAAAAAAATCATGAGGGTTATTCTTTCATTATTTTTAGTCAACTTTTGTCAAACTATATTGATAGTTTCCAAAAGTACAAATATATTTACAGTTCATTTAGAATACTTCATTAACCTTGTAACTTTATCAATATACTTCCTAGGAGCTAATGTTTATACCAAAATACACAAAATAATATATCCATATGTCATTAGATTTGTTCTGATAGTTTTCAGTGGTGGTCATTTATAGAAGGCTGTATATGACAAATCACCATTTTAGAAATGCAGTGCTACCATTTACCTTAAAAAGATATCATGTGATAAAGTAATATCAGATTTTCTAATTATGAAAATTTATTGATTCTCCAAAATACAAACTGTGGTCCTGCCATTTGCTTGTGTAATATATAAATAACTACAATGTTATGAATCATGTCTTGAATACATTTTTTTTTAAATAGAGGCAAAGACACATAATATTCTATAAATTGTACTCATTGAATCCTGTGGAAGTAATTGGATGCAAGAATTAGTATTCCCCTTGCTTGTAAATTTTCTTTTCACATAAGCATCACACTTATGTAATACAAGGATTAGACTAAATATACCTATATCTAGGTCAGTGAAATAATTAGTGTAATAACTATTTCCTCTTTTTAAGCCATAAATTCCTAAATAAACCATACACATAGATGAATAATATTTTTTGAAATAACATTGGACAACTATTTTCTACATATCTAATTCTTATGAATGATACATTTTTAGTGGTTTATTTTTAAATTCAGTCATTCAACTCATAATAACTAGTTAATAGGTTTTGAATTTTAATTATAGATCTCTGTTTAGGGTTCTGCTTCTGTAGTTCTGATAGTTATTACATCTTGTCTTTTATTTGTTCATTTGTAATTAAATATGTAGTCGTAATGTAAGAATTAATGATAAATAAGCATTATTAAGTCAGATGAATGTAGCAACAGATGACCTTAGCATTGAACCCATTCATCTAACTTAATAATGCCTATGTACCAATACCAATAAATGCTTTATACTGTTCTTAATTAGTTTGTTTCAATAATTAATCATATCTAATGAACCTCTGCTTAAAAACACTGGAGAAGTTTTTTATTCTTTTAAAAAAAAAGTAAGTGAAAAAATTGCTTAACATTCCCAATAATATTTAAAACATAGGACTCATTTATTACACCTTAATGTCCTTTACTGGATTCATTTAAAGGTTTAATTATTTGGAATAAAAAAACTACTAACCAAAATATAATTCATATCATTAGGTTGCTTTATTGCATACAATAGCATTTTAAAATTAATACAAACATATAGAAATTATGCATAAAATATTCCTTATAGATTTAATTATCTAGGATGATTAATGCCTTATAAGTTTGAGGTTGGTACTTAAGAATGCATAAAGTATATGATAAATTCAATACCACAAATTTTTATAAAAGTTTAAAAGTTAGTTAAATTAATATAACCCCATTTTAATGTGAATCATAGATTTAATCACATCCAGTAACATAATTAATAAAATTGTTACCCAAAGATTTATATAAAATTATCTGGAGAACTTTAATAATTCTTTATTACATTATTACTAATAATAATTAATTAAATAAGAAGCAATTATAATAAAGTTCACTAAGTAATAAACAGTTTATACTCCAACGTTATAATGATGAAAATTTATCCTAATGAAATATTTATATCTCTATAAGATTCTAATCTTTTTGAATATTCATGGAACATGAAAGATGATGTTAAGCACAATTAAATTTCTTTTGTAATATAATTCTTATTGAAACTTAATATAAAAATTAATAAAATTCCATTAAAGTTTGTCTTTCAATAATTCATGATGAGACAATCCATAATATTGAAACATAATATTCACTTTTTTAAATTGAAGAAGAAAGTAGTTTCACCATTATTTTAAGTAAATATGTCACGTGACTGCAGTCATCACCATTAATTTAAAATAAAAATATCAGTAATTTGGTAAAAGTTGTTAGATGTATTTTATAAGTAAATTTATCCAAGTTTCCATTAATTAACAGTCGACTTCAGTAAATGAGATTTTCTTGAAGTAATAATCAGTGATAGTTTCCTGTTTATTTGCTGTTATTTATTCTCTTCTTAGTCCAATGAAAAGAAGACATTTTTGCCAAGTTATGGTATAATGCCTAGATTGGATTAGTCTATTTAACCATAATAATGAAGACAAACAGAATGTCTATTTTAAAGTTTTAAGTAGCTTAGATTTTGAAGGCACTAAAATTTTGTAAAGATTGGCTCATTTTTCCAAGCACCAATATTTATACCCTCCAATCAGAGGATGTCTGGATTATATCATATTTCCCATTATGCACTAGTGTTTTCTTCTTTTTGGGGGAAAATTTGAAAAAAAATTGTCACAGTTACTATAATTCAGAATATAGATATTATCAGATGTTGAATTAATCTGATAAATTTTATGGACTCCATTCAAAATGAAGAGAAATAAAATATTAATAATAATTTCAAATTTTTCAATCATTTCATTGTGCTCCGGTTTAAAATAATTTTACAATCATTTATTTAAAACAAAAAAATTATAAAACTTAAAAGTCTTAGATATTTATTTCAATTAATTTTAAATTGACCTTTTAATAAAATATATCATTAAGTAAATATTCTTTTAAAACAAGCAAACTAAATTAATTTTGCTAAATCTAAATATATAAACTTTCACCCACGCACACAAAATATAAAAACAGTTTGGTCTATTACTTAGTTAAAATGCAATTTGAAATGTAATTACTTACTTTTAAAATATTTTGTGTTGTAATGTTAGATTTATTAATATATCCTGTATTTCTTTAAAAAATATGGACTTTATGTGTGTGCAAACCTCTATTTATTTATATAATTCGATAGCATTTTTTCCTAATAATAATAATGACAATATACATATTTTTATATAATCATTGATTAGAAAACCTACTTGGGATGCCATTTTTAAATCCTTATAAAATTATATATATTTTTTAAGCATTAATCTGAAAAACTTTTTGGACTTGATTTTGATTATATTATATACTATTTAACCAATGATAGTGACTAATATATTTGCTTAACCATAAAAATAAAGCCTATAAAATTTTTACAGTTTTTGCGTTATAACAATTTCCATTGGTAAATGTAAGGTTACCATATATATGGTATTGAAAAATTTCCCCCATGCATGGAAAGCTACCAATCCTGTATATAATTACCATTAAAGGAAATATATAATTTTATTTATATATTTTCTGCTTTTGTGACTCCATTTTTATTAGCCTTTGGATTAACATCACTGTTAGTTTCTCTTTTCTTCTTGTCTCTCTGCTAAACAACTGATGATATAAATTGCTTTCTACTAGGCTTTTGAAATAGAAAAATAACTCAATATAAAAATAATGGATTCTGGATAAACCGCTATTTAAATATCTGCCAATATGTAGGCATTACAGATGTTTGGTGAAGACAATTCAAGTTATTATTTTTTTAATTCAGATGTTTATTTTAATCCTTAATTACCTTAAAATGTAATAATATAAATACTATTTAAATATATATAAAAAATATTAACTTAAAAATGAAGTTAAAAAAGAGAAGTTATAAATAAATATAATAAAAATAAGCTAAACGTTTTCGAGGATCCATGCCTCATAATAATAGCTTTCTTAAAAATACATAAAATATATACAAAGATATATAAAATTAGCACGTGTTACATGGACCATTTCTTCGATATATCAAAGCAAGTGTCTTTTCTATTTATAGCATTAATATTTCCATTAATATAGAATGCTTCTTTTATTTTCCTCTTATGATCATTTGATTCAGTGCATAAAATTACAGGATTGGAAGGAATAAAATTGTGTCCAGATTTCATGGAATGCTCCAAAAATACAGAAGATATATTGTTGTTCTTCTGAGCTCTCTTGTAAGTGTACATGTGTTGAGCAAGCCTAGTATTAACAGTAGCTTTAGTTTCACCATAATATACAGCAAGACATTTTTCTTGAGGACATGAAATGGAATAAACTACATGTGGGGTGAATGAATGATCAATATGATCTTTTGAGTTGTTGATCAATCTATTAGAATTAGGAGGAGTTCTAAATCCAATTTTAAACTTATTGAATAATGCTTTAGTTAATTTGTTAGATATTTTGGAAATGTAAGGAATAGTAATTCTAGGAAGTTGAACACATGGTTACAACACTATTTATTTTATTATGGAATTTAGAAATATAATTTTTAATAGACCAAAGTTTAAAACCTCTTTCATCAAATCTTTAATAAAATTATTCAGATTTTCTTTTCTGTCTGCTTCATATTTACAAAGATGCAAATTTCTAAATAAGAAAGAATTTAAACCAGCAAATTTATGTGATGCAGGTGAGTTAGATTTAGGGTGAATACAACTTCTAATTTCAAAAGGCTTAATAATCATCTTGTAATCTATACAGTTATTATTTCTTGATAATGAAAGGTCAAGGTATTTGATTTCTTTATTGTTATTTTCATATACAATGCTAAGTGATAAATTAGATAAACTTTGAAGTTCTTCTCGTATATGTAAAATATTATCCATAGAGGAAATAATAAATATATCATCCACATACCGAATATATGTAAAATCAAGAGTGGAATTGTAATATTTCGGTATTATAGAGCTCTCAAATTCATTTAAATAGACATCAGATAAAATGCCACTGACAGGTAAGCCCATTGGCCATCCATCTTTCATAGTATACCACTTGTTTTCAAAGATTGTAAAAATGTGCAAATCAAGCCAAGAAAGAAAAGCAACAATAAATTTAACTCTATCTAATAGATTGATCAACAACTCAAAAGTTCATATTGATCGTTCATTCACCCCACATGTAGTTTATTCCATTTCATGTCCTCAAGAAAAATGTTTTGTGTATATTATGGTGAAACTAAAGCTACTGTTAATACTAGGCTTGCTCAACACATGTACACTTACAAGAGAGCTCAGAAGAACAACAATATATCTTCTGTATTTTTGGAGCATTCGATGAAATCTGGACACAATTTTATTCCTTCCAATCCTGTAATTTTATGCACTGAATCAAATGATCATAAGAGGAAAATAAAAGAAGCATTCTATATTAATGGAAATATTAATGCTATAAATAGAAAAGACACTTGCTTTGATATATCGAAGAAATGGTCCACGTAACACGTGCTAATTTTATATATCTTTGTATATATTTTATTATGTATTTTTAAGAAAGCTATGATTATGAGGCATGGATCCTCAAAAACGTTTAGCTTATTTTTATTATATTTATTTATAACTTCTCTTTTTTAACTTCATTTTTAAGTTAATATTTTTTATTTATATTTTATGGGAAGTAATTTATTTTATTTAAATATATATATATTTCATGTGTCATAGCATCATCTGGTAAGCGAACCCGTTAACCCGGAACAACTGCTTGTAAAGCAGCTGTGCTAACCTCTCAACCACCAACGCTTGACTATTTAAATATAATTTATGAGTTTTTACTTGCTGAACTTATAATTTTAATTATATAATGTTTTAAATCAAAATAGTATAATTTGAATTCATTTAAGTTAAGAAACTATTTTTTAAAAAAAATCATAGAATTGGTGATGTGGTTAATTATTATTTTTTTACTTTCTACAGTTTATAAAATCTTATTTTCTGCAAGAAATTTAAAGATAGAAACAATTTTTTGTGTTATCTCTTAATCTTTTTAAACATGCCAAATGTTATTGTGAAGTACTTGAAATTTTATGTTAAGAGATAATATAGTAAGTCAAGCTAGTTAGCCAAGAGGTCAGCGCAGCCATCTTGCAAGCAAGCAGCTGGTTGCAGACAGTTGTTGCGGGTTTGCCTCCTGGCCGATACTATGACATATGGAAAAAAAAAATGTAGTATTAAAACAGGCACATCTCTCAATATAGTAGTGCCACTCAGTGCAAGCCAGAGTAATCAATGGATACCAGAAGGCTTGTGCATAAAATCCCTATATAGTCCCTACTTATTCAATATCCCCAGACTAGTTTCTGATTTATGGTCTTTGTCAGTGAGGAGCTTTGGATCTGAGACCACTGCACTATATTTTAGGATCTATTGCAACCCTACTAATGCACTACTATATAGAGAATTTTACCTGTTTTAATAACAGTTATGAGCTAGCATAAGAAATGGTGATCATATGATGTTGAGATAATATATTGTTACCTTTTTTTGCAGAGAAAGATTTAATTATATTTATTTTATCAGCAAAGTAATCAAATAAGAAAGCAAACATATCCAATTTTGATTAGAAAATTGGGTTACTAACATGGATTTTTATACCAAAAAAAAAATCATAGTTTATCTTTTACAATTAAAGTTTTGTGAAAACTTTACCATGGTAACATCATCTTGTTTCTACATTATAGTGAAGAAATTTATCACTGGAGTCCTCCTGGCATAGCATTTGAAAGACTTGTATTAGTGGAAATTAACTATTGAGGAAACTTCTGATAACACTTTACTAAGTGACTTTTCCATATGGTGAAATTAGATTTTTTTCTTAATGCAATGAATATATCTTGCTTTCCCAACAAATCTTTTGACATTGTTCTATAAACCTTAAATTCCCATTCAGGAATGCAACTCCCATCATGTAAACTTCCATGCATTTTTGTCATTCAACTTAATTTTCTATATAAACAGAAGCTGTTCACCTTTTTCCATATATTTCTTCTTTTAATTATTCCAGAGAGATTTTTTATTAAACAGCAAGTCTTTAGGTAATTTTAAATTATATAGGTATTTAAATATTAGCATCATCAATATGGTCAGTTGTTTCATCATCTTGTATGGTAAATATTGACTTTATTTGTGATAATAATGTAATCATGATATGATCAGAAATACTATCTATTTTTTTATTCATGTCATTGAATGTAGGATTTATTTTAGAGAATGTGATTTCTCAGAAGTGTATAATTTAACAAATTCTTATTGCTCCTGGTAAGTTATACCTTCACCAATTATCTATCTATATGTCTGTCTATCTATCTATTTATCTATCTATCTATCTATCTATCTATCTATCTATCTATCTATCTATCTATCTATCTATCTATCTATCTATCTATCTATCTATCTATCTATCTATCTATCTATCTATCTATCTATCTATCTATCTGTATGTCTGTCTGTCTGTGTGTGTATGTGTGTGTGTATGTGTGTGTATGTATGTGTGTGTATGTATGTGTGTGTGTATGTATGTATGTATGTGTATGTGTGTGTGTGCATGTATGTACGTATGTATGTGTGTGTGTATGTATGTATGTATGTGTGTGTGTGTATGCATGCGTGTATGTATGCGTGTATGTATGCGTGTGTGTATGCGTGTGTGTATGCGTGTGTGTGTATGCGCGTGTGTATGCGTGTATCTGTGTATGCGTGTATGTATGTATGTATGTATGCGTGTGTGTATGTGTGTGTGTGTGTGTGTGTGTGTGTGTGTGTGTGTGTGTATGTGTGTGTGTGTGTGTGTGTGTGTGTGTGTGTGTGTGTGTGTGTGTGTGTGTGTGTGTGTGTATGTGTGTGTGTGTGTGTGTGTGTGTGTGTGTGTGTGTGTATGTGTGTGTGTGTGATGTGTGCTGCATGCGTGTATGCATGCGTGTATGCATGTGTGTATGCATGCGTGTATGTGTGTATGTATGTGTGTATGTATGTATGTGTGTATGTATGTGTGTATGTGTGTGTAGGTGTGTGTGTATGTGTGTATGTGTGTGCGTGTATGTGTGTGCGTGCGCATATGTGTGTGCGTGTGTGCATGCATGTGTATGTGCGTGTGTATGTGTGTGTGTATGTGTGTGTGTGTGTATGTGTATGTATGTATGTATGTATGTATGTATGTATGTATGTATGTATGCATGCATGCATGCATGCATGCATGTATGTATGTATGTATGCATGCATGCATGCATGCATGCATGCATGTATGTATGTATGTATGTATGTATGTATGTATGTATGTATGTATGTATGTATGTTTTAGCCATTAATAATGTAATTTCAAAGAAAGCTTTGTTATTTAATTTAGTATCCACTGAACAAACTTTATTTTAAATTGTCAGAATATCTTTCAAAAAATTCACATCTTATTTTTACATTCACTATGCACAGTCTAAATGGTAACGAAGATTTTCAGACTCATACAATCATTTGACAGCTCATTCTAGCATATTACACAAATAGGCTTCTATGGATCATCATATGAAGGCACAATTCCATATTTCATGTAAAAATAATTATAGATACAAATTTTTTCATATGAATTTTCTGCATCTTACTAACTGGGTTGAAAACAATATGGATGAAGACACTTTTGCATGTGACACAATTTTTTGATGTCTTCACTGTCTTTAATTAACTGAACCCTACAGATGCATAGTTTTATATTAACCATGTAACCATCTCAAAAGTAAATTTTTAATAAGGAATTATCAAATACATTGCTATATATTACAAAGATAAAACTAGTAAATCATGCAAATAAGAGTATTTATATTGCTAACATATATGAATTGTAAAGTAAACAGAGTGATTATTATATTATATTACTCAGCATCATGTGTAAATCTTCACATTAAAATTTCAAAAATATATATAAATTGTAACCTTATAAGAGGAGAGAACAGAGATCAAAAGCCACTATGTTTGTTGCCAAAACTCTAATTGTTGCCCTCCAAAGAAGAGATTACACTAGTACCATAATGACTATAGATTTACACATACCAAAGAGAGTGAATCCTCTTATAGACAAAATATAATATATGAATAATACAACCTTAGGTTCTTATTATAATCTCAGATTCTTATTAAAATTTAAATCTACATACTGGGTTCTTTATCTTCATCTCAAGGTTTATGTTTGTACTTGATATAAGAAATAATTATCATATTAAAAATTTGGATAATATTAAATGCAATAACCATTTAACTTCTTATATCTTACATATTTTATTTTCCTTTTATATTCTGTAATTTTACATCTTATGTTCTAAAATGCTTGAAAAGCAAAATAAGTATCTGAATACTTCAGGTAATTATTCAATTAGCAACAAAATACTCTTAAAATATTTAAAATTCCTTTTATATGAAAATTCATCTTGTACAACTTATAGACACATCTTATTGTAATATCTCCATATATGAACTTGTATGAAGTAATGGAAAATAAAACCTTGCAGTGGGTATAAAGGGTTCTTTTATGTTACCCACTACATCATTAAGGACACTTAAAATAAAAATAAATCAAAATAATATTTATTTTAAAATAATGTAAGTTTTAAATAAATGATACATAAATTGAATAAGCAAATTGTACTCTGATATGCAATAATGTAAATGTAACTTTAATAAATTAGATTTTCTGGATAAATGAATATGACGATGACAATGAACACATAAACAGATTTAATGAATAATAAAATATTTATTTACAATATAACAATATTCTAATACAATAAAAGAAATTTACAAAAGATATCAAATTTAATATTACAAATTACTACTGACATAAAGATTTGTCTAATTTCAAATAAAACATACCCCCTTTTGCTTAAATCCCTGTAGAATTATATGTATGACATTTACATTATATTTAAGAATTTCACACACTTTTATTTAAAATACTAATCATGTAACAATTACGTACACAGAATATATATATATATTGTACCCTTATCTGTAGGTCATAATAAGGTAGAAAGGTCAATTACTAAAAAAAATTTAAATTTTAAGTTATATTTGTATGATATATAAATATTAGTAGGATAATTAAATTTTATAATACAATTTAAAGCTGAAAATACCTGGTATATAAAAATGTAATAGATTATTTTAAGAGAAAACAGTTAAATAAAGCTTAATAATATCCTTGCTTATGGTTGTAAAAGCTGGCCATATAAAATAATACAGCTATGAATAGTTAAAAGTATATTAATAATTTGAATATAATATTTTAAAACTGATAAATTAAATAAATGCTAGATGTAGTGTTATAAATATATTTAATAGTCAAAATTAATAGAGTCTATTTTAAAATAAACTTTATGATGGTGAGAATTATATTTAGTTCTACAAGTTTAAAATTATTTTCCAAATTTTTATAAAATATATCAGCTTTGGTAATTTAGACCGAGACGTAAATAAAAAAATCCTTTGATAAAGTTAGTAAACACGTGACTGTATATTATATACCTTCACACACACGCTTGTTAAAATAATAATAAAGTTTGTGAATTTGAAACTAAATGTAATTGCCATCGATCTTTAAAGTACAAGTTGAAATATTAAATATTGTTTTAATAATTGTTTTTAAAGTTTAAATAATTTTGATAAAACTAAAATTGAATTTAAAAAAATAATAGTCTAAATAATATTTGAGACATTACGTCATCAAGTCTTTATTTTTAAAAGTCTAATCTGTTATAAAACTAAATGTGTAAATTTGTTCGCGCTAAAAAGTCATTAACCAATCAAAGGGGGTAAATTAGCAGACAAGATATAAGAATTATACGCAGCGGGGGGAGAAGTAATGTGAAAGTGAAAGAGAAAGTAACATATTTTTGTAGCTGATAACACCGTAGCTAGAAAAGTAATATAAATTTAAAATTTCGTATTTATTTTAAAAGTTCTTTTATAACATATAATATATTTTGACTGCCTCGACATGAATTGCTAATTTTAAAAGTTATCTTACCAGGGAATTTTATTCGAATTTAACCAAAAACCTACAGTAGAGATGGAAGTACAAGGAAAATTACCTAAAAATATTGCTAAAGAAAAAATATTTGGAAAATGTCTTAAAACAGATTTATTTATGCTCAACCAGAAACGGATTACTGTCACTCAGAGAAATATAATTGGGACGCTACATGAAAACCTCAAAAAGAGAAGTTACTTGCCGTCAGGAAAAAATTATGATGCACCAATTTTATAAGGCTACTTTAAAGTTATTTTATTCTTCTCTATGGAAAAATTTAATATGCGTTTTTATTATAAAGAAAATTATGGAAATGTATACTGAAGAAAGAGTATTTATTTTTAAAAGAGACATTACAAAAATATAGTTCCAGAATTTTAAAGTAAAGAAAAGTTAAAGAATAATATGAAAGTGCTATTCTATGTTTATAGAAAAGGAGCCGAAAACTTTATCTAATTAATTAAATATTATAAAGTATTCAATGGAAGAAATGCTTGATTTAAAAAAAGATAAAATTAAATTACTTAATGAAAATGGATCCATGGAATCCGGAAAATTATTGAAGATTTAAATAAAAAGTACCCAGAAGATGCATCGGAAAAGCGCGCGGGAAAATACTAGCAGACAAGATTAGAAGCGAATATCATGAATTAATAATTGTATACAATATTGTGGAAACCAAGGATTGTCATATATGAATATTTGTTAAACAGAGTAATAATTGTTTTGCCTTAAAATAGAACCTTAAGTGACTGAAGAAAAAATAAAATAATATTTTTTTTTAGCTTTAATATGAACGGTTCAAGAAAGTTGATGAAGAAGTATCGTAAATATAATTTAAATATTTTTTACTAATTTATTTTAAATATAAAATGCTATGTGAGATTAGGGAAAACATATAAACATAATTTTAGTAATATTAAAAAAAAGATTAAATATAATAGCTTAATAGAATGATAGAAATATTATTTTAAAAATAAAATGTATGTATGGAAGTTTTATATCTACAAGAATCAATGGGATGGTGAAGCCTACAGAACGCGATTGAGAAGATAAAGATCGTTTTGGTAATTTTGATACTTATTTATAATGCATAGTGTATATATTTTTTTAGATCATATATTGATTAAGAATGATGTGTGAAAGTTTAAATTATAAGTACACATTTTATACAACATTTTGACATATTATGAGATAGGAGTAATTTTAAATATACATGCAATAAGTTATTTAAAGTATAATTAATAATATAATATAACAGAACAATTGTGTGATTCTTTTGAACTTTCATGTAATAAAGTATTCAGATATTTTAAAATAGTTTGTATATGATAAATATACGAGAAAAGTAGTAAAAGATTTTCTTAAAGAATAGCGGTATAGTTTTGAAATAAAATGAATTTTATTGTTGTTAGAAATGCAGATAGGAATTTGTCGATGTACTGTATAGAAAAATCTTGAGAAATAAGATCGGATAGTGACTTGGTAGTACTGGAGGAGAGGAAACCAAGATGATGTTTTTGTTAAGAAATAAGAAAAATAAAGTATTTGGATCATAGTTAGTTTGTGTGATTTCAGTATAGTTAACTATGCCCTATGACTGAACACATATAGTTTGGACAGTGTTTTTTTGCGTATCTTTAAACTTTTTGATGTTATATAAAGCTGAAGAAATAGCTTTAGCATCACTCCTATAATAGAGGTTGGTAGACAGATAAAGGTCACTCCTCTATAGTGTCTATAAATTCACTGTGCCATTATTGTCAAGGTTTATGACGGATAATATTCTAGTTATATTTTTGATCCTGTGCATCTATTTTCGCTATCCTTATTTTGGGAATCTGCATCGCCAGAGAGATATTTTCAAAGAAATAATGAATAAAATAGAATTGCAGAGATGTTATCATTTATGTAAGAATAATTTATTTGCTGGAATGTTTAGAATTGTGTAATTTTAAAAGTGAAAGTACAAAATATCATAAAGAGAGAAAGAATCATATAATACAGTTTATAAATTAATTCGGAAATGAATATAAGATTTTTAAAGAGAAATCTAAACAAAGTTTTTTTTTTATAAAAGTGATAATAAAATTTTAATTTTTAATCATATTTAGAAAATAAATATTGCATATTTAGTAAGAAAATAATTCAATAATGTATAATAAACATATACGTGTGCATGGTATGTTAATGATTATAATTATATCATCCGAAATAAGGTTTTAATAAGTATATTAGGACTAATAAACATCGGATAATGAACTATAAAACTAAATACCAAATGTAGAAGAATGTCTTTGAATTTATAGGATTCCATACTACTAATATAAAACTAGAATTTTATTATTTTGTATAAAGTTTACTACGAATGTAATTTGTAAAATTAAAAAATATAATTTTTAAATAGTAGGGATACAAAGTGTTAATGATAATTATATAATAAACACATTTTGTAACAAGATAACCATAATCAGAAATCCAATAATAATAATACTGTATTTTTTTTTAAGCATTTAAAAGATAAGAGTTAATTATAAAAGAATAAGTAGAAGTTTGATTTCATTTTATAAACTGGTAAATAATTTTGTGATAGGAGAGGAAGGATATCCAATGTACATAATGTAAAATATTGTTATTTGTTTATGTTATTAATAAACTTTGTTGTAAATTTATTTTAAAGCTTTGTGTCTTCGTTGTTATTTCTCCACATGGATGCATGATCTCACAATACACTTATAATTGAAACAGACATATAGTTTTTGCACAAAAGGTAAACATAAAAGTGTTATAATAATTTTTGAGAATTTATTGGTATATTAAAAATTTAAAAGATCATAATTATATCATTTATTGGTCATAAGTTGGTTGCCACAATATTACATTAACTTATATGCTAATGTTGCCACACATATTCTGTTGTCAGATTATTTAAATACTGCCACGTACGTAATTATTTATTTCATTTAGGAAGTAATAAGATTATATTATACCATTGTTGTTATTATTATTATTTATTATTGTTAGTTACTGCGTAGTGAATTATGACATAAAATTCCCTTTTCATAGTTTACTACCGTAATTTTAAATCAGTTAGAGTACAATTTATGAACCTGAGATTTATGTCATTTTATTTATTTTATTTATTTCCTTTCATTTTTATTTAATTGAGCTAGATTCTTATTAGAAAGAATATTAAGACATGATTATTATTTTAATCGTAGTGAAAAGAGCTTAGAAAGTCGTAAGAATACTATGAGTTAGTTATTTAATATAGTAAAAAGGGGAATAGTGTTCTTATGCCATTGAGATAGTATCATGTGGATAATATCTCAATGTAGTCTATCTCGTTCCCCGTGTCGTCACTCCATGTCTCATGAAAATAGTAATTATTTGTTAATTCATTTTAAAAAATATAACCGTATTTGTATTTTAAAAATTAGAGCTAGTAATCATTTTAATTAATGCTGGATATTTCATTTATTTATTTGTTAGACTGAGCTAGAACCCGTAAAATTTAAATATATTATAAATTTTGGAGTGGACGATCGCGAGCGGTGGGGGGAGAGGTTAGAATATATATATATTATGCTTATAAACAGACTTCTAAAAATGATGTGATGTACTGTGACTTCTCCTGAAACAGAGTCAGGAATCTCTCAGCAACTATACCCAGAGAAACCTGTTAGCCAATTTACCTTCCATTCCCCCCTCTAAGTTTTCCCATATTCTGTTCCATCCCATTTCCACAACATAATCTTTATCAACTCTATGGCTTTTATATCTAAATCCCCCTTATCTTTTTCCAAACCTAGCATAAAAACCAATAATCCACTTTCTGTATAATCACTTTTTTTATATTTATTCTTCCATAACTTCATTATTTGTACCCTTTCTGTTTTCAAGCATTTACATTCAATTAACAGATGCCTAATATTTTCTTTTCCTTCCTTATACAATTTACAGATTAAATCATCCATATTTTCCCATTTACATGTATATTCTCTTGTTGCTAAAGATCCCATTCGAGCCTTAAACAACTCCTTTTCTTAATATTATCATATATTAACTCGCACCTAATATTCTGTTTACTTCTATATATATTTAAACTCTTTTTACTCTCCATGCTAGTTCTCCATCTCTCTAACACCCTATTCTTTATTATAAATTTATTCTTTTATTCCATTTCTTACCACTATAACACTCAACAACACTCCTAATACAATCATAGCATTTTTTGTACAAATATACTGATATAAATTCTTTATCCAAATCTTTTGCATACTGCATTACCTTTCTCATCTATCTTGTTGCCTGCCTTTTACTCATAACCCAATTAAATTCTATTTTGGCTATTCTTTTATTATCCATAAACCACAATCTACCAAGCATTTTCATTTTAGTTTTTGCATCTCTCATATAAAAACTTGACCATCCCATTTCTCTATAATTTGCCTCCCTTGTTGTCCATACATTTGCATCCAATGCACGTCATCCTATTTCTCTTTGTACTTTTTCTAAGGAATCTAATATCCTTTTACTAACACATAATGCATCATTACCATATGTTAACCCTGCTACTGCAACTCCCATATAATTCTAGTTACATCATATTTATTATATGAAAACACTATAATTTCTTTATCAATCCCATTTTCTTCATTTATCAATTTTTTCTTCCATTCAACCAAATAATTTTTCTGATTACTTAAGATAATTTCCAAATAACTATATCTATTCACCACACTTAACTTATATCTACCAATAAAAATTCTATATCTTCTTTTCCCCCTGTATTAACCATCATTATATTTAATTTTTCTTCACTATATTTAATCCCCATCTCTTTACCCAACCATACACATGTCCTTAGCATAACTTCCATATCTTCTCTTCTTTCTGTACACAAAAATATATTATCCACAAAAAAAGACCTGACAAAGTATATACTCCCTTAACGGTATCTCTATCCCTCTTCCTCTTTCCATTTCACTCAAATACAACAAAAACAAAATAGGTGACATAGAGCATCCTTGCTTTAGTTCCATTGCATTTTTAACTTTAACTGATTCTATATTTCCTAATTAAGATATATATATATATATATAGTAATTATTTTCATAAAATTTCATAATAATATCCATGAAAGCTTCATCCGTTCCCAAATTTGCTAAACTTATCCATAATCTATTTCTATTTATTCCATCATATGCCTTCTCTATATCTATAAAGTTCATATATAACTGTCTATCTAAATTCCTACTCATATCCATAAGTTGTGTAATTACAAATAAACTATCTCCTATACGCTTATCTAATCTAAAACTTTCTTGCATTTCCTCTACTACATTATTCCCTTCCATCCATTTTACAACTCTTCTAGCCACCATATATGAGAAAACTTTATACAAAACTGATGTTACCACTATTGGTCTATAATTATTTAACTTTCTATGATCCTTACCCTTTCCTTTAAATAATAATCTTACTCTTGTATTATTCCAACTACTCAGAATAACTTGATTCTGTGTGATCTTATTAAAACAGGATAATAACTTTACTTTTGCAAACATTGTAAAAAGTAATAAAGAACATAAATGATATTAGTATTATAACAGAAGAAGATCATGGATATTTCAGTCTATACAACTTTATATAATATATATATTAAAGGAAAAAATAAAGAGTAATCAAAACTGAAATGAAAAAAAAAAACAAGAAAGTTTTATTATCATTGAAAGAATTATTGGATTAGACACATCCACAGAAGAAGTAATAAACAGACATTTACTAACAAGAAATGACATTTTTTTTATAATTATGTATTTATCATAGTACCAATTACTGGAAAGATTTTAGATTCAATGACTTTGGTTTTCTGTAGGTTTTTTTTTTTTCCTAAAATTATTTGGAAAAAAACAAATAGTACAAAATTTTCCTTTTTAATTTTAAAACAACCAAAGATATAATATAGATCTTATTCTTATTTTTGTTTTTTAATTAGGATTAACTCCAAGTATTTAAAATTTTGATTTACAGATATTAAGAATCTTGATCAATTATCCCACCTTTTTTTGGCATTTGATTACAAGTTTCATAAAAAGTATTTATGTTTATTAATACATGATAGCTGTTAATGTGATTTGTTCTAATTACCACTATATTATTTATGATACATTTTCTACTTGGTTTAATGTGATGGTAGAATTGAGGACAAAAGTAGTTTAAGATTTTGGATGATTGTCTAGTTCAATAATAAAAATAATTAAGTTTATCCAATTGAATAAAATGGTTCTCAACTTTCCATTTGTATGTTGGATATCACATGAAAACTACTCAGATTATTATTATTACTATTGTTGCTGTTGTTGTTGTTGTTATTATTATTATTATTATTATTATTATTATTATTATTATTATTATTATTATTAAAATTATTATTTTTCCAATTATTATTATTATTATTATTATTTTTTTTATTATTATTATTATTATTATTATTATTATTATTATTATTATTAAAAATAATTAAGTTTGTCCAATTGAATAAAATGGTTCTTAACTTTCCATTTGTATGTTGGATATCACATAAAAACTACTCTAGTTATTATTATTACTATTGTTGCTGTTGTTATTATCATCATCATCATCATTATCATTTGTTTCATAGTCATTGTAAATAAAATTTGAAAACCAAATTCTTGACAAGTTTTTTTTTTTTTTACAGGTTTAAAATTATATTCCAAGATTCGTTTTTTGTTTTAAAATATTTTCATGATGTCGTTTTTAATGTCTTCTTAAAGCCAGTTTTTTTTAAATAATGCAATATATAAGTTAAAACTTTTGTAAAAACTCCACAAGTATATTTAAAAAACAAAAAAAAGCTAAAAAAAAACAAAAACAAAAAAAAAAACAACAACGTTTAAATAAATAAATAAAAATTATAACATAAAGATATTTTTATTTTTGTTAACAATTTGCACTTAAAGTCTAAGTTAAGTGTAAACTATTTTTAACATTGTCATAAAAAATAAATTTAAATATGAAAGTAAAATCACTTTAGCATATTGCTTTTAAACCATAAAAAGAATGAAATTTTAAGAAGTTTAACATAAACAATGAAGGAAATTGGTTTTTTTTTAAAAAAAATCTATAGTTTACTCATTGTATTAGTGATTGCAATCTTATATGCAGATATTAAAATCTGTAAATAGCAAAGTATCCTGCGTAATACTTATATACGCTGTAACAATCATTATTAATTTGTATTCCCTTTTTTGATTTACAACCGATTATTTACTAGAAGTCTTTTAAAATATGATTTTTTTCTACAGTACAGGCTTTTTCATACCTGCATTTCTATATTAATATATAGGGGTTTGAACACAGACTTTCATACTACCCTCAAACATCCATGGTATACTTGATCACACACATGGAGAAAAAATAATCACCAATATACATATTTCGTGCTAAACCAGCACTCGTCAGTTGGTCTAGATTACCATCTCCACACATATATACAATCAAAGCTCAGCTTATATTAAGATATCCAATTTTCATACTTTAATGGACAGGCTTTTTAAAAAAAAAGAATCGTTTTTTTTAAAAATAATCACCCTATTTTTTAATAATGGCAGCCATTTTGTAAGAGTGATAGTATTGTAAGTTAGTGACTATATTAGAGCCACATCATTTGCAAATAATAGACTGATGCTATTTGTTTTGATTATAAAATCAAAATACGATTAATGTATTTTATCTGATTTTCATCTAGTGTTTTTACAAGTCATCTGGTTATTTTATTTATGAGATATGCAATGATCAGATATTTTACGGTAATATCTCCACACTAAACTCCTATATATTTATTTCTATACTTAGCGCTTTCAAAGGAACGATGCCTTCATTTTCAAAGCTATAGATAAATATATAAAGTAAAGACTTCCTTGATAATGACTGCTAAAGCAAAAAAAATGCCAGTGTTATTTGGTATAGTCTGTATTGATGCAGGCAGATCTGTCAGTTCCAAGTTTAGTAGTGATTTAAAAAAAAGAGGAGGGGGGATCGGGCACGATTAATAAATATATAATAATAAACATATATTATTATTACCATTGTTATTAATAGTATTATGATTGATAACAAATATAAATATTTTAAACTCATTTTATTAGTTAAAAGATTATTTTAAAAACAATTACATATCATTTTTATATATGTAAATCTGTAAATGTTCAAATGTTTGGTGGGTAATGACTGTGGTGTTTCTTTATCCTCTGTAAATGGTTGTAAATGTTAAATTAGCATCTTTTGTGATAGGATGAATAATTAAAGTGCACATATGCATTTATGAAAAGGTGAGAATAATACATGATCTATCATAAGATACCAAAACTATATTAATAAGAGTTAAACTAAATTATCTATTATATTTTAAGGGTTTGTTTAAAAAAAATAAATTAATACATAATACTGCAAGGAGATGTTTTTAAAAAAACAATGATCAAATATTAACATAAAGTTATGAACATGATATTTTTTTTAAACATTGAAGTTGAAGGACATAATGTTTTTGGAATTTGTATAGAAGGCTGGAGATTTTTATATGGTGGACAACAAGAAAACACTATTATCATAGGTCTCTTTAAAAATCCATTATATGATGACATCTTGCTACTCTCATTATTTTATAATATAATAATCTAGAGATGTAGAACTCATAGTATAATCCTAGTTGATATGATTATATGAATTAAGAAAGGTTTTCATTCTTGATGTTTTAAAACATATTCCATAGTTAAACTAGCAATCCAGTGTTAGTTGAATAAATGTGAATATCCATAAATTGATTTTCTGTATTTATATAATAAAGCAAATATAATCCATAAATGGTAGTATATAATAAACCAATCAAACAAATTTTAAAAATGTTTTATTACTAAAGCTGATCTAATTAAAACTCTTACTATTAAGCTTAAAGATGCTATGTAAGAAAAAATATCAGCCATTATCTTACATCTGAGAGTTTTTGTTCACTCATATTTACAAAGCACTGATGGTATAATATAGAATCTCAAAATAATTTTAAATAGATTTACTATTTGGGAAACCACGAATAAGAAATCATGTACAGAAATAATACTCTTAATATAGATTAAATGCCAATCATTGCAAATACAGTTTAAGATTAAAAGCAATTTCCAAATGATCCATAAGCTTGAGGAAAATAATAATAATTTAAAATCTAAAAGATTCAGGAGATAGTTATTTTGTTTATTTATTTAATTGTTACTGTTTTTTTCCATGTGTCATAGCATCGGCTGGGAAGCGAATCCACTAACCTGCATCAACTGCTTGTAAGACAGCTGTGCTGGCCTCTTGACCACCAATGCTTGACTAGTGTAATATAAGCCATACTTTTAATTTATACAGTTTAATTGTTAAGTATTTATTTCGTAAGACAATCTTTAATTAAAGGGATAGAGAGGTTTTATTGTTATGGATGTGTGTTCAAACTAATTATTTAGTTTGGCCCAGAAGAAACAAAAATAGCATTAAAGTTTTTCATTATGTGGAATTTTAACATAGATGTTATTGAAAAAATTTTCAAAATAAACAAAAATGATTATTTGTTTAGTAGACATTTAAAATGGGCTAGACAAATTCCTGTGATTCTGTAATCAAATCTATCATATTTCAAGAGTAAAATTTTTTACTTGCTAACACTTTTGCTGCTTATTAAGGAGTGTTACAAATTAACTCAAAAGCTGCTTTTAGTCACTTCAATTCGGTCATTTTTAAAACTACAGTAAAGATTTTATCATCAATTGAAAGGTTATAAAAAGTTCCATAAGATGCTGCCCTCTTTTGAATTATTTTACAAATAAAAAATCAACAAAACTGCCATTAAAGGTCTAACAAAGATAGAAGGTGATCTATGATTGGCTCTCAACTATTGAGAACAAAAAATTCACTTGTCAATAACTTCCAACATTATGATTTTTTTTCTTTCATTTCAAAAGTGATAAATGAATGTTTTAGACCATTTTAAAAGTATTTTTTGACATATTATAAATTATTTTGATAAAATATGCTAAAAATAAAATTATTATAGAAAAATAGTTAAGATATTAGTAAAAATTATTTACTTATCTGCAACATAAAATTGAGAAAGAAATCACTGACATCAGCAAAACTTTTTAGTTGGTTATTAACATTCATTTTAGATTTGCCACTATCAAATATTTTTATAATTATAAATAAAAAATTATTTTTGAAAAAGCTTTCATTCACTTTTATAACTTGATAAATTATTAATATACTTTTTACAAATGAAACTAAAGTGAATATAATATTAAAAGATAAATATGATGCTTGAGTTTGTGAGTTGACCAATTAAAAGTTTAGAGTTTTACCTCACTTGGCCAATAAAATTAACTACCCATTAAAAGGTCAAAATTCTAAGCTCAGGATCTTTATTTAATAGTTAATTAATCAACTATTTACCTGTATAAAAAATAATAAAAAAATGATATAAAAAATGGAATATGAAAGTGTCCACTACTTTTTATTTTATTTGATTCTTTCATGTCTACATATCATTATTCAACTCATTTTTTGTAAATTGATCCAAAATCTCAAGTGGTAAAGTGAATGGTCTGGTAAAACATATTCTCGATCTTACTAAACATACAGAGTTTTATTTATTTATGGCCTGAAGAACAGTGAATTTGTTGTCTTAATTACATAATATATATATATATATATATATATATATATATATATATATATATATATATATATATATATATTTTTATAAGAGACTTGAATTCAGATTTTCAAACTCCCCATAGCTATACAATGCATCTCTCTCTCTGTCTCTGTCTCTCTCTCTCTCTCTCTCTCTCTCTATATATATATATATATATATATATATATATATATATATATATATATATATATATATATATATATATATATATATATATAATCATTAAAACCAATCAGCACTTAGACAATCCCAATATCAATAACAATCAACAATTTCAAACTGTTGTCAAGACAACCTTTTTTTAACAATAAAAGTGGAATCCCACCTTTATTAATGGTCCAGTATATTTATATAGACACTAAAAACTGCAACTTGACAACAGAGATTAAAATTATTGATACAAAGAAGCTTAAACATGTAAATATAACCTATTCTAAATGCAGACTAATAAATAGTCACTTATATCATTACCAACTGCAATTATCAATTTCAAATTGCACTCAATGTATTACTTGCATAATACATATAATAATCCTCAAGGCTAAATGGATTTGTAAGTAATCATTAAAATTCAGTCAACACTTAGACAATCCCAATATCAATAACATTCAATAATTTCCAACTGTTATCAAGGCAATCTCTTTTTAACACTAAAGTAGAATTCCACCTTTGATTATGATCCAATATAGTTATACAGACACTAAAGATTGCAACTTAGCCATAGAAATTAAAATTATTGTTACAAAGATGTTTAGATAAACCTTTTTAAACAGTATAACCTGTCCTGAATGCAGACTAATAAATAGTCATTTATAACATTACAAACTGCAATTATCATTTTCAAATTGCCCTAAAAGTATTACTTAAATAATAAATATAATAATGTACACTGTTAAATGGGTTTCTAAGTAATAATGAAAAACTTTTAACATATGCGTAGATGTTTATGATAAAATTTAAAAATTTAGTTTAAAAATTATACATATTTTATTAACAACACAAAAAAAAAATAAAAAAAATGAAAATAATATGGTTACAAAAAAGAATGAATGAATGAACATTTATTTTACTATATGTAGTTGCTCTATTCAAACTAGATGTATACATTTGTAAATATGTTTACTCAATCCCTAGCAAAAAATACTTTCTTCATTTTTTGTGAGCAAAAATACCTTCTCTTCATCGTATTAATTTCATAAATGTTAAGTAGATTTTTCTTATATATTAGCACCAGCAAACTTTGTAATCATATTTATTGCCTTATGAATTAGAAATTTTAAATTTTATTCAAAATAGTGCTAAAAGTCAATGGTGGAAATTTTTTTCTAAAGTTTAAGTTATTTTAAATTTATATTGATTTCTAAATCTTCACAGCTTTTCTTTCTATTCAAAAATTGTTTTGATGTCACTTTCCTTCATGAATTCATTGTTAAAAGTTTATAAACTCAATATTTTTGAAATAATGTTACTATATACTAAAACATGTTTTTCTTCATTCTTTTACCTATAAAGTAAATACTTTTTCAGTCTTCAGTAAATTAAGTTTTACCATATCATGTGGATGTAATGTTAGTAGAAGTACGAGTAATTTCATTAAAAAGAATTGAATGTTTTATTATAATCTTCCTGAAGAGATGCCAAATTCAGAACGTACATTTTTTATTTAAAACTAAATAAATTATTTCACAATTTAAAACAAATGTGCTACAGTTTATTTTTGAGATTTAGAGAACAGATACCATTATGACTTTGAGAACATATCAAATAACATTTAATTTTCAAATTCACAGTAAGAAGAAAGTTGTTGATAGAAGCAATTCTGTAAATCTTAAAAAAAAATGTATGGAGCATTTCTTTTAAATAGTGGAATAATTTCTTATGTTTAAATAAAAAAATCATAAGCTCAAATATTCAATAAGATTATAAATAAAAAAAAAAAAATATTTTTTTTACTAGAATTATTTATACATCTTATAAAGTTACAACCAAAGTAAATGACAAAAAAGTATTTACAGAACACTTAAATCGCAGTACAATTGTAGATAAATGATCACCGAGTTTATAAAATTTTAGGAAAGAATTTAGTGAAATAAATAGCACCAAGACATGTTTAAAATGTTCATGATTAGTTTATTTTCAAAAAAAGGATATGTTTTTGCTGTTTAACTTCTAGGAATATAAATATATCAAACTGTTATTAACCTTGATGTCAAATATTTTGTCTATATTATGATCTTGACCAGAGTGAGAGGTAGAATCCATTTTTTACTTGTAGGTGTTACCTTGATAGCAGATTGAAAATGCAGGCTTTGAATAAACCTGTGCTGTCATGTAACATATAGGTGTATGTGTGTAGAATAGAATACCTCCCTTAATTTAACATATATCTAACGTTTGATATTAAAACTCATACTACCATACAAAATATTCTCTAACCTAGCATAAGTCAAACTTTAGCAAGAATTAATTACCTATTCATTCTTGTACTCCATGTATTAATATAAATAGTTGAATATTATATAATGAGCATGTCAATAGCTCTTAACAAGCTTTTCAGAATATCCTTATCTGCAGGCTGGTTTAAGGTACTAGAATATTCAAGCATTAGATTTACAATACCAGATCAAGCTCAGCACTCTATCTAATGTTTAACTATTATGTAAAAAATCTGAAATTTTCAGATATTTATATATCTTCAAATCCAACTATATAACTTAAATAACCATATAGAATTGAACTCGTTTCAGATACACCAAATATTAATAGCTTTAGAAATATGAGTAATAACAATAATTGCAAGGAAATATGGATATCTAAAAAATTCAGATTTTTTACTTAATAGTTAAATATTAGTTAAAGTTATGGGCTTGATCTGGTATTTTAAATCTAATGCTTGAATATCATAGTGCCTTACTGATGAAAGCCAGAGTTAGAAACTGGTCCTGATGATAGGGATATTCTGAAAAGCTTATTAAGAGCTATTGGCACACTCATTATATAACATTTGTAATACAAGCTTATTAAATTATGCCACATGATATATGATTGATTTTCTTGCAAAGATGGGTGAATAAAATATTTTGGTTTAAAAAATGAATATTTAAACCAATTGTCCATGGCATTTAAATATGTTTCAATTGATTTACTTAAAATAGTTCACAAGCCTGAGAGTTTTCTCAATTTAAACATTTCTAGCAATAATTCAAATAAATGAAAATCTATAGAAACATATTTAGATACAATAAATGATCACTCTTATCAAAATATTTTAGTCAATCTTCTATATTAATAATGAAGTAAAAGAATAAACAGCTGTTTTATTCTCGTTAAATTTTAATTTATAAGTTAGAGATATGATTTTTTTTCTACAGTACAGGTTTTTTCATACCTGCACTTCAATATTAATATATAGGTGGTTTGAACTCAGACTTTCACATGACTTTCAACTATCAACGTTATCTTATACTGCTGACACACTTGACACATGTCAAAAAGATAAAAATCACCAATATAAGTGTTTCGGGCTAAACCAGCACTCGTCAGTTGGTCCAGATTATTATCTCCGCACATATATACAACCTATGCTCACCTTATAGATTAGATAGTATTTTAGAATTTTAATCTTGAATGTTATATATATATATATATATATAATATGTTTTAAGAAAAGTGTTTACTTTCTACAAAAGATTGTTATACAACATTAATAACAAAAGTTATAATATAGACATTTTTTTTAATTATAATTTTTTTTTAATTTCCTGACAAGAAATAAAATTAAAGTAAAATGAAATTATATTACAAATTACTTTTTAAATCAAGTCATTACTTTTCATTCTTGGTATAACCTTTTAAAAAAAGAACCAGTGAGGTTATTAGATACATATAAACACTTTTACACATAAATTACAGAATCGATTTTATTCTGCATATATTAAACCGAGTAATTCATCGTTTTTTAATTATATATACATACTCAAACTAGTGCTGCATAAAGAATTAAATAATATGTGATCCAAGAAATTTTTATATGTTTTTTTAATAGTTTATTTATTTGCTAATATAAATATTGTGTGTATTTATTTATAAAATAACGATGTATTGGTCAAGCAGTTTTTATTTGTACACAGATAAAATAACTTGCCAATATTACAAGTATTACAATCGAACCATAATACAAGATTATGTTTTGCTATTAGTTTCTTTTTTAGCATACATTATTTTTGCCAGTTTTAGAGATGCTTTGACAAATTTAATGATTTCATATATATGTAAAACTATACCATTTGAAAAGGAAGGTTTTTAATAAATGTGTTTTACCAGTTCTTACTTATGGATCTGAGACTTGAACACTTAATAGAAGAGCAATACAAAGACTTCTGACCACTCAAAGAAGTATGGAGAGATGCATGTTAGGGGTAATAAGAAGAGATCAAAAATGCAATATATGGGTAAGAGAATAAACAGGTATTACTGACCTCATTGAAAAAATTAAAAGACTGAAGTGGAGTTCGGCTGGACATATTGTTAGAAGAGATAATAATAGAAGAACAATTGAAATCTTAAACTGGATTCCAAGAGATTGCAAAAGACTCAGAAAGAGACCACATGTGAGATGGATGGATGAAATAAGAAAGTGTGTAGGGGTGATTTGGAGAAGAGAAGCTAAATATCAGAAGAGATTGATTGAACTTGGGGAGACCTTCATCCTGCAGTGGATTGATAATGGTTGATGATGATGATACTATTTGAGACAATAATTACTTCTTTTTTTCTTGCCAAAATGTTTAATGCAGAATTTTTTTATCTCTATCTACTTTGTTTATATATATATATATTTCGGTAGTGAAATTTTCACTACACCACTCTCATGTGAGGTAGGGACTAATTTTTATTCAGTTTTAGCATATCTAACTATAAACATGTGACCAAAGACATGTTATGGATAGAAACTAGTCCATATCTTGTGAGAGAGTACAGAAATGTTATTCATTATTGGATAATCTCTAGTCTAATGAATGACTAATAAAATTATTAATAGTGTGTTTGAATGTTATATTCTGAAAATATTATAGCAGGATTTTCAAATTAATCATTTGTATATGTCATAAAATTGCAGATGTAAACATTAAAATATACATAGAAATTAATGAGGGTGGTGTCCAAAGATAACCAGAATCTTTTTCTGGTTTGTACACCTGTTGTAATATATACTTTTGCTATTACATATTTTTTGCAGGAACCCTTCTGCATCAATCTGCAAAATGACATTGCTATGTAAAATCATAGGGTCATGTAGCACATTTTTGTAAAGTGCATTTTGTGGATTTGTCAATTTTTTAATAATGACTGAAATGTTCAAACAATTTGAAATTCTGTTGTCATTTATGGAAAATGGCAAGGAAAAAGTTATAATTCTTGAAACAGATTATAAGTGAGCTGATCTTATAAAAACACAAGTTTAGGAGTGATTTAATTGAAATGTTAAATTTACCATATCCTTTAAAAGCCATTTCTAGTGAAGTCCAAAGTCAAAACAATGCTGATTTTTTCTTTTGACAAACAGCATTTTTTTCTCAAATTTTATTAATTATTAGTCAGGAATTTTTCTAAAAGGTTTAAAGCATTTGTGACATGTGGCAAATGCAAACATTCAGTTTTGTGGCAAAAAAAAAACCCAATGCAAGCTACACCCCAACAAATTTTCATCTCAAAATCTTGAGTGTGAAACACCTTTTAATTAAATTCAGTATGACCTAGCTTATCTATCAGCTGTATTCACTTGATTTTACTTTGTGAATTTTTTTTTAATCTCTTAAATAAAAATGTCATATATTTTTTTTTGCAGAATTAGAACTGGGGGTGAGGGTCACTGGTGTTTAGACCAGTGGATTGTATTAAATAGATTATACTTTTTAAAGTGATTCAATTTGCAACACCTAAAAATAAATATACAATTTTTATTATAAAATTTTAGTTATTTTTGGGTCCTCCCTTGTATGTATAATAAATAATAATCAATTAAAACTAGTAGGGCAAGTTGAAATCACATGCCAGGAATAATAATAATAATAACAACAACAACAACAGCAAATCTGCTTTTAGCTTCATATTCAAGCTATTACAAAAGTTAATACTAAATCATAATTATTTACATTTGTGAGATCAGAACTCTTTGGCAATAAATTATGTATATTAATTATCTGAGAACCAGTTTTAATTGTTGTTTTGGTTACATCATAGGTGAAAATTTGATTTGGATTACTATATGGAAATTTCCATTTATATTCCAATGTTTACATGCAAACAGACACACACACACACACTTTTACATACATGTATATATAATATATAAT